>CM053789.1:77328091-77680591 GCA_028749045.1 Cupressus sempervirens
TATTGAAGAAGACTGTATTGAAATATACTATTGAGTTTGTGTGTTTGTCCCTAGACACATTGGATTCACAAAATTTTGAATTTGCCACACTTGGTTTTGGGTGTACAAGAGATTTACATTTTAAACACCATGTATACTAATTTAGTCTCATCTATGCAATTTTTGCAATTAGTCAAAGAAAGTGGGAGTTATTGTTCTTAGTTTATTTGGCAATTTTTGTCAGCATCCTTGGAAATTGATGCATCTTTGTATCTTAAGATGCTAGTTGTAACTAAACGAGTCCTTTAAGCTATACATTTAGGTGTGGTAGCCAACTAATGCTAGTTGTAAGGTACACAAAATTTATATTGTGGGATTCCTCATGTTGCCTTAATGTTCCATAGGGTTTCAGCATCCTATTTTTTTTCTTTTCTTCATTGTTTACCAGTGTGACCATTTTATAGGTACTTCTTCGTATGTTGCCAAATTACTATAATCATGTTCATACTTATGAAAGAACATTGATCACTAATTTTTTTGGTCTACATAGTATCAAAGTAGTAGGAGGACAAAAGGTATTTTCTATACCTTCTTACTCTGTTTTTCGTTTAATCGTTGACATAATATGTCATTTTTTGGTAACTAGACATTATTTTCAAAATTAAACATGGTCAGTGGGCTTAAAGTGGCAACTTGGTGGGGAAATTTGGCGAGCTGACTTAGCGAGGCCACTTAGAGATGCAACACGGCGAGCTAACTTAGTGAGCAAGCTCGATGAGCGGACCTCAAGACTAACCTTGATGAGGCACTTTGGTGGGGTGACTTGATGACTGAACTCAAAGAGTCAACTTGGCGAGCATACTTATATACACCCCACAAGAAGTACATCTATGTTTCATAGCAGACTAGTAGTGCAGGGAAAATGTGGGGTACTTGTCGAGGTGCAAATCTTTAGTTATTTAGCCAATTAAAGTCATTTATCTCAACATATGGCTACTGAAGCTATTCATCTGGATAACATGATGAAGATGAGTGGTTAGTATGTTCTTCAAGTTCCTTTCTAAATTTTTTACTATGACTTTGTTCCAGTTGCAATACAGTAGTTTTACAAACATATTTCCATGGATACTACATGTATCCTCATGTTGGTGTTTTAAAATGAACTAAAACTACTAAGCAACAAAATTCTTAATACTAGGATGACAGTACACACACAACCTAAAGATGAGCCAATTCTTATTAATAATTGCATGTGCAAGGCATTTGGACCCAACTTCAACAAAACCACGGATGGTTTTCTGCTCTTCTGGCTCTGCAAAATTAGGGTGGGTATTCCCAGGGATGATTCAAGATTGGGAAAACTGTATGAGGATTAATTTTAGTTTCATTCTAATTCTCATCTAAAATCCTCGAATACATACATAATTCTTGATAATTTGAAAAGCACATCCCATATAGCAGATATGGCCAAAAAATCTTCTATAGATCTGTAGATGTTCTCAACAATAGTGGCTAACTGAAGCTAAAACATTCCATGCAGACAAGTACAGGCCAACTTTTAAGATCTATAGGAAACACAAGTAAAATTGATTTAATTCTGCATTTTTGACAACCATTTCTGACATATTCCTCTCTTAGCTGGATCAAATTTGATAAGTGCCTAATCCATTGGGGTTTAGAGTCCATAGAAAATTCTTAGATCTAATTTTTTTCCTTACAACAAATTTTATTAGCAGTTCTTGTCAGACTTCATCATTCAAAATCCTTTCCACTACTGCAGCGATCTTATCACATTCATCAAAGCTTTTACTTAACCCTTTGAATTAACAGCAATGATAAATAGATATACAACCTAATTGAATTGCATTCAATTGCACAAGTCTTTACTCATACAACATCAAGATAACCAAGTAATTAAAAGGAGATAAAGTTAAGAAAGAACTGATATGGGGACAGTTCAAAATTTGTATTCATTTTCCTTGAAAATTGTATACAATTTACAATAGACTTAGAATGACCTTTAGAAATAAACACATATCATTCTCTATTCATGTGTTCTCAGAGAAAAATGACAGAGAAAATACATCACAAACTTGCTTTCCAAAACAATGGACCAAAGATAGACAAAGTATATCACTTAGAGAATTAGAATTCAGACCATTCTTTAGCCTTGGAATCTCACTTAAATAGTGTGAGACACAACAAGCTTCAGGCTAAGAGAAAGTGACAAGTGTCATTTACAAGAAACATTTACATACACTTATCACAAGATGACAAAAATGTGAGTAATAGCAAAAGTTTTACATCAAACATTCCTTTTGTGGGCCCTTTTGTCACATGCTCTAATGTAGTTGAGTTGGTTGCTATTCTAATCCTCCCTTGTATACAACAACCAAATTCACCAATGATGAAGTTTGTTCTGATGATGGCACGTCAATCTCCACCTATGGGCCTTCACCGTCTTTATCTTGTACAGTGGGAGTAACTTCTACCTTTTCTCTTTATTTAGTTGTATCGACATCCTGTGGTCCTGGGTCTGCAACTGAAGGTAACATATTATCCTTGTCTTCTTCTTCCAGTTGGGTCTGAGTAGTGACAAGGTCAATAATTTGGATCTCCTCACCTTGCATTTCATCACTATCATTTTCATCTTCATCAAACTTTCACCAGGAGCGATATCTGCCATCCACTTGTCAAATAAGGTGTCATCTAGCCAATTGAACTGTAAAATATTCCTCTGTCTTTTCAGCACATATTCAACATCCTTATTAATGGTAACGAATTCTTATTTTAAGGAATCAAAGAATATTTGGGCCTTCACCATTTCTTCTATTGTGGCGGCCCACCATGCATGCCCTGATTCATTAATGACTTGATTCATTCTTAAACAAAATAAATCATCAAGTTCCTTTTCCCATTCATCTTTTCTTTTCAAATTATTCTTTTTATCTAGGGCATGAGGAAACAAATTGAATTTCTGGCTCTCATACTTTTTCAAGTAGCCTACTGCTACCTTTTGTAAATGAATCCTTTAATTTTCAAAGTTAGCAAGATCAGAAACAATATCAAATGTTTTTTCAATTTGATTAAAAGAATAATCTATAACAGAGAGACACAATAATGTTACTTCTTTCTCCCTTCTTACCCATTTATTCGCAATAGGCATTAGAGCCTCATCATTAGCTTTCAAATCCTCCCAGATACTGATCACCCTGGCCAACTAATCATAAATTAATGGCCATTCAACTTTGTCCCCCAAATATGTGAGAGCTTTTCTTAGTTTATCTTCATATTTGGACTCCAATTCTACATGTAGGGCCCACAGTTTTCCTTTTTCTTCTTCAAAATCCTCAGTAGTGTAGTATTGTGGCTTTTGGGGTGTATTTGGTATTTCTATGAGGGGGGTGGATTTGAAAGGTTCAACTGGGGGGCGAGGGTATGTTATTCTTGGCCTAGTGGTCTTTCCCAATAGCTTGTTCTCAAGCTCAATTCTCTTTTTACTTCTTTATTGTAGGCATCCACCACTGTTTCATACTTGCTTTGTAGCTTAGTCATTTCCTTTTCTTCCTTTTCTGTAGTGGCCAAGGAAAATTGAGAATAATGCACATTCATGTGGGCTGCCTGTACATGTGAAGTATCAACAACTCTCCTCACAATGATACTCCCAGTTAGTCCTGAATCATCAGGCTATGATGGAGTAGTCCTGGATCCTCTTCTTAATGACCACATAACAAGAGCAGCTTGGTCATTACTGAATGTTGTTCCCAAGAATTCCTTTTTATCTAGATCTTGTAATCCTAAATTATTTGACACAGAATTAAAAATTAAGGCATCAGTAATGTCCCAGTTGGGCAATAATAAAATATTTTCATCTTTTACCATCTGTCTCCCCTCTTTAGGGGTTATATTCTAGAATTCTTGTATCATTTGTTCCTTTATTTGATTATGTATGGAGGCTTCATCCATTTCTGGATGCTTTGCTTTCATATTCCTACATCTCTCCTCAAAAATGTGCATGTTTTCCCTCCACGCAAACTGATGGAAAGCCCTAGATTTTACGAAACTGTTATCAGAAAAAAATTGTTGACTGGCTTGTTCCAAAATAGGGTCTAATTTCTTTCCCCTGAAATACGCTATAATTAATTCAAAACTTAGCACAGGAGGCTCCTAGGGTTTCCCTTCATCAATTTCGGCTTGGGTAACAAAAACTTCTCCTTGTGATCCAATTTGTTCAATTTGCTCATTGGTGAGCTGCTCCTCCTCAATTCTCATAGGAGTTTGGGAAGGTGAGTAACCTTCATCATGTGATTCCTCTTCCCTTATTATTTTTCTTCTCTTGG
Source organism: Cupressus sempervirens (assembly GCA_028749045.1). NCBI lineage: Eukaryota > Viridiplantae > Streptophyta > Pinopsida > Cupressales > Cupressaceae > Cupressus > Cupressus sempervirens. The sequence continues at coordinate 77,332,411 of CM053789.1, forward strand.
GAGAGGGTTCAAGGGGCCTTTCTTCAGAAGCAACACTAGTAGATTCAATTATCTGCTTTCCTTTATTTACAGTGGGCCTTTGATCCTGAATGACAGTATATCCTATCCTCTTTTGCACAACCAGTGGGCCCGCCCCTATGCTGGGAGTGAAACCCAATTTTATCATTACTTCCTTGGCCCTTTTTGGAAAAGAATCAATGAAATGTTGTTTCTTCTCATTCATTACCTCCATTATTTTAGGGAATGTATTCATAAGTTTATTTATCATATCTGCAATAGTTACAACATTATCAAGAGGGTTGTAATCTTTGTCAAAACAATTAATAAAATCCAAAACTTTTGAAAAAACCTCCACTTTTCCTTCTTTGTTTCTTGCTCCTGCAGAGAGTACTCATTCCTTATTACATCTTCAGGGAAATAAAATTCATGCTTAACTGGACGAAGCTTGATCCTATGTCTAAGAGCTGAATTGAAGAAACCTTCAGCATCACAAAAATGAGGGTGAGATACCGCCATTTTATATTGATCCAGAAATTTGTAGAGAAAGACCCACCCTTCTTTAGTTATTACAAACTGGTGAGCTATAGTGTAAGTAGGAAAAATTGATCCTATTCCCTTTTTGTGAAAAAAGGTCTCCTCCACTCCTCCCAACTACCACAAGAATTTAGCTACTCCTACCTTTAAAGGCACCTGATAAGGTAGTACATGAGGGCTTCCTTTAAAACCATATATTCTAAATACAGTACAAACAAAATATGGAATGATATCTCCCCAATTATGTGAAACTTTTAAACCACTTGGATTGTCCATAGGCCTAATGAGATTCATTAATGCTTTGGGGATTCTAGGATTGTCTCTTAATAGGAGGCATCTCAGCTTTGAAGCGAAATACCTATCAAACTTGACAAAACTGGCATTCTCTACATCTCAATTCATATCTGCATTCCACTACTGAACTAGTAGTGCTTCCCCACTCTCTTCTCTATATAATTTCATTTCTTTACTAAAATATGTTACTCCCTTGAATAAGAACATGTGCATTAACAGAGAATAATGGCCAAAAGTTTGTTCCACCTTGCCCCTAGCAATTCCACTTAGCCCCATGTGAATCTCCTCAGCTAAGTAGGAAGCAAAATAAAAAATGATCTCTACACTGAAAGAGGAGATTAGAGTGACCATATACATGAAGCTCATAGGGATAAAATCTTCTTCATCCTCTCCAAAAACTCTACATAGGGTTCTCTATATATCTACTACCCTAGCATTGAAACATGATTTCATGAAAGGTTCTGTAGAGGATGTTATTGCTAGTAAGTTTCCAATTTTGCCTATGTGGGCCTTTAGTGCACCTTATCTAACTACATCATTTTTTGACATATACTCTTTTTCTAATTTTGTCAAATCAATGGCCACATGATACCTAGTAAGAGGTCCCAAGTGGAAAACTTCCCTAATCTCTTCTAGGCTAATGGTGATTAAAATTTCCCCATCTACTCTTCTCACTACCCTTGTGGCTTGATCATAATTCTTTTCCACAGCCTCAAGGAGGTCATAATCCATGAAAACACTGGGAACAACCAGATTTCCCAGGTCAAAATTCCATATATTGGCATGTGGGGCATACAATTTTCTTTCTGCAAACCATTTCTTAAACAAATTCAAACCAGTTTGTGAGGTTTGAGCATCCTACACCCAATTACCCTTATCATAGAATCCATCAGCTATCCTCAACCTAGGGTTTAATGAGGTTAACCTTTTAACTTGCATTGTCTCTACAGTAGACTCTGGTAGTAACTCAAGCAAGTCATCATGCACATTTGTATCCAGATAGTTTATTTGACCTAAAAATCCCTTCTTCGGAGTCATCTTGGATTATAATTTATAGAACTAAAAAAAACCTACAGAGATTATAGTAGTACTACTTACTTAAATTCTATCTTTTTTTTCCTCTATATTTTTGCAAACTTTTTGCGAACAGACTACTTCACAAATTCTACCAAACTTCAACACGATTTCCTTCAATAATTGCTTCTGCTCAGGAATAGCTCAGAATCTTTGCTCACGTAAGGTGAAACTGATGAATTCTTCTGTGTTATACTCTATTTTTTCTTCACATGTGATGCTTTCATGTCTAATTAATACACATAGTGGCACCATATTCTGCATTTAAAGCTGCACTGTCAATCTTCAAAAATCCCACGATCATGGGATATGGAGAAAATCAACTAGGTATTGCACTTGACAGGTTGGTCAACTGATCCAATAAAAATTTCCCACGTACACAACTCTTTCCTTGATGGCATTCCTGTCTAGACCCATTAGCAACTGAGGAAACATGTCAGTAGGTCACTACTTCGCTATGCATAAAGAACGAGCACCTTGCCATAGCGAAGCAGTGACAACCATCGATCTGATCTTGATCTTGCAGATAATATGTTACTATACTTTCTTAGAAAGATGGCGGTGGGCCCTTATTCACTATGTCGCTATACGTATCTCCCTAGCAACTCTTCATGGTGAGAAGATGATGGTTGTTGATCGAAACTTGATCTGGCAATTAGGATCTCTCAAATGCTTTTATAGGTCCAAGACATTGCTGATGTAGGAGAAAATGTACTACTGGCAATCAACAAAACCTTTCTTTGAGCTTGGTCAACCATCTATGTTTCCTCAGGTCCAACTGGCCATTGGTTGTTTACAGTGCCTCGCTACTTTGCTAATAGTGAGGAGTCAAGTTTTTTTGATAGTGAGGTAGCGAGCTCTGATGACTTGAAAAGAACTCGCCGTAAATGCAAAGACCTATCAAATTGTTATCACACCTATCAACTGCTTCTGACAACAACAGTTATTACCAGTCATGCCACCTAGACTAATCATGGTACCGATAAATTTCAAGGCCATCAACTCTTCAATCTTACGGTACCTCGCTACTTTGCTAATGGTGAGATGTTCAAGATTTTTGATAGTGAGGTAGCAAGGGGTTGAAAAGATACTCACTCCAGTGCTGACCTCTAACTTTTATAATCAGGTCCTTTCTCTAGCTCTGACAACATTTGCCATATGTCTATGACTGTGACTGAATAATCAGTTAAAAGATAATTTTCTGACTGCTGTGTCTTTATTTTGCAGTCTCGTCTCAAAATTTACTGACACTTTCTACCTTGCCATACATAAAGAGTGCCCATGTTCTCACAGTGAGGAAGCGACAATGGTGGATTTACTTAGATCAGACAGCCAAGAAAATTGAGAGGGAAAGTAGCTCAGAGCACGGAGGAGATAAAAGAAAGAGAATATTTGCCCAATTTAAAATTTAAATACTTTGCGCCCGATGGTTTACAAATGGAAAGAAGAGTAGGGTTTTCATAAAAAAATTTAAATGGGAGCAAACAGATGACTTAACTAAAAACCCTAATCACCACTGAATGAAAAAATCTGACTTTTCTACAACTGGACAAAGGAATTCTATCACTCAAAAAGTCAGACCAATACCTCAAACTTGAGTTTATAGAAGTCTTAGAAAGTGCATCTTTTAAGCTAAATTTCTCTCATGGATCATATGTTACAACTATCAAATTATATATCAAATTTGTGTGATCTCCATTAGGCAATTTACGGCAAGTCTTGCTTGGATTAATCACAATTACACGCATTTGTTGGAATTGTTGGAAAAAAGATAATGGGAAAGGACTAACACCATGCTGCAGAAAAACTACATATGTTGGGTTGTTTATTATTTGTTTCTTTTTGTTCATAAGTAAAAATGGATCTGTGATGTAACTGTGCACTGCTAGCATAGTTATTTTCTTATTTCTTTTTACTGCATAGTATTTTGTGGAGTTTAATATATTTATAAATATTGTATGTTGTCAACATATTTATTCAATGGCTGTAAATAGTAACACTACCTATGATTATGAGATTCATGCTTGCCTTATAGGTTTTATGAGATTGGTGTTGTAGTTGCTCTATATGCAAATGTTTGATATTCTCAGTCTAATATATTTATTGCTTTAGCTCACCCAGGATGCTATTCAGTAGGCCTTTTTAATCATTGTATATTTTAGTGGAAATGATTCTTTGGATCCTCACCCCTCAAGATTAGGTCCTCATGTAACACTTCCTGAATACATTGAGAACATTAAGAGAATGGCAACCTATGTCCAGGTATAATTTTCATCAGTATTCTATGTTTAGATTTCTTCAATTTCGTTTGAAAGATACAGATATTTCAATTTTTATGATGACAATTATCTAATTTGAGTTTGGGGTAAACAAATTAGGACCTCTCAGAGTCGACATGCTTGATTTTTTAAAGTTGCCCACCTGTTAATGAAGATTTGATTAGTAGTGCTTCAAGGTACTATTCTTCTTGTGTGTGTGTAATGGTTCACAATTTCATGACTCTATAATCTACCTATTTGGCCTAACTTTTTTGGATTCTACAGTAGTATTTTTGCTCCAATAGTATGGACAAATGAATTGTGTCATTAGTATTCTAAAGCCTATGTGCAAGTCTGTAAAGAGATGGGTGTCAAGGTTATAGATTCATTACTACACTCAAGAATGGGCTCATCTTCAATCTTCAAAAGATTGAATATGAGCCCATTCCAGACTGTAGTAATGAACCTCAAAGGTCCTTCATCATGAGCTTATCATGTCCTTCGGATGATCTTTTTGAAGTTGCTCTAACATTGTATCCTTTAAACTTTAGTTTATATCTGCTAACAAAAAGACTAGTTTGCGTCATTAGAATCATAAATAAGGAATGTAGAGGTAAGTTTTTTTTTGTTTTTTCTGAGAAAATGTTGAATATTAAAGTAGTGGGGTTGCTTGGCATTTTATGCAAATTTGTTATGCACAAATAGGAATAAATTGAGTTTGAAATGATATATATCAGTTGTTATCTCACTTCAAAATGTGGTTAGCTTTAGGAATTCTTTTATAAGATGTTATATGAAATGATTGCTAGCTAACACCTGCAAAGGAAACATAACTTGCTTCTTCCCACAGTGAATTCTGCTCAAGGGTTTGGCATTGTGAAGTGTAGCCCAGTTCTTTATGTGCCAATGGCAATACTGAGAATGCTAAGAGATGGCATGGTTACTCTTGTTGATGTTATTTCTTTTTTGCATTATATGAGATTCATTACAACACTCGGGAATGGGCTCATCTTCAATCTTCAGAAGATTGAAGATGAGCCCATTTTGAGTGTAGTAATGAATCTCAAAGCTCCTTTAGCTTGCGCATATGATGTCTTTCAGACGATCTTTTTGAAGCTGCATCAACATTGTATCCTTCAAATATTTGATTCTTCATCTTTATTCTTTATTATTATGTAGAAAAATTCTTGTGGTTTAAGTTTTTTAGCATCAATTTGTAATTTCAGTCAAAAATTTCTATATATCTTTTCTTGCCAGACAGGGTTGCTTAGATTTTATGTAAATGTCTTTGCTTTTGCATCTTGGACTTGAATTCACCACCAATGTTCTTTATATTCAACCAACAATATATTTGTACCAAGTATAGTGCATTGTAATGGTATAGTTCATACAATGTTGATTCTTACTCAAGAATACTAATTTTATTTACTTTTATTTGCCAAGTTTCCTTTTCAATTTTATTTTGAGATGGTGATGCTTGAGAATCAAATGCCTACAAATACTTCATGCAGTGTCCAGTCTCAAGCCTTGATCACTAGGCAAGCTCCTAGCTCTTATTACACTTTGCTTACTGCAATGTCACATCCAGTTTGCATGTGATTCTACTGACCTAAAGGATCCTTAACCACAAACAACAGTAGTCTCCTCTACCCAAGATAATACAACTTTTTTTGGATTTAAATAAGAAAATCGCAACAGCATTATTAGTGAGGATTTGTGTCTGCTTAGAAACTTCTTATCTAAGAAAGCCTTCCTAAGGGTTGTGAGCTTGTGTGCTTCTCCTTTACATCAAAGGTTCAATGTGAGCATGTTGCTAAGACCCTGCCCAAGGTTACAAATGCAAAGTGAACTAGTTTTTAATGCTTATCACTAGCAATAAAGCATGTTTTATTAGCCCATTATCTAGTTGGTTCACCTTTATATCAAATTTAATGCAGGGACGAGGAGCTTCTTGGTCAGGGTCTTGCATTGAATGATGAATTAGATCGTGTGCTAGGGAAACACAACTCCATTACTACAGGGTCTCCTGTTACATGAAAAAGAACAAAAGAGAGTAAACTAGAATAAATTTGGTAACTTTCCACATTTCAAATGTGGATTATACCTTTGAACTATTGCATAGAGAGAGAGAGGGGGGTAGGGTGTTGCAAAACTATTGCATAGCCAAGGAGACAACAAAGGAGCCTCCTTGTCTCCCCTGCCCCCACATGGGAGAGAGAACACTATTGCATAGAAAGGTACGTAGGCAATAGAACAAGAACATGCACTAGAGTTTTCCCTAAACTGGGTGTTCCCAAAGGTAAATAACTGAGGCTGTTCCACTTGTTTATTTTCATATTTTCCATTTGAATGTATGCATTAGAATCTATTATCAATAACTCGGCATAATATTTGTGTTGGTGACTTTGTCCATTGGAATTGGAATGTGGAAGACAGGTATGTGCCAACATTTTATTCTATTTGAGAGCACATGCTTTTCCCTCTTGTTTTATGGTCTATGGCAATCCAAATGACTGTTAGAAAAACCAATCTGAAAGTCCAGAATGGTAGAATGATAATATCTTCATGAGTTGATTTATAATGTTGTGTCGTTTACATTGAAATATAAGTATAATAGGTTAAATTGTAGGTTTAATTTGGGGAAGGTTTAGGGTACATCTTGTTTGTGAATTCTTGTAATTTTTAAATGTAAAGAATTAGTTTCTAGGTAGATTGTTATTCATGATCTTTGCCTTTCCACTGGTCTATTGGCAGTTGCTTTGCTAACGTGGTGCTTCAATGCCTAATATACAAAAAACCTCTTGCAGCCTATCTACTCCATGGATCACATTCTCAAAAATGTATGTTATTATTTCTCAGTAGATTTATCCTTAGACACAGGCATTGCAATATTAATTGCGGCTTGCAAAAACAATAACCTATAATATATGTTGGGTCTGCTCAGGTTAGAAGAAAGACTGGTGCTTCATGTGTGAGCTTGAGTTTCTTGTCTCGAGGGTGAGAGGAGGAGATGGTGCCTTATCACCAATTAGAATACTTTCTAGAATTAAAAACATTGGCAATCACCTTGGATATGGAAAATAGGAAGATGCTCATGAGTTTTTGAGGTAACATGAATTGCAAAGTGCTTAGAGTTTTTCAATTTTTAAATCATACCGACATATATCAGGATAGAAATGCTCATTGAAAGGAGTATTTAAGGATATGCTACAAATTATGTGCACACAAAAATTAATCTCCATTGATGTGCTTAAACATACTTACATGGCACATGCATGCATGCTCGCATGTGCATGCGCACACATAGATTGATATCTTGTTTTTATTTTTCCTTTTAGATTTGCAGTTGATACTATGTAGTCAATATGCCTTGTTGAAGCTGGTGGAGAGGAAGCCATTCATCCAATAGCACATGTGACTACGTTCATTCAACAAACATTTGGTGGTTATCTGTAGTCAAAGGTGGTGCTAGTATTAACTTTAAAATGTAAAAATGTCAACGAACAAATTAATGTGATTTGTAGATTTTGATTATAAAATTTATTTCTATATAAGGAGTTCAGATAGGGGAGTCGCCCTGGCGAGCTGACATGGCGAGTTGACTTAAAGTGGTGAGTTGGTGGGGCAAGTGGGGGTGACTTGGTGAACTGACCTGGAGAGTTGGCTTAGGGGGCAGACTTGGTGAGTGAACTTAGAGAGTTGAGTTGGTGAGCGTACTTCAATTGTCAACTTGGTGTGCTGACTTGGGGAGTCGGCCTGGTGATCTAACATGGTGAGTGGGCTTAAAGTGGCAACTTGGTGGGGCAAGTTGGTGAGCCAACTTAGCGAGGCCACTTAGAGACGGGACATGGCGAGCTGACTTGGTGAGCAAGCTCAATGAATGGACCTAACAACTAACCTTGATGAGGCACTTTGGTGGAGTGACTTGATGATTGAACTCAAAGAGTCAACTTGGCGAGCATACTTGCACTAGTACATTTGGGATCATTTTTTGACCTTTATTGGTCGAATTTCTGACCCAATTTTTGACCAAATTCGACCAACCCATTGGTCAAAATTTTTTTGGTTGAAATTTCAACCACCTCACTGGTACATGATTTGTCTCAATCATATAAATAATTATATATTCTTCATATTAGTTACTGTCGGTGTTTTTCAAGCATTCTATAAAATAGTTCACATGCTTTGTATATGATATGACATTTTGCATGCATCCTGCACTCTCTTTCATCTAGCTAATGATGGATTATGCAGAATCCTTTGAAACCATGATGCTAAAAAACACACAATCAAATCCAAAATGAAGTTCCACCACAAATGGATTGTGGAAATCTGATATTGGTAAAATTGCATGCATGTCTACCAGGAAAATTGCAACTTAAACATACATTTTTCCTAGTAGACATGCATGCAAAATTAACAATATTAGATTTTCACAATCCATTTGTAGTGCAAGTCCATTTTGGATTTGATTGTGTGTTTTTTAGAATCATGGTTTCAGATCACTTTGCTTAATCCATCATTAGCTAGATGAGAGAGTGTAGGATGCATGTAAAATGTCATATCATAAGCAAGACATGTGAATTGTTTTATAGAATGCCTGAAAAAAATTTACACCTAGCTGTTGGTGGAAATTTCCACCTTCATTGGTCAAAATTTCCACCAACTCCTAGGCTTTTTCTACCTTTTTTCGTAGAAATTTCCACCAACGCTTAAATTTTTTTCTACCTATGTTGGTCTAAATTTCCACCTTCATTGGTCAAAATTTCCACCAACATCTAATTTTTTTTCCACCTTTGCTGGTCAAAATTTCCACCAAAGCGCAATTTGTTTTCTACCTTTGTTTTTGAAAAATTTCCACCTTCATTGGTCAAAATTTCCACCAACATCTATTTTTTTTCCACCTTTGTTGGTCAAAATTTCCACCAATGTGCAATTCTTTTTCTACCTTTGTTGGTCAAATTTTCCACCAATGTGCAATTTTTTTCTACCTTTTTTGGTTGAAATTTTGACCAATTCCTGTTTGAACCCATACAATGGCTTTGGCAGGTTTTCGACCAATAGATTGGTCAAAATTTTGACTAGAAAAATATCGACCAACGGGTTGCTCGAAGTTGGTCAAAAGTTGGTCAAAAATTGGGTCAAAAATTTGACCAATAAAGGTCAAAAAATGAACCCAAATGTACTAGTGTAGGGCACTTAGGGACATACTTTGTTACGAAATACATCGAGAGGGGTCATAGGTTAACCTACGACCCATCTAAATGCATTATAACTAACCAAATGTGTCCCTAGGGGTCCTAGGGTCCCTAGGAACATACATTGTTATGAAATGCATCGATTGGGGTCATAGGTTAACCTATGCCCCTCTTGACACATTGAAACCAACCAAATGCATCCCTAAGTGTCCTAAGGCCCCTAGGAACATAGGTTGTCATGAAATGTGTCAATAGGGGTCATAGGTTAACCTATGACCCCTCTAGATGCATTAGAACCAACTAGATGCATCCCAAGGGGTCCTAGGGCCCCTAGGGATATAAGTTGTCATGAAATGAGTTGATAGGGGTAATAGGTTCACGTATGCCCCCTCTCGACACATTGGAACCAACTAAATGCATCCCTAGGGGTCTTAGGACCCTTAGGAACATAGGTTGTCATGAATTGCATTGAGAGGGGTGTATTAGAACCAACCAAATGTGTCCCTAGGGGTCCTGGGGCCCCTAGGGACATAGGTTGTCATGAAATACATTGATATGGGTCATAGGTTAACCTATGACCTCTCTCGACACATTGAAACCAACTACATGTGTCCCTAGGGGTACTAGAGCCCCTAGGGACATAGGTTGTCATAAATTGCATCAAGAGGGGTTATAGGTTAACCTATGACACCTCTCTATGCATTAGAACCAGGCACATGCGGCCCTAGGGGTCTTAGGGCCCCTAGGGACATACGTTGTCATGAAATGTGTTGAGAGGAGTCATATGTTAACCTATGATGCCCCTTGATGCATTAGAACCAACCACATGCATTCCCAGGACCCCTAGGAACATACGTTGTCATGAAATACATTGAGAGGGGTCATAGGTTCTTGATGCATTATAACCAACCAAATATGTCCCTACGGGTCTAAGGGCCCCTACATGTTGTCATGAAATGCATCAAGAGGGGTCATAGGTTAACCTATGACCCCTCTCGATGCATTATAACCAACCAAATGCATTCCTAGGGGTCTTAGGGCCCCTAGGGACATACATTGTCATGAAATGCATCGATAGGAATCATAGGTTAACCTATGAACCCTCTAGATGTATTAGAACCAACCAAATGCATCCCTAAGTGTCCTACGACCCCTAGGGACATAGGTTAACCTATGACCCATTTCAATGCATTATAACTAACGAAATGCATCCTTAGAAGTCCTAGGGCCCCTAGGGACATAGATTGTCATGAAATGCATTGATAGGGGTCATAGGTTAACCTATGACCCCTCTTGATGCATTAGAACCAACCAAATGCATCTCTAAGGGCTCTAGGACCCCTGGGGACATAAGTTGTCATGAAATGCATCTTGATGCATTAGAACCAACCAAATGTGTCCCTACAGGTCCTAGGGCCCATAGGGACATACATCTTCATGAAATGCGTTGATAGGGTTGATAGGTTAACCTATGACCCTTCTAACCTATGACCCCTCTTCACGCATTAGAACTAGCCAAATGCGTCCCTAGGGACCTTATGGCCCCTAAGGACATACATTTTCATAAAATGCATTGATAGGGTTCATAGGACGCATTAGACCTAACCAAATGCATTCCTAGGGGTCCTAGAGCCCCTAGGGGCATAGGTTTTCATGAAATACATTGATAGGGGTCATAGGTTAGCCTATCACCCCTCTTGACACATTGGAACCAACCAAATGTGTCCCTAGGGTTGCTACAGCCCCTAGGGACATATGTTGTCATGAAATGCATCGATATGGGTCATAGGTTAACATATGACCCCTCTTGACACATTGGAACCAACCACATGCATCCCTAGGGGTCCTAGGGCCTGTAGGGACATAGGTTTTCATGAATTGGGTCAAGAGGGGTCATAGGTTAACTTATGACCCCTCTTTATGCATTTGAACCAACAAAATGCATCCCTAGGGGTCCTAGGGCCCCTAGGGACATACTTTGTCATGAAATGCATTAATAGTATTGAAACCAACCACATGAATCCCTAGGGGTCCTAGGGTTCCTAAGGACATAGGTTGTCATGAATTGCATCAAGAGGGGTCATAGGTTAATGTATGACCCCTCTCGATGCATTTTAGAGCCAACCAAATGAATCATAGGTCATAATAATAATAATATAATATAATAATAATATATATATATTATATTTATAGATAATAATAATAATAATATATATTACATTATTATATTTAATAATAATTTCATATATATATATATATATATATATATATATATATTATAATAATAATAACATATATTATTGGGTGAACCCACAATAATGGGTTCCACTTTAGTGGGACGAATGAAATTGCAAAAACTTGGCAAAAGTCAACATTTGATGCATCATATGTTTGCACAAACAGAATTAACATGTTCGAGCGAACATACTAATTACATATGTTCACACGAACATGTTGACATATAATATGGCATGTTCAAGTGAACATATGTAAGTAATATGTTCGCCTGAACACCCCCTGTGCCGATTTCTGAAGGTTAAAAATGGAGTGTTAACCCATTTGGCTCATTTTTTATGGTGTAACTGTTCATTCTGAGGGATGGAGTGAATGTGTGTTTTCTATTAGCCCTGTAAGTGCAACCCTATTGCTTTCCTTCCGATTCTCATCTTCAGGTATGTTAAAATATTATTATTTTAATGTTTTTAATGTTTTCAAATCATATTTGAAAGTTTTTTTACATTTTTAATGTTTTGAAAGCATATGTAAATGTTAATTTAATATTTTTATTATTTACTTATATTAAACTTAAATATATTAATTTAGAAAATAGAAAAATATTATATAAAAAATATTAGAATACAATTTTAGAAAACATCAGAAAAAATATTAGAAAAACATTAGAAAATTTATAATAATATAAAATTTAGAAAACAAATTTAGAAAAACATAAAAAAAATTTAGAAAAACATTTTAAAAATATTAGAAAATTTATAATAATATAATGTATAATTGGAATTTTTTTATAGAAAAACATTAGAAAATACATTACATTTAAATATTAGAAAAATATTTGAAAATATATTTTAAAAATAATAATTTAGAATTTTATATTAGAAAAGTATGAGAAAATAAATTAGGATTTAAACATTACAAAATATTAGAAAATACATTAGAAAATATTTTTAAAAATATTAGTCTTGAAAATTAGAAAACATTAGAAATATATTTTAAAAAAATTTTTTAAAAAAAATTTGAATTTTTTTTTCAATATTCATATAAATTTATTAATGTTAATGTATGTATGTTATTGATTTTTCAATAAGTCTTAATCTTTTGTGTTTACGTATATATGCTTTATTCATGTATCTGTATATGTTATTCATCTTAATGCCTTATTCATGTTTACGTGTATGTTATTCATCTTTATGCACCTTAATCTAAATTGTGTAATTTTAACTATATTTAATGGCATACATCTTAAGGGGAGATCCTAAATTATGCATAAGATCTTATATATAACTTAAATTTTAACTCTTAAACCTTAATGCTAAACAATAGTCCCAAATACTAAACCTAGTCATAATCCTAACTAGAAAACCCTAATCATAAATTATAACCCCTAATCTTAGATGCTCAACCATAACTCCTAAATCTCAATTTGAACTGTAGACCTAAATGATAAAACCCAACATTGAATAGTATTTAATCATAATACTTGATCCTAACTTTAATTATAAATATTAAAACTGTGTGTTAAAACCATAGTCCAAAATCTTATCCCTAATACAAATCCTAACCCTCTAACCATACTAAACTAACAATGATGTAAACCCATACCCTAACCCCCTTTAAACCATACTTCTAACAATGATGTAAACGGATAACCTAGATCTAACCCTAATCATGATCATAAACCATAAATATTAAACCATGACCCTAAATACTAAACCCTAATCTTTGTACACTAAGATCCTAAAATGTTAGATTTAAATGCTAAATTCTAATTCTAAAAGAGCTATTTAACTAATTTTAAGTTACAATTTAAAAATCATAATTCTAACACTAATCATAAATGGTAAACACTTATACTAGATGATAAGCCCCAACTCTTATCCTAAATTATAAGCCCTAATCATAAATTTCCTATCCATTAATTTTATCCTCGATACAAGTCATAGCCCTAAAAATAATACTAAAAGCAATGTCAACCTGGATATATATCCTAACCCTATAAATAATACTAATAGAAATGTAAACCCATACCCTAACCCTAATCATAACTATAACCCTAAATCCTTTAAATGCTAACTTAGCCTAATACTAACCCTAATTGATAGACTATAATTTGTACTCCTAACCTTGGACCATGATCCTAACCCTAATCGTGGTCTCAATCCTAAATCATAGCCCTAACCATAATCCTAACTCTAACTGTAAACCTTAACTAAAATAATTATCCAAACCCTAACCCTAACTATTATCAAAACCCTAACCCTAAACATTATCCTAACCCTAATCCTAACCTTGATCTTAAAATTTAATTTCTAAACCCAAGATTATAAATGATGATAGATACCCTAAATCATAATCTTGAACCAAATCATAAACTTCATATGCTAAGCTCCCTTATCCTAAATTCTTAACCATGGACCTTAATATTAACCCCTAAATTTAATGCTAAATTTGTAAGTTTGTATAAACCCTAACAATGTCATAAGGTCCTAAATCTTACCCTAAAATTGAGCCTAATTATAACCTTTACACTAAAACCCTATTTCAAAAAATTTGAAGATCTATACATGGTTAAAAAATTAGTATGATAAAAAATTGAGTGCACACATGTGCATTTTTTATTTCATAAATCTAAATTATAATTTACAACATCTTTAATCAAATGATATACTATTTTGACTTGTTTGAAAACAATACACATTAAAAAAAATTATAATATATATTAATGTTGTTTTATTTCTATTTAACTTGGAAAATATAGAAAATCTAGCTAATTAATTTAGCACATTTTTAATTAATAATAAGTAAATACATTATTGAACTTTCTTAATATATATGATTAAGAGTTTATTCTGAATAATAGGGTTTAGTATTTAGGGTCATGGTTTAACATTTATGATTTATGATTATGATTAGGGTTAGATAGTTTATGATAAGCCCCAACCGTTATCCTAAGTTATAAGCCCTTAAATATTAATTGTAAATGGTTAAATTAGCTAGATTTTCAATATTATTAATTTAAAATGTGTTAAATTAATAGTAAATTTAATTATTATTAATTTAAAATGTGTTAAATCAGCTAGATTTTCTATATTTTTCTTATAGTTCAATAACGTGCAATGTATGTTTAATATATTTTCTATAGTTCTCATGTATGTATACATATATGCATTCAATCATATATATATTTAAATTTTATCAGATCATGGTACATGTGTTATAAATTATCTAGGTCCATGTGTAATGTATGTTCAATTACATGTATAATTTTTAATTTTAAAAATAAAAAATTGTGTGTACAGTAGGAAGTTTAGCTCTTCATACATTTCTACAGATATGGCTTCACACGATTAGCTTGATTTGGCTCATGGTGTGGCACCTGATGTAGCTCCTATTGTGGCACAAGTTGATGCAGTTCCTATTGCAGTGCCTGATGCAATTCATGATCTGGCTCCTTGTGTAGCTCTTCATGTTGCTTGTGGTGGGGCTCGTGCTATAGCTCATGGTGGGGCTCGTGGTGTACCTCGATGTAGGGCTCTTTGTGCAGCTCATGTTACAACTCCTGGTATGGCTCTTGGTGTCTCTCTAGGTGGTGTAGGTCTTGTCGTAGCTCCTGGTGCAACTCCTATTCTAGGTTAGGTTGCACCTATAGCTCCTATTGGAGGTCCACCTCCATGCATCGATATCAATGCTTTATTTGCATTTTCAGAGTAGGAGGTTGCTAGACTACAACAGTGTATATTGACCTCTAATGATGGTCTTGATAGAGACATATGTACTATGATATGTAGGAGTTTACAAGATTTGATAGCTAGGTTTAGAGATCACCATTCATTTACTCCTACCATATTAGCTTCCATATCTAGGGAGCTTAGGGCTGAGGTTTCAGGAGATGCATCTTTCGATGATGTCAAGAGGGTAGCCCCTAAAGATGTCATCTAGAGAGAGCTCTTTGCAGGGTATGAGGGAGCATAGGGTAGGGTGAGAGGCTACAGAGTTACACGATGCAAAGACCCTATTATTGCTAGCATAATCTATCCATAATTTTTAGGTGCACATGGTTATTATCCTAATAATGACTAGATACCACTTTATTTTGCACAACAATTGCACGCTGAGTTCTGTATAGGGCTCAATGTCAACTACTTGGATATTCGTGATTATTGCAGACAAGGGCATGGTCAGATCCTAGATCATAACTAGTATCGTAGTGCACATTATCCGCCACTTGTAGATGTCAAATAGTTTGTTTGATAGAGGCTACCTCCTATGACTCCTGCACATGCACCTATTGCAATTAGAGTTGTCATTGCTTCCCAGAGGGAAGCAATTGACACTATTGGGCACATTGCATCTGTAGTGGCTAGTATCACATTAGATTCTATTGGTCATTATCTTCATAGTCGACGTCCTCATCCACCTAGTCAACCATCTTTAGAGGCATCTAGTAGCACTTTAGGTGCCTCCTCTAATGAAGCATATAGAGCTATTGGGCTACCACTACTAGCTAATATTCATGGTCTTTTAGGACAACAAACACATATGGATATGGCACTATATTTTTTGGAGGATATGTTGCACATTATCAGCTATATTTTTGATACACAAGGGATTCCAATACACTCGGTCATGGATGTTGTTAGACAACATCAGAGCCCTAGCATAGTTCCACAGACACAGGTCACCACACTAGTGACAAATGATACACCTATGTATAGCTCACAAAATTTGGCACCAAGCTCACGACACTCTATAGATGACTTGGGCATATGAGTTGGAGATGTCTAGATCACAGCTGAGGATCTTGATGATTTTGGTGAGTAGTTGCAAGGCCTCTTTGAGATTGATACTAGTTAAAGCCTCGGTATTTCATTGTACATGGACCTATAGTTCCAACCTAGCAGCACTAATTCTATACCATTACCCAATCAGTTACATAGTCCACTTCACTTAGATTTACTACTAGTTGGACATGGTGCTAAGGATGGTTCAGTAGGTGTCAGAGTTTCAGGCTCAGGTGCATCGATAGATGATACAACGGAGTTTGGTGATCATCCTCCACCTCCGGAGACCCAAGTACATATATAATTTACTTTTAATTTTAAATATATATGAAATTTAAAAAGATGTTCATTTATTAAAAAATTTAGTTTAGATATATATCTAGATATTTAATTTAATCTTTAACTCATAATAAATCATGCAGGCATAGGTCACTGAGCACATGGTTACACATACTGTTGGTTCAAGGCATCATGTACGTAAGAGAGATGATTCTATTGAGGCACCCGGTAGTGCTCAGGTACTTGAGTTTTAAATAGTTTTTTTAAAGTTATTTAAATTTTTTGAAATATATATATATGCAAGTTCGTATTTAATTTGAATGTACACGTACATGTGTATGTATATTACACCGAGAGGCATTCTATACAATCACAGCACAAATACCCAACATGAGAATATGCCAAAAAAGATTCTCCATCAATAAAAAAGAATTGGGACCAGTTACAAACTTCCAAATTAAATATTAAAAAAGTATTCCCGAAATAATAGCTAGCCAAAATAATAGGAAGCCAAATGGAGGCCAAAATAATAAGCCCAAAATAATAGGGCCTGAAAAAGTAGGACTCGAAAAAATAGGGACCAAAACATAGAGCTCGAAAAAATAGGGGCAAAATAATTTCAATATGATTTTTTTTTGTTAAATATAATTTTGCATGCACATTCATGCTTTTTTTTGTGGGGAGTGGGGGAATTTGAAACAAATTCGTGGAATGTGAAGAGACGTCTGTTGGGGGATATGAGGAGCCTCTCAAAAGTTATAAAACCAAGGCTCCTCATTTCATTTTTATTTTATGTTTTTGCGAGAAGGAAGAGGTGGAGGTTATTGGAGGATTAGATTGGAGTTTTTGAATAGGAGTAGATTGAAGTTTTAGAATAACATTTTTACATGTGAGATTTCTAATTTTTATTTACATTTTCATTCAGAGTTAGATGTAGATGTAAATTGAAATGCAAAATTAGTTATAATATTCTACTTTGATTTAGATTTCAATTTTAATTAGTTTCATTTAGATTTAGAATTCTATTCATAACTATTTAGGCTTGCATTTAATAGTTTAGTCTTGCATGTTTGATTTAGATTTAGATTTGTATTCAAAATCTATTTGATTTATATATTTTATAATACTTTTCATTTACATATTTTAAAAGTGCATGTTTCAAATTAGTTTTATATTTGCATGTTTCATATTAGTTTTAGATTTGTATATTTCAAAATAGTTTTGGTTTGCATGTTTTAGATTTGAATGTTTCACAATAGTTTTACATTTGGATGTTTCTAAGTATTTATATTTTAATGTTTCAAAGCATAATTTTATCATTAATCTGGATGAGAATGCCACCATATCAATACAATTTATATTTTATTAAATTTAATGATTTATTTAAAGTAGATAAATAATATATTTAGTATATATTTTATCGTTATTGAATTATAAAATAAAATAAAATTCTCGAAATAATAGCTAGCCAAAATAATATTAAGCCAAATGGATGCCAAAATAATAGCACCTGAAAAAATAAGGCCAAAAAAATGGAACCCAAGAAAATAGGGCTGGAATAACTTAATTAAAATTTTAAATATAAAACATTTTAGTTATGTTAAATATACTTTTGCATGCACATTCATGCTTATGTTTTGTGAGGAGTGGGGGAAGTTTAAACAAATTCGTGGAATGTCAAAAGACATCTATTGGGGGATATGAGGGTTCTCTCATAAATTATAAAACAAATGCTCCTCATTTCATTTTCATTTTGTGTTTTTATAGGGAGGAAGAGATGGAGATTATTAGAGCAAATTAGAGTTTTGAATAGGAGTAGATTAAAGTTCCATATAGTTTAGCCTTGTGTGTTTGATTTAGATTTAGGATTAAAAAACTATTTGATTTAGATATTTGATAATACATTTCTTTTGCAAATTTTTAATGTCCATGTTTCAATTTAGTTTTAGATTTCCATGTTTTACATTAGTTTTAGATTTGCATATTTCAAAATACTTTTGGTTTCCATGTTTTAGATTTGTATGTTTCATAATAGTTTTATATTTGCATGTTTCATAATTAAATTTAATTGTTGATGTGGACAAGAAGGTCACCTTATCAATAAAATTTGTACTTTATTAAAGTTAGTGATTAATTTAAAATAAATGAATCATAGATTTAGCTTATATTTTGTCATTATTTAATTAGATTATATATTTGTTTTATTTAAATATTTTTCATACTATATATAGATTTTTATTAATATTTATGTTTTTAATGTTTGAAAAGTGGAAGACAATGCCACCATATTTCAAACATTACAATCTAACAATTTCATTTGAAATAGTTTTGATATTTATTTAGGTTATTTTGAACATTATTCATTTGAAATAATTTATGTTAACTATTATTACTTTTCCATTATGATTATTTCCATATGTTGATTTTTGTTTATAAGTTTGTAGGTTACTATTTGAGTTATGGATACCTCAAATAGAGAATCAAACATTATTGGATACTAGAGCCTAACTACATTGGATACTAGAGCCTAACTACTTCAATGATCTCAAATGATTTCTTCGAGATTGAGTTTGAAAAATTCCTACAAATAATTAAAGAGGCACACACAACTATAATTAAAGTTGTAGAGAAGCAATATTTCCAATTGACTATGTTGAGGAAATGGAAGAAACGCATATGGAATATGCATAAGAATTTCTATGTGACACATCTACAAAAGTGGATGGGTTTCCCTCAATGATGAAAGAAGCATTTCACAATCATTGTTCAAATAAAGGTCACAAAAGAATCCTAATCATTGAAGAAAGTGACATGTATTTACACCACCACAAATATATTTTTTGTATATAGTTCATTCTTGTCTCTGGTTTCAAATTTTTACTTCTAATTAGTTGTATTGGCAATTTTATTTTCCCATTGTTCAATGTAACTTTCATGGAGAAGAGAACAAGAAAAAATAAATTTATTGTTGTATGGAAAATTTCTTCAATGGATGTGGCTACTAAATATATTAATTAAGAAAGAAAATCATAAGTTTAAATAGATTCCTTAATGATAGGGAAATTTATTGATTACAATTCTTAATCATTGCAATACAAATTGCATTAGCATTATTAAAAATTCAACTTTATATAATGTTCTCACATCATCATGGAGAAATAATTTTCATCAAATTGACTCTTATATATTCTTTCACACTTTTAACATCATCTAAATTGTTGTGCAGGGACTTATAACTTCCCTTTCATGAATTATTTTTTCCACTATTCGAATCATTTGTATAACATATATCCCAAATTTGACCATAGTTGTACTCCAAATACTCCAACACTACACCTAAATCTCATACTTCCCTTAACCCTATCCCTTATTTTAGTGTAACATTTAACCACTTATTAACCCTAACCATAACATCGAGTGTCATATAAATGAAATTTTAAACGTTGGATCCTAACTTTAACTCTTACTCTATATATGATTGTACTAATCGTTTCATAAATTATATACCTTAGCCTAACCCTATATGTACAAGTAACTAGAAATAATATTATATTTTTTTATAAGTGATGATATGTAGATACACACACCTAGAGAGAGAGAGAGCATATCTGTAGACAAGAAGGAGCTCATATTATGTTTCTTATAGAGGAATGTTTTATGTAGAGAGAGAGAGAGAGAGAGAGAGAGAGAGAGATATTAGGGGTGTATCTAGAGAGCATAAAGGCAGATAGAGATTAGGAGAAGTATCTAGAAAGTATGGTGGGAGAGCTAAGTGGGTGTATCTAGAGATTAGAGAGACAAATTAGGGGGGCATTACTAGAGACTTTAGAGAGAGAGGGTATATTTAGATAGTGGGGGGAGATATTAATGGGTGTAGTTAGAGAGAGAGAGGGAGAGAGAGGGGAGAGAGAGGGGGGGGAGGGATTACATTATTAAAAACATTAATAACTTGTATCACAATAGCACTAATCATGGGCACTATAATAGAACTAACCCACATTAAAATTTAACTTTACAGTTATCCTAACACCAAGGTGAAGTGTAATAATAGCTCTAATATTAGCTATAATATGATTCGTAGCCCAAAAATTATCTTAACTGCAATAATAACATAAACCCTAACTCTAACTCTAACTCTAACTAGATAATTCTAATTTTAACCCTGACCCTAACCCTAACCCTAACTCTAACTCTAACTCTATCTCTAACTTTAATTCTACCCCTAACCCTAACCTTAATCCTTTATAATCTTAAATCTAATGCTAATTCTAACCCTAACCCTAATTATAGCCCTAACCCTAAGCCTTACTATAACTCTAATCCTAACTCTAATTCTAACTCTAATGCTAATTCTAACCCTAAATCTAACCCTAATTTCAACCCATATTCTAACTCTAAACCTAACTCTAACTCCAACTCTATCTCTAACCCTACACCTACCCCCACACGGAATTCTAACCCTAACTCTAACTCTAACTCTAATTGTAACCCTAACACTAACCCTAACTCTAACCCTAACTCTAACCCTAATCCTACTCATAATCCTAATCCTAACACTATATATAATGCTAATCCTAACCCTAACACTATATGTAACTCTAACTCTAATCCTTACCCTAATTCTAATCATAAACCCAATCCTAATTCTAACCCTAACTCTAAATCTAACCATAAATCTAACCCTAACTCCAACCCTAACCCTAAATCTGACCCTAACCCCAACTGTATCTCCAACTTTAACTCTAACTTGATCCCTAACTCTAACTCTAATTCTAACCCTAACCCTAACCCTAGCCCTAGCCTCAATTCTAGCCCCAATACTAACCCTAACACTAACACTAACATTAACACAAAAACTAACACTAGTTATAACCCTAACCCTAATGCTAACCCTAACTCTAACCATTACCCTTATGCTAACCATAATCCTAACCCTAATTCTAACCCTACCTCTAACTCCAACTCTTGTTCTAATTCTAATTCTAACTCTAACTCTAGCTCAAATCCTACCTCTAAATCTAACCCTAACCCTAACCCTAATTCTAACCCTAACTTTATTTGTAACCCTAATTCTAGCCCTAACCCTAATTGTTACCCTTACCCTAACTCTAGCTCTAACTCAATCTATAACCCTAATTATATTTGTAACCCTAATTCTTACCCTAACCCTAATTCTAACTCTAACTCTAATTGTAACTCTAATTCTACCCCTAATCCTAACCCGAACCAATATAACCCTAACTCTAACCCTAATTCTAACCCTAACCCCAATTCTAGCTCTAACCCTAACCTAATTTTAACCCTAACTATAACTCTATTCCTAACTCTAACCCTAACTATAACTCTAACTCTAATTCTTACCCTAACCCTAACCCTAATTCTAATCCTAACTCTAACTCTAATGCTAATTCTAATCCTAACCCTAATTCTAACCCTGATTCTTAACTTAAATCTAACTCTAACTCTAACTCTAACCCTAACTCCAACTCTAACTTTATCTCTAATTCTAACCCTACCTCTAATTCTAACCCTAACTCTAACTCTAACTCTTTTTCTAACCCTAACCCCAATATTAACCCTAACCCTAACTTTGACTATAAACCTACTCCTAATCCTAACCCTAACACTATATATATAACTCTAAATCTAACACTAACCCTAATTCTTATCCTAATCCTAGCCCTAATTCGTATCCTAACCCTAAATCTAATTAGTTAACTTTAAACTTAACCCTAATCTAACCTTGATCACAACTCTATCTCTAACTTTAACTCTAACTCTAACTTGAACCCTAACTCTAACTCTAATTCTAACTTTAACTCTACCATAATTGGACTCTAACCATAACCCTAACCCTAACATTAATCTTGGCTCAAAACTTTTCCCTAACCATAACTCTAGAACCTTAACCCTTACTCAAGCCCTAACCCTAACCCTAACCCTAACCTTGGCCCTGCTATAATCCTAACCCTATCCATAACCATAAGTCTAACCCTAAGCTTAACCATGAGCATAACTTTAAACCTAAACTTAACCTTAAACACAACTCTATCCCTAACTCTAACTCTAAATCTAACTCTACCATAATTAGACTCTAATCCTAACCCTAATCCTTAGTTTAACCTTCACTAAAACCATAACCTAAACCTAACTCTAACCTTAACCCTGACTCAAAACTCTAACTCTAACCTTAACCCTTACTTTAATCTAGATGAAAACCATAGCCCTAACCCTAACCCTAACCTTAAACTTGACTCAAATCCTTACCCTAACATTAACCCTGATGTAACTCTATATACAACCCTAACTCTAAATATAAACTTAACCTTAAACATCACCCTAAAACTAACCCTTTCTCTACCCCTTTCTCTAACTCTAACCGTAAATCTAATTTTAACCCTAACCCTAAGCCTAATTCTAACCCTAATTATAACCTTAATTTCAACTCTAACTCTAGCCCTTATTCGACCTCCAATTCTAACTCTACATCTAACTCAAACCCTAACTCTAATTCTAATCCTAACCCTAACTATATGTTTAACCTAAACCCTTATTCTTACCCTTGCCCTTTCCTTAACCCTAACCCTAACTCTAGTTTTAACTCTAACTATATTTGTAACCCTAATTCTAACCCTAATCCTAACATTAACTTCTAAACCTAACCCTAACTATAACCCTAACAAGATTCATAATCCTAAAAATAACCCTAGCCCTAACCCTAATGCTAATCCTGACTCTAATTGTAACTCTATTCCTAACTGTAACTCTAACCCTATCCATAACTTAAACTCTAAAAATAGCTTCAACCCTAACCCTAACTATAACTCTACTCTTCAATATAACATTTTATGTAACAATATGTTTAAAATAAAACTGAATTAAAGGGATGCAAATAAACACCATATATAGAATTTTTTAAAAAATTATTCAAGAATAATTTTATAGTAAGTTTACACTATTGCATTTTTATAGTAAGTTTATACAATTGTATTTAGAAAGAAATAAATAATTCAGCACTAACTTTAAAAAAATAGAAAAAAATTTAAAAATACTTTTCCTGTTGTGCCGCGATTGCCACTAGCTTATATATACCTCTATATAGATTATGCAGAGAGTAATCGTTCTCGAGGCATCTATTTTCATTTTCATAAATCCCAATTGGTATTAAAATAACCTTGGGATTAAATGAAAATAGGCGCCTCGAGAACGATTACTCTCGGCGTAATATATATAGAGGTATATATAAGCTAGTATATGTTTAGATAGAACTCTAACATGTATGTATATATGTATGTATATTTGGAGGGCTCGATTGATGCGCCTCGATGAGAGGATGTACAGGAGACTCGATTAGAGGGTCGGTCTATTCGTATGCATCTTGAGGGGTCCCTCTAGTAGTAGATCAGATTTATATTTTTTTTGATGCATTTATATATTGGAGATAGTTTACATACACATATAAATGTGTATTTCAATACCTTGATGACATAAATGTACTTTCACTATTTATTTGATTATTGAGTACTTCAGTAGTTAGATACCATCACGTGTATATATGACCTTTTATATTTTGCTACGTACATGTATTTATTCAAATTTATAGTTTGCATTTTAGTTGTAGAGATAAATTAGATCTGTAGATTTTTATTCTTGAGACGTGTATATGTGTACATATGTGTATTTTTTGTGTGTTATAGCTATAGAACATGATCTTGAGACATGTACATGTATATCAATTATCAATTAGTAGGAAGTTAGAAAGAAACATATTTCTTAAATTATCAATTACTAACCCGCTAAAGATAAATATTAGTTTTATGTGGATAAAAATATGTTAATTAGGTAAGCCAAAACATTATTTTAGAAAACTTTTACAAAACATAATATTAAAAAAGAATATTAATTTAAACTAATTTAAACTTTAAGAGTACATGAACGTAGATGTAATAAAGTAACATTAACATATATAGTTTTTTAATAAACTGACATAAATGATAACTATGAACTTATAATCTTACAATTTTAAAAACACATTTAATTCATTTAAATAAAATTCAATCTAGTTTGAAAAAAAGTTGATAAATGAATTTAAATTATTAAATTCATCCATGGTACAATTAATTTAAATTATTAAATTATATAATTTTTTAATAAACTAGAATGATAATTAAGAACTTATGATCGTACAATTAAAAACACATTTAATTCAAGATGAAATTCAATAGTTTGAAAAGAAGTTGATATTTAAGAATTGTAACATATTAAATTATTTTTGATATATATCTATAGATAATGATTGTGTAAGTTTGAACTAACTTAAAGCCTATTTATATCAAGTTGTTAAATTATTGAATTTATCCATTTGGTAAAATTAATTTAAATTATTAAATTATATAATTTTTTAATAAACTAATGATAATTAAGAACTTATGATCATACAATTAAAAAAACATTTAATTCAAGATGAAATTCAATACTTTGAAAAGAAGTTGATATTTTAGAATTGTAACATATTAAATTATTTTTGATACATTTCTATAGATAATGATTGTGTAAGTTTGAACTAACTAAAAGCCTATTTAAATATCAAGTTGTAAAATTTTTAAATTCATCCATGGTAAAATTAATTTAAATTATAAAATTATATAGTTTTTTAATAAACTAATAATAATAATTATTAAGAACTTATGATTGTACAATTAAAAACATATTTAATTCATGATGAAATTCAATAGTTTGAAAAGAAGTTGATATTTAAGAATTGTAACATATTAAATTATTTTTGATACATAACTATAGATAATGAGATTGTGTAAGTTCGAACTAACTTAAAGCCTATTTATATCAAGTTGTTAGATTACTAAATTCATCCATAGTACAATTAATATTTTTAATTTATATAGTTTTTTAATAAACTAATGATAACTAAGACTTTGATCATACAATTAAAAACACATTTCATCAAAGTTGATATTCAAATTATTATAAAATAAATCTCAAAGGTCTAATCAACCATGATGTACACTTATAACATATAATATATTTTCATGATCTTCATTTTCTAGTCTCCACTTGCAACGTACATGCTTAAGTTTGATTGGATGTAGACAAAGCCTAGTAGCAACAACTAAGTGGCTATATTGTAAAACCTTGTTGTCAAGTTGATAATCAACAAAGTGTATTCCATGTTGGACTATTTTGTCTTGCTTCAAATATGTTCCCTCTATCACAATAGAACCTGCACCAAAAATTTAAGTATTTTAAAATTTGATAGATATAAAGTTACCTAGATATATATATTTATTCAAATATGTATGTGCATACATGTATATGTTTAATTTACCTATGGGGAACAACATTCCATCACTTTCTTCAGGGTCATATAACTTTTTCCTCTTTGTAGTACATCACAATAAATAATAATTGACACCTTCATGATTTTCAGGCTCAACAACCACTGCAAAGACATCTCCTGCATAACAAGTATACATGTATGTATGTGTACAATATATATACGACAGTTGAAATTGATAATTAAATAACAAGTTGAGATTAATTTTTATGATACTCACCCACTTTTACCAATCTAGAGATATGATTATAATCATCAGAAATCAATGGAATATCATCAAAATTTTCATCATCTTTATCAAATGTATCGGTAACATCAAGTGGTACTGAAATCCATGCACCTGTATATCCAGGTGTTTGATTGATGCATTCTTCATAGTCTTCATCAATGCAACTGTCACAAAAACATGAGTATTCTCTTGTCTTCAATGTCCAATTGCAATTATCTATACTCATGACTGAATGCAAGGAACGTGTCTTTTCTATCCACTTGCAACCATGCTTTTTTTTTCTATCAACACTTGAAAGTTCATTAAATTGAAAATATAGACAAATTAAATTTAAACTTCAATGAATTGAAAAATAAAACTTAACAATAAATTTTTATAACTTAATTGCATAAAAGTTAAATAGACGTACACATCCATACTTGTTATCTC
The DNA here is from genome assembly GCA_028749045.1 of Cupressus sempervirens. Classification (NCBI taxonomy): domain Eukaryota; kingdom Viridiplantae; phylum Streptophyta; class Pinopsida; order Cupressales; family Cupressaceae; genus Cupressus; species Cupressus sempervirens. The sequence continues at coordinate 77,359,074 of CM053789.1, forward strand.
CCAAAAGACTCTATATGGTGCCTATCCACTTGTCATTGATGATGTCTCAACCTCATCTAATGCAAAATGAGTCTTACACAATTCAACAACATCATGTGCATCTTTTACAAGAAATCCCTGATAATTCATTTGATACTTTCACAAAGAATGTTTGATGCAAGCTCCAACACCATCATGTTCACCTTTTCCATGGCCACTCTCAAAGAAATTCCATATGTGTTTTATATTCTCATTGTGATGATATCTACACAATGCATAAAATGGTCTACATAATTTAAACTGTGCGGCACATCTATCAGACCAAACATAATGTTTATCAACATTTATGTTTCTTTCTTTCAAATAAGAAAAGAACATATTGAAGCAATGTTCTACATAGTGAATGTCATGTTCTTTATCATCACTTATATAAAAATGACATTCCTTTATAATTACACGTTCTTGAACTATACTCTAAACACCATCCAAATCTAACTTTGCATCTCTATAACAAACATGTATCATAATAGTGACCTACTTATTAAAGTAATAATTTGATTGAATTGCTTTTTGATGAACAAAGGAATAGTTTTCTACAAAATCAACATCTGATACAATTGTTCCAAGTGAGAAATTATCTCTCAAAGTTTGAAATTGTTGTGCTTGCCACTTTGCAAAAAATGCGTGATGAATATAAGGTTGAATCAATTTCTTAAATTTTTGCATAAATGTTAGAACATGCAACTCCTCTTCAACATATTTCAACCTTTTGTTTCTTTCCCAAACTTTGTTTCATTCTTGACATACTTGTAACTTTTGCAATTCAAGTTTTTTGTTACATCAATATTTTCAATTTTTAAAGGAAATAGAGCCAATTCACTACATGTTTCACATAATCCTTTGATGCAATTTATTTGACCAGCTGGATCATCTATGTTGTCACACAAAATGGATGATATAAACTCACTTCTCCTACTAGGACGAGCAACATGAAAACCATATGTGTCTTCTACAAACTTTCAAAATACTTAATAGTGAAGATCAAACTCAATATGATGATGACAACAACATGTTTCAAACACTTTTTTTGACCTCACAAAGTATGGCTTCAATTTTTCAAACAATGTTTTCCCAACCTTTAATTTAAGATGTTCACTACAAAATGACACATATAACTCATGCTATGTTGTGTCCAACCAATGTTTTGTATGATGTTCATATTGACCAGGTGCAATCCTATGCCTAATAACATCTCTACTATTTGATGAAGGATGAGTATTATCAATCCAAAATGATATGACTAAATTTTTTAGTAACTCTTCAATCCTATCAGAACAAGGTGCTCTACATGTGATTGCCCAATTTCCCTCCATAGTACTATCATCCACAGTTAATCTTCTCTTAACATATTCTCTCATTATTTTCCTACTAAAACCCATTTCAGATGAAATTGAAGATATTTTTCTATTTTGGGTCATATTCTTATTTACAATAGACATCAACATCACTTTTCTTACCGCAGACTTATCTTTAGTTCTAGAGTGTTTTCCTATGTTTCTCAAACCTTGTTTAACATTTTCAATTAGATCAGTTTACATGCTAGAAAACCTTATCTTCTTTGATGTTGTGTCTACACCTAACAATTTCAATGCCTCTTGCAACTTCTTTTGTGTAAGGAAAAGTGAAAGCAACTAAGCTTGCTCAAGTGTTTCAATGTTATCAAATTGAGTCATAATTTCTCTTATCTTCTTATTCATTGACCTTTTCTTAGATAAACTTAATGGTTGAACACTAGCTACAAGTTTTCTCAATTTATCCACATCCATTTTAAGTAAATGATCTAAATTCTTATGAGAAATACCATTCTTTACAAATTGGGCAATATTTAAAAGTTCATCCATACCAGTTTTTGCACCTGATCCGAACCCTTCTCTGACTCTGTTACTAGAATTACTACAGGAATTGATCTTGAACCTTCTCCAAAATTCATTGTCTGAGATTCTACAAGGAAATATTCTGACCCTTCTTTGACTTCTATTATTTTAACCTCTATAGGGAGTGATCTTTAGCCTTCTTCAACATTCATTGTTTGAGATTCTATAGGGAGTGTTCCTAACCTCTCTCCCATATGCACTGGTTCTACTTTTGTTGAGGCTTCTTCAACATTTCCTTCACCTTGTTTAATTTGATGATAACATGATGTAGTCTTCTCATTATTTCTTTATTCTACTTCATTAGATCTTTTCCTTGCATATTTTTTTCCCTTCCTTTCTTGTTTCCCATTATAAAAAATAAAAAATAAAAAAATTTATCCCTAGCCTCAAGATAAATTTTGTGCAATTATCATATAAAAAAATCGCTATATGGATTTGTCTATCACTATCAGTATTTTTAAAGTGCTGGTCTGAAGCTGACGTGAGCTTTTTTGGCTTTTTTGCATGTTTGAGCGAACATGATAATATAACACATGTTTGAGCAAACATGTCTAGTTAAGTTTTGAGCGGTCAAGAAATTTTAATTGCATGTTCACTACGAACATGCATTCACCTGAACATATGAAACATGTTTGTAGTGAACACCATGTTCACACAAACACCCAAAATTAAGAACATTTTAATGCTTTTTAAATTTATTTTTCTCTTTTGACACCCATAATTGTAGAAGAATGATCTCCTACTATAAAATTAAAAATGTCAAAATGTGTTGCTCAGAGCAAGCTTTCCAATGACTATAATTGTAATACATATTTTAGTCACTAAGACTTTCAAATATGAGTTTAACTCATTATAGGTTCATTACCGATTGAACATCAACCGACTTTAACACCTCAGGAAAATTAGTAAATTAGGTCAAATTTTTTTTAAAAAATATGTAGGAAATAGCTTATTGAGATAGCTTTCTATTCAAAAAAAAAAAAAAAAGGTTTATGATAAATTGACTTCAAATTATCTATGTTAAATGGAACGTATGTCTAAATTATGATTGGTGTCACTTCAAAACTTCATAAACTATACAATATTCAACCAAAATGAATCAAACCAAATGCATCCTCTGGATATTTTTGTTACAAATCTAACACCAAAAGAATTTCTTCATTATCATTTCTAGAATAAAAGTTATGTGTGTCAAATGGACTGCCACTCTTTTAAAATATTGAATTTTATTATGTACCACTTTTCAGAGGTGATGAAAAAATGGAGATAAATAAGTTTTTTTTTTAGATTAAAAATATGGTTACAAATTAGGAATAGAGTACTAAAAGTCACTAGTTTATGTCATCTTGAAATTATTTATAGTTTTGGAGATATAGTCACTTGAACGTGACATTTGTTGCAAAAATATTGATTTCAGTGTCAAAATTGATCAAAAAGTAGAACCCATTATTGTGGGATCACCCTAATATTATATTTAATAATAATATAATATAATAATCACATGTATTAATAATAATAATAGGTCATGATAATATATAATACATTACTCATTATACATTATTGACACAAATCTTAATCCTAAATAATATTATACATAACTCATTATACATTATAATCTTAATCTTAATCCTTATTTCCCTCCAAAATTTTTGCCTAACTATCAGATATCCGATCTAAAATTGAATGTTTGATTTATTATTGGGTATCTGATCTCAAATCAGATACCTGATTATATTGGCATGATTTTCCCAAAATATTCCCTATAACTACAGACCTGACAACGTCACTTTTTGTGGGCCATTTTCACAGGTTTTGGGAAAAGTCACATTTTGGGGCCTAAATGATTGAAAAAAGTTTGATAATATATCATTAGGTGTCCGATATTGTCATTTGAACAGAGAGCAATAGTCATCAAAATGCTAAATGCAAAAGGAAGGTATCCAATGAAGACATTGTGGCATATAGGGAAATGGACAAAGCAAATCACTGAAGGAAAAGATAAGGTATGTTAAATGTGAGTAAAGTTGACAATGAATTAGTCAAAGGTGAAATCATAGAGTTAGATAATGAATATGTGTATTAGGGGAATGAAAATGTGGCAATTGAAAATGATAATGTCGAGATTGAAAATTTGGAGGATGAAATGCTACTAGGTCATAATGTAAATTGCATGATTGACCATGCTGAACATGACAATGCACAAGAATGTTACATATCTCCTAATTATAATCGACATGAAGGTTCTAGAACACCAAAATGGATAATTGGAATGGATGAAATGATTATTACCAATTTGGAAGGGAAAAAATTAGAAAGAACCATTTGGTTATGGGCTTCAAGACTATATAAAATGTTTTTTGGCAACATATTTTTATGCACTTATTAAAGATGAAAAAGATGATACCTATGCTTTCCAAAATGAAGATTTGTGTCAGTAAATAATTGGAAAGAAATGCCATTATTGTGAAGAATCTTTTCAGTGCTCTCAATAGCATTGGGAAAAATAGTAGGGAGAAAGATAAGAGAGTTGCTCAAAGGGTTATCACAACCTCCTTGGTAAGTCATCATTTGAGAAAGGGTAGATATATGAGAAAAAATTGTATTGACTTGAACCTAAATTGTACTACTTTGAGAAGAGCACTTAGTAGATGAGAGAGAACTGATGATCCTCTTCAAAATGAAACATGGGTCTTTGGTAGAAGACTTCCACATTTTGATAAGAAGCTATTCGATGATGCGAAGGAAGAAATTACACAATTTTGGCACTCTAGCTCACGAGTATCACCCAATACTAAAGACGTGTTAAAGTTGAGAATTGGCATCAAAGATCATACACCACATCCTAAACACTATTTAGAGGTAAGTCAAACTATGTTGTTCAAACAATTTAGAGAGAGTTATCCAAGTTTTCATATATCACAAATGGCTTTTGAATCTTTAAAGCCATATTATTATGTGCCACTTAAAATTTGAAATACATGTTGTTGCAAATATCATGTTGAGTTTTCTATGCACCATGAACTATTATGCTCCATCTGTTCTACTTTGCATAGTAAAGAAATGTTGGAGAATTGTGGTGCTAGTGGGCTTCCAAAATCATCAAGAGACTTGCTAGATCAATTTTTATGTTGTAGAGTTGGTGGTTGTTTCTTTTATAGAAATGCTTGCTTATATGAGAAGTGTTCAGAATGTGGTGGCTTATCCAAGTTTGGCACATGTTTCCATGAAGGGTGCGAACAAGATATTGGAAAGACAATAGTAAAAAACAAGGTATATGAAATGGTGAAATATACATTGAAGAGTGGGGGTGAGGGCTCTAGATGTGAATTGGTTGCAAAAGAAATTAGTGTGGCTAGTTTTATTTGAGATTTCAAGGAAAATCTTTTCTACAAGTATGCAAGAAATAGTCATAGGTCTCAGTGGTTGGATCAACAATTTAGAATGTTTAAGGAGACTTTTCCCATTGGCACTATTATATCAGTTGTTGACTTTGCTGAGAACTACACATTGCAACCTCAAAATGAGACACAATCTTAGTATTACAACTCCATTCAGATTGCTATTTTCATCCACATAACATATAGACATGCCCCTGATAGTGCGGAAGATAATTAGAAGATTATTAGAGAGTATCATTTTTATATGAGTGATGATAGATCTCACTCTAACGAGTTTGTGCAACATTATTTCGAGAATTCTTTTGATTCCTTACAAGAGCATGCAATGATATGGATAGACATATCATTTAGTCAGATAACTATATAGGTCAATTCAAGAATGCTCACATGTTTTATTGGTTGTGTATTATGCACGTAGAGAGGGGGGTGCCTCATATTTGGAGATTTTTTGAGTTTGTCCATGGGAGAGGGGAACATGATGGAGTAGGGGCATGTGTGAAGAGAGCTGTAGTTAATAAGCAATTGAAGATTTCAGCAACAGAGCTTCTTGATGCTCGTAGCATTGTTGATTGGTGTAGTTTAGCATTATCACAAGGGGGGACTCTTGATTTAGTGGTACATAGGTTCTTTTGGTTGGTTGAGGAAGGGTCCATAGGTGATAGATCAAATTGTGCTACAGTGAGAGACTCATAAAAAATGCATTCATTTTGGAGCTCTAATTCTAGTACATGGACCATTTGGACATGACAACTAGCTTGCTTTTGCCCTAGTTGTTTTCAGTGTGATTGGGATCACTATGAGTCAAGTGAGTGGGTGGACACATAGGCTCCATATTATCTTACTCCATTTTCTATCATACCCTCTATTAGAAATGATGGTATGTATAGTTCACTTGAGCATAACCATCTATATGATCTTCTTTAGCTAGTACATGTCTTTGCATTGGTTGCACCAGAGGGGAATGATGAGAATTCCAATTATTGGTTAGCACATTGTGTAAGAGGTAAAAAAAAAGTTGGCACAACTAATCATAGATGATGATGGATTCACATATCCTATTGGTTCAGTGGTTGTCGTTGGAACATGGTTGCGAACATACATGCTTAGAACGAATGGAATTCCTGCATTCGAAGACTATTAGAAGCACAAAATAATTCTCATATATTCACATCTTGTTATAGCAACAAATGTAAAGTTGTTGATGCATCAAGGAAGACCAAAAGTAAAAGAACTTTTCACTATTACTAATGGTGATCATGAAGCCCTATTGGAGACCCTAAAATAGAGAGAGGACCCTACTAGAACACTCAACTAGGTATATTTACTTCTTATGTTATTTTTTTCATAACGATTCAGTGAACTAACAATTATCTTGTTTAATACAATAAGTTACTAATATTTTTTATGATATTGGAATGTACGTACATCATGAAGAGTAGCCAAGCATGAAGATAAAAAGCTAAATAAGGAGTAGAATGAAGAAAAATCTATTCTATTTTTGACACTATGATTTCTAACAATAGTTTTATTGATACTACAATTTTTGACACTATTATTTATGACACAACAATTTTTGGTAGTTGTGTATTGATGTAATAATGATGAAACACTTGATATATTGTAAATATGAACTTGTTGATTTAATGTAAGAAGAAAAGATGATTTTACTTAATGCAATTTATGTGGTGGGACCTTCAAAATGATGATTGTAATACATATTAACACCAAACTTGCATTGTGCCGAATGCCAAAAACTTGAGAGAAGTAAAAAGAATAATGTTTTTGCTTTTAATACTAACCCTAGTGACACCCTTGTTCTAGCCATGGAGACCATCCATCATTCTTGGCCACGCCATACCAAGAAGTTTCTAAGGTGCTCTAAGTGCTTTTTGAGGTCGATCTTTTGAGGGTCGTAATTCGGAGCTCATGAGGGCTATTAATGAAACATCAAATTCTACAAGACAGTGATGCTGAGGCCTAAAATCATGTATCTCATTTTTGACAGATCACATTTCATTTAGATTTGGCACAATGATCTCGTTTGATGCCAAAACTCATAGTATGCCTTAGTTGATAGGTACACCACAACGTAACTTTGAAATCGCTGATCTTGGAATCAAATCATTAGTGCTATTATCTTCAGATGGATGGGTGAACCCTAGTGACACCCTTTTTCTAGCCATAGAGACCCTCCATCATCCATGGCTACCTTGTACTGAGGAGTCTCCAAGGTGCTCTAAGTACATTTTGAGGTTGATCTTCCGAGGGTCAGAACTCAGACTCATGAGGGCTATCGATGAAATGTCAAATGTTATAGGATGATGATGGTGAGGTCTAAAATAACCTATCTCATTTTTGAGAGATCAAGTTCTATTTGTATTTAGCACAATGATCTTTCTTGATGCCAAAACTCACAGTGTGTCTCAATTCATAGGTGCACCATAGTGTAACTTTGAAATCGCTAATCTTGGTATCAAATCATCAGTGCCATTAGCTTTAGATGGGTGGGTGAACCTTATTGACACCCTTGTTCCAGTCATAGAGACCATCCATCATCCCCGACCACTTTGTACCGAGGAGTCTGCAAGGTGCTCTAAGTGTGTTTTGATGTCGATCTTTCAAGGGTTGTAACTCAGAGCTCGTAAAGGTTATCGATGAAACATAAAATTCTATAGGAAAATGATGCCAAGGCCTACAATAATATATCTCATTTTTGAGAGATCACATTTCATTTGAATTTGGCAGAATGATCTCACTCGATGCCAAAACTCATAGTGTGCCTCAGTTGATAGGTGCACCATAGCATAACTTTAAAATTGCTAATCTTGGCATGGAATTGTCAGTGGCATTAGCTTCTTATAGGTGTGTGAACTATAGTGACACCCTTTTTCTAACTGTGGAGACCATCCATCATCCATGACCACCCCATACTGAGGAGTCTCTAAGGTGCTTTAAGAACATTTTGAGGTTGATCTTTCGAGGGTCGTAACTCAGAGCTCGTGAGGGTTATCAATGAAACATCAAATGCTATAGGATGGTGATGTTGAGGCCTAAAATAACCCATATCATTTTTGATAGATCACATCCTATTTGGACTTGGCACAATGATCATGCTCAATTCCAAAACTCACAGTGTGCCTTAGTTCATAGGTGCACCACAATGTAACTTTGAAACGACTTATCTTGGTATTGAATCGTTAGTGCCATTAGCTCTAGATGGGTTAGTGAACTGTAGTGACACTCTTTTTCTGGCTACAGAGACCCTCCATCATCTGTGAGCACCCCGTACTAAGGAGTCTCAAAGGTGCTCTAAGTGGGTTTTGAGGTGGATCTTCTAAGGGTCGTAACTTGGAGCTCGTGAGGGCTATTGATGAAACATCAAATGCTATAGGATGGTGACACTAAGCCTAAAATAATCTATCTCATTTTTGAGAGATCACGTTCTATTTGGATTCAGCACAGTGATCTTGCTCGATACCAAAACTCATAGTGTGCCCCAGTTCATAGGTGCACAACAGCATAACTTTGAAACTGTTGATCTTGGCATCGAATCATCAATGACATTAGCATCAGATGGGTGGGTGAATGCTAGTGACACCCTTGTTCTAGCCACAGAGACCATCCATCATCCATGGCCACTCCGTACCAAGGAGTCTCCAAGGTGCTCTAAGTGTCTTTTGAGGTTGATCTTCTAAAGGTTGTAACTTAGAGCTCGTGAGGGCTATTGATGAAATGTTGAATGCTACAAGACAATGATGTTGAGGCCTAAAATAACCTATCTCATTTTTGAGATATCACATTTTGTTTGGATTTGGCATAGTGATCTTGCTCGATGCCAAAACTCACAATGTGCCTCAGTTCATAGGTGCACCACAACATAACTTTGAAATTGCTGATCTTGGCATAGAATTGTCAGTGTCATTAGCTCTAGATGGGTAGGTGAACCCTAGTAACACCCTCTTTCTAGCCATAGATACCATCCATTGTCTACGGCCACCCCGTACCAAGGAGACTCCAAGGTGCTCTAAGTGTGTTTCAAGGTCAATCTTCCAAGGGTTGTAACTCAAAGCTTGTGAGGGCTATTGATGAACCACCAAATGTTACAAGATGGTGATGTGGATGCCTAAAATAACCTATTTCATTTTTAAGAGATCATGTTCCATTTGAATTAGGCACAACAATCTCGTTCAATGCCAAAAATTGTAGTGTGCCTCAGTTCGTAGGTACACCAAAACGTAACTTTGAAATTACTGATCTTGGCATCAAATTATCATTGCCATTAGCTCTATATGGGTAGGTGAACCCTAGTGACACCCTTTTTCCTACCACAGAGACCCTCCATTGTTTGTGGCTACCCCATACCCACGAGTCTCCAAGGTGCTCTAAGTGTGTTTCGAGGTTGATCTTCTGAGGGTCGTAACTCAGAGCTCATGAGGGCTATTGATGAACTATCAAATGTAATAGGATGGTGATGCTAATGCCTAAAATAACCTATCTTATTTTCAAGAGATCACATTTTGTTTGGATTCAACACAACGATCTTGCTCGATACCAAAACTCACAGTGTACCTCAATTCATAGGTGCACCACAGCGTAACTTTGAAACTATTGATCTTGGCATCAAATTGTCAATGCCATTAGCTCTAGATGGGTGGGTGAACCCTATTGGCACCCCTTTTCTAGCCGCAAAGACCCTCCATTGTTCATGGCCACCCCATACCAAGGAGTCTCTAAGGTGCTCTAAGTGCATTTTGAGGTCAATATTTTGAGGGTCATAACTCAGAGCTCGTGAGAGTTATCGATGAAATATCAAATGCTATAGGATGGTGATGTTGAGGCCTACAATAACCTATATCATTTTTGAGAGATCATGTTCTATTTTGATTCAGCACAACGATCTCTCTCGATGCCAAAACTCACAGTGTGCCTCAGTTCATAGGTGCACCATAGCGTAACTTTTAAACTGCTGATCTTGGCATCAAATCATCAATTCCGTTAGCTCTAGATGGGCAGGTGAACCCTATTGACACCCTTGTTCTGGCCATGGAGACCATCCATCGTCTATGACCTCCCCATATCAAGGAGACTCCAAGGTGCTCTAAGTGCATTTTGACGGTGATCTTCCAAGGTTCATAACTCAAAGCCCATGAGGGCTATTGATGAACCATTGAATACTAAAAGATGGTGATATAGAGACCTAAAATAACCTATCTCATTTTTGAGAGATCACGTTCCATTTGGATTTGGCACAACGATCTCACTTGATGCCAAAACTTGCAATGTACCTCAATTCATAGGTGCACCACAATGTAACTTTGAAATCATTGATCTTGCAATTGAATCATAAATGCCATTAGCTCTTGATGGGCATGTGAACCCTAGTGACACCTTTGTTCTAGTCATGGAGACCCTCCATCATCCATGGCCACCCCATACTGAGGAGTCTCCAAGGTGCTCTATGTGCGTTTCGAGGTTGATCTTCTGAGGGTCGTAACTCGGAGCTCGTGAGGGCTATCGATGAATTGTCAAATGCTACAGGAAAATGAGATGTAACTTTTTCTTTCAGAGTGAAAATGAGTGCAAAGATTTAGTTAGGGGTTTAAGTAAAACCATACAAGTTTCGAAACACCTATATAAGGTGTGAAATGATAACATGCATTAATTAAGCTAGTTTTGTTAAGTGGATCATTATGGGTAATCTGATCAATGTGAGAAATGTATAGGTGTTACTCATATGGATATGGTATTGGGGAACCAAGTTAAAAAGGTTTGATCCAATCAAATCTCTAATGTTGGGATATTTTGAGGTTATGTTGAAATTGAAAAGTTGTAGTATGAGGATAGCAACAAAGTGAAGGGCTAGTTATCAAAGATTATGAGTCTAGGAATGAGTTCGTGGTTGGGAATAGAATCCATGGTTGAGGAGTGGAGTCCTTAAGTGTGTTGAGATTAGATTTGAATCCAAGAGCTACTTTCAAGGTTGAAGGTGGAGTTTAAAATCAAATTTGGGGTTATGTGAACCTTGTGTAGGAGGTTTTCATGTGTGTTTATGTCATGATAGCACTTCAAATTAAAAATTGCATCCAAATTTGATAATAAAGGTTGTTCAAATTTTATCCACAAATTATTGCATTTGAATCGAACATAAAAAACATGATCAAAATTAATGATATTCTATAAACATGAATAATACACATGATCCATGATAAATTGAACAATACTAGATACTAGATTACTATGTATATCATTGTGCACATAAATGACAAAAATATCTATCAAAATACATGTATCCATAGAAAAATTACACAAATATATATCAAAATTCATGTATCCATAGATAAATTACACAAATATATATATCAAAATACATAGATCCATATACAAAATGTGGCTGATCATGCCATCGGAATGTGTATAATATCAATGTTTCTATAAACAATGTGGTATATGCCATCTGAAAATGTCTCATGACACATCCTATGAAAACTATACTATCCTAGGATGTTGGTGGATGATCAAAATATAGCCTCTTTGCTGCACTACGTGGATGAGATGCCTCCTACATAAACAAAAATGGAAAACCCAAAGTTAGACTACTAAATTTATATGATTCTTTGTATCTAACATTGAATTACTCAAATGTATAATGATCTTTTTTTAAAAATGATATTTTATACTATTAAACTTTCATAATAAATACCTCTCTCATCAATCTCTTGTGCCAATTAGGAGTCCTCTCATATGCCCTCGGCAATGCTTATACCTCGCTGATTGTGACTTGTGTATGTTCAAATATGTTTGTCAAATGAATCTACAAATTCAACTATAACATTATAATTAATAGCATGTTAAATTTATAACATATTTAATCAAGAATTCAAACTACAATTTACTAGTGTAGGCTCCTCCTTAGGATATAGTGGTTGCATTATCAAAGATACAAAACTCTCCCGTCCAACCTCATTTGCATAGGAGTTTCCTATGAGATACAAAATAGTAGTTTTTAATATCACAAAAATCAATTTTGAATTTATTTATGAAGATAAGAAAAATAAAAAATAAATGATACTTATACATACAATGGGGCTCTTAGTGTGAATAGAAATGCTTGAGCGTCTACAGTGTGGAATCTATATGGGCTCATCACTAGTAGCCACACCCTATACTATAAAGAATGTAATTAAATTTAATTACCACAAACATTTTACAAGAATGTAGAAATATTTAATCAACCTTTCCTTTGTCAATCAGTCCTGGCTCAGCCCCCGCACCCAGGGACAGGTGGCACCTGCAAGATAAAAGAAAGATTAGAAATCATATATGCTACAATATCAAATAGAAAAAACAATAACAACACAACATAATGTACCATAGATTTCTCAAGGCCAAATGAAATAGCCGAGAGTGTGGCATCATCAACTTGTCTTAGCACCTCCTCAATCATCAACTAAACATGAATGAAGATCACATACATGTATAAGTCAATATGGATTAAAAATTAAAATTACTCTATTATAAAAATTAACTTTAAATCGCATATGTCATAACAAAAAAATGTATACACATACCAACATAGAAGGATTTCAAGCCTCTGCATGCCCTTCCTCTCTTGCATCAGGGTCTGTAGCTTCTGCATGTGCATCTGGTGTATCCTCATCTAATACAAATTGATACTCAAGAAGATCACCTATGGGACCTAGACAAATATTCTTGCATGTAATGTAGGTATGAGGCACACAAACGTGTGATGAGCTAGTCGATGATGAACTTGTTCTAGCATCATCAACATGGGGAGGCAAGACTAACCTAGCCCCAAATATCAATAGGCTACTCAGTCTATGGATGGCTCTAATGGTTTGAGAGCTAGTCTCTGTGATAATATCAGGATGCTGCACTCGAGGAGGGAAGACAAAAGTGCCAACTTTCTTTCATTGGGAAGAGGGTCTACCCTAAGGAGCTCCTAGTCCTACACCCATGTTGGGCTTCATGCTCCAATAGTTCACTTTGAGCTTCAATACAAATTCTGCATACAATTTTCTAAGGAAATAAAATGGCACCTCTAAATTGCTATGTGGACGGATGTCAAAAACCATCCACCAACAAACCAAAAATTTTGCATGTATGGTGTCATTTGCGCTGTTGGAAATGATTGAAATATCATGAGGAAAACTATTTTGTTGGAATGATCATATGGAACTAGTAAAGAATGTTCTGAATCATTATTTTGTCATTGATGTCAAACTCTCTACTTGCAGGAATGACAAGATTGTTGGAAATTATTGAAAAGGTCATGAGGAATTTTTTTTTATTGGAATGATCATATGGAACTGGTAAAGAATGTTCTCAATCATTGTTTTGTCATTGATGTCAAACTTGCTACTTGTAGGAATGACAATTGCTTAAGTGATCCGAATACTATCAATTGATTGATTGAAAAGGAGGAGTCAATCAATAAAGATGTAACTAGAACACCTAGAGAAAGGTTGAAGTTATGATGTTGTAATGAAGTACAAGGATCAACTAAGTCATTGATGAAATAGTGTATTGATGACATACTCTAAGACACAGAGAAAGGCCACACTGAAACATATCAAAGATGTAAGGTTTTAGCTAAGTAATTTGTAAAGCCCAACTAAGTTCATTAGAAAGAGGGATCCAAGCAAGCTAGTAGGTGCCGAACAAATTCCTAGTTTAAGTCGAGCAAGTTCACCTTCAAGTGCCGAGTGAACCTCAGAGGCCGAACAGAATCAAGTGTCAAGTAGAATCAAGTGCCAAGAAAATACAAGTGCCAAGTAACACAAAGGTGTCGAGCATTAGTAAATCAATAGTGTCGAGTTGCTGCATTATTTCAAATATCAAAGATTCGCCAGATCTAAGCCGACATGGTGGTTATCTAGAAGTCTGTGAATTAAATGGAAGATAAGAATGATGAGTTGGTGGCACAGAACACCATGTAGAATGTTTATGAAGATACAACTGGACTCTAGATGAAGTTTTTAGATAAGAGCAAGATATGGGGTAGATACATTGTATCCTACCTAATCCATTTGAAACCCTAAAATTGGAGAGGGAGAATTGAGCAAAAAAGGCAAACCAGATTTCTATTTAAGGAGTCATAAGTTCAGGAAGAAAAGAGAGGAGAAGGTGGTCGAGCCTAAAAGAATAAAGTGCTGAAGGAGGTGCTAAGGAGAAAGAGAGCACAGTTACTCTGTTTTGATAAGAAGACCCTAGATATGATTGCATTGGCATGATGAGTAAGAAGACTCAAGGAGACAAAGCTTGAGAGGAAGACAAGTTGTCAGAGCTCAAGTGATTAAAGCTAAGCAAAAGGATAGACCTAAAGTGAGATCTGAAATATGCAAAGTATGTTGTAAGTTGTATCAGATCAAAAAGCCATTATCGTTACTCTCTAGAAATTGTAACAGTTAGTTTAAATCCTTTGGACTTAGGTTGGTTTAATAGCCATGAGGTAAATCCTTTAAGAGGGTGACATTCCAAGTGAATGTTCTAAAGTCCTTTGATCAGGCCCATTCCTAATAGTTTGGTGAAATCCTCTACCAAGGTCACATTTAATAGTGTGTTGTAAGCCTTTAACAGGGCATCACTTTAGAAGAGTGAGAATCAAGTAGCATGTTACTAGTGGTTTTTCCCAAATTGGGTTTCCACGTAAATCTTTGTGTCATGTGTTGCTCTTGCATGTTTTATTGTTGCATATTGATTTACTATAATTTTCTGATTGATTTAAGTTTGGATGAATGTAAAGTGTGTGGATTCATTAAAAGTAGTGAAAAAGTATTATTAGGGCATTTGGAAATTGAATAACTGATTCACCCCCCTTCTCAGTTATTCTCAACAATTCTAACAATTGGTATCAGAGCCAAATTGCTGATTCAGTTTGAAAGGGACTATAAGCAAAAAATATCAGAATGCCTAAGAGAGAAGTCCCCAAGCTCAAAAAAGACAAATTTGTTGCATGGCAGAGTTTGATGAAGCTACATCTTGGATCCATAGGAGATTATGCCCAAAATTCAATTGTTACTGAACATGTTGATCCAACTGGTACTCTTACTGTAGAAGATATGAAAAACAAACAGGAACACAATCAGACAATGCTGGAGATTGCTTCTGCAGTCAACTAATTTGAATTTGATGATATCAAAGGATGTGACACTGCATTCAAAATGTGGAAATCTCTATCAGACATCTATGGAGGAGATCAAAATGTCCAAAGAGCAAAAAGAGAAAGCCTCAGAGGAAAGTTTGATGATATGAAAATTAAGGAAAATGAGAATGCTGCTCAGTATGGCGCAAGAATAAAGGAAGTGGTAAGTGGAATAAGATGTTTAAGTGGTCAATTGGATGAAGATATTGTTAATAGTAAGTTCTTAAGAACCTTGCTCCCTATCTATGCTATTAGAGTATCTGCAATACAAGAACTAAGATGTGTACTAGGAAACAATCTAAGTTTTGAAGGTATAGTAGGTAGACTCACTGCATTTGAGTTATCTAACTTTGACAACTACAGACCTAAGAATGTTGAATCTGATTTCAAGGCCAAGCTATCACTGAAAGATGTTGAACAGGTAAAATCAAAAAAGGGAAGAAAGATGAAATATGTATCCAGTGATAGTAGCATTGATGAGGAAGATGTGGAACAATTGGAAGCACTACTTGCTAGAAGATTTTAGAGAGGTAAAGGAAAATTCAAAGGTAAGATGCCTATCATTTGTTTCAATTGCAATGAAGTAGGTCATATTGCTGCCAGGTGTACACAGAAAAAGGATTACAAGGAAGGAAACAAATACAAATTTAGAAGAGATGATGAAAAGAGAGATTACAAAGACAAAGGCAAGAAGTGTTATATTGTTGAAGAAAATTTTGATGATAATGATGATGAAGTTGTTTATGTATCCATGAAGGACCAATCTAATGAAGAAGAGCCTACAACACTGGTAACATGTATGAACAAGAATGAAAGATGGATCATAGACAGTGGATGCTCACATCACATGACAGGAGACAAACGTAAGTTTGTTAACTTTACTTAGTATGATGGAAATAGTGTTAAATTTGGTAATGATGCTCCATGTCAAATCAAAGGAAAAGGTTCCATTAAGCTCACAGAGAAAATTTCATGTGATAATGCATACTATGTTGAAGGATTAAACTACAATTTGCTGAGTGTCTCAGAGTTAGGCAATATAGGATACAAAGTAGAAATTGGAAATAAAACTGCAAAAATCTATGATAGTGATAGTAAATTGATAGGAAAAGGAGATCAAACAACAAGTAATCTATTTTACCTTGATATGTATGATGTTTCATGTTTTGTTGCTAAATTTGATGATGAATGGTTATGGCATAGAAGGCTATGTTATGTCAACTTTGACAATCTGGTCAATATCAATAAAATGAAGAAAGTCAGAGCTTTACCAAAATTGAAGAAGCCTGATAATACCATGTGCAAACAATGTCAGTTAGGAAAGATGACAAAGTCAAGTTTCAAAAGAAAAAACTATACATCTAAAGAAGTACTTGAGTTAGTTCATACTGACTTATGTGGTCCAATGGAAGTACAAAGCTACAAAGGAGATAAATACATAATGTTGTTTGTTGATGACTATTCCAGGATGATGACTGTTATGTTCTTAAAGCAAAAATCTGATGCTTTTCAAATGTTTAAGTGGTATGTGGCTAGAGTTGAAAAGGAAATAGGAAAGAGCTTGAAATGCCTGAGATCAGACAGAGGTGGTGAATTCACATCAAATGAATTCAAGATATTTCGTAATGAAAAAGGAATCAAAAGACAAACGTCAGCACCTAGAACTCCCCCACAGAATGGAATTGTTGAAAGAAGAAATAGATCTATGATTGACTATGCCAAAACATTAATGATGGAAAAGACTGTTCCTCTAAATTACTGGAGAGAAGCAGTAAGTGTAGCTATTCATACACTGAACTGTGTACAAGTCAAGAAAGGTACAAATACAACACCTTTTGAATTATGGTATGGTCACTCACCCAATGTAAAACATTTCAAAGTATTTGGTTGCAAATGCTTTATCCTTAAAGATGCTAGAAATGGAAAATTTGATCCAAAAAGTGATGAAGGCATATTCCTTGGTTACTCCACTAGAAGTAAGGCATACAAGTGTTTGAATACTAACACTAACAAAATTGTGGAAAGTGCAAATGTAAACTTTGATGAACATACAGAAGTCCAAGCTGAAGAACCTAAGAAAATGGACAAGTACAAAACCTTTGTGTATTCTTATGAAGGAATGCCTGTTGACGTGGATGATGTCAATCAAATTGAAAGCCAACAACAAACTTCAATTTCAGCCGAGTCACAACCAGCGAATGTCGAGTTACATTCAGAAGCCGAGTTGCAGAATGAAGGGAATGCCCAATTTGATTCTTAAATCAGTACACATGAAATAGATGAAGAATAACCTGACAACTCAGTGCATAGTGAACTTGAATCTGAAAGATCAAACATGGAAACAAGGACAAAACCAAGATTATCCAAATATGTAAAAAGACATCACCCTATTGAACAGATAATTGGTGACAAAGATGCAATACCAATGAAAAGGAATAGACTAAGACATGAATCATGTCTGATTAGCAAATTTGAACCTAAAATAGTATATGGTGCATTACAAGATGATGAATGGTATAAAGCTATGGAAGAAGAGATTGATCAAATAAAGAAGAACAAAACCTGGAGTTTTGTTTCCAGACCAGTTGACAAGAATGTGATTGGCACCAAGTGGGTATTTAGAAACAAGCTAGATGAGAATGGTGAGATTACTAGAAACAAATCTAGACTAGTATGCAAGGGTTATGCTCAACAAGAAGGACTAGACTAGGGGGAAACATTTGCCCCTATTCCTAGAATGGAAGGAGTAAAAACTTTACTTGCATATGCTGTATATAAAGATTTCAAAGTCTATTAGATGGATGTAAAGTCTACTTTTTAAAATGGAATACTAAAAGAAGAAGTCTACATTGAACAACCAAAAGGATTTGTTTATGAGAACAACAAGGATATGGTTTGTAAACTACATAAAGCACTCTATGGTCTGAAACAAGCACCTAGAGCATGGTATGAGAGACTTCACAAGTATCTAGTACAAATAGGATTTGAAAGAACTGATGATAACAACAACATGTACATCAAAGCAGAAGAAGGTAAGGACATTATTGTGTTTGAAATCTTTGTGGATGACATAGTTTTTGGAGGAAAGGAAGTGCTTTGCAAAGGCTTTGCTGACAAAATGAAACATGAACTTGAGATTTCTATGTTTGGAGAAATCAAATTGTTTGCTGGATTGCAAGTACATCAACTAAAACATGGTATATTTGTGACACAATCAAATTATATCAAAGAAATACTCAAAACGTTTGGATTGGAGGAGTCCAAACCAATCAACACACCAATGGCGACAGGAAATAAGTTATCCAAAAATGATGAATCAGCTGAAGTCAATCAAACAATGTATAGATCCATGATTGGAAAACTACAATATGTTGTACATTGCAGACCAAACATAGCATTGGTAGTAGGAATAGTGGCTAAATTCTCTGCTAATCCCAAAGAAAATCATCTCATAGAAATAAAAAGAATAATGAGATATCTCAAAGGAACTAATAACTTTGGTCTATACTACAAAAAGAATGGAAAGTTTGAGCTCAATGCATATACAGATGCAGATTGGGGAGGCAACATTGATGACAGAAAAAACACAAGTGGAGGCACATTATTTTTAGGTAAAAGGCTAGTTACTTGGACTAGCAAGAAACAAACATGCACATCCCTATCCACTGCAGAATCAAAGTATGTGGTAGTTGCAGTCAATTGCACAAATATTGTGTGGCTCACACATCTATTGAAAGGAATGAAAGAAGAGGTAACAAAACCTGTGATATTGTATTGTGATAATACAAGTTCTATAAACATATCCAAAAATTCAGTAATGCATGAAAAAACCAAGCATATTTCAATCAAGTATCATTATGTCAGAGAGTTGGTGGAAGACAAATAGGTGAAGTTGGAATACATTCACACAAAGGAACAAACTACAAATATCTTCACTAAACCATTGCCCAAGGATGCTTATGAATATCTTAGAGGAAAGTTGGGGGTAATACCCCTAACTCAAGAAGTTTAAAGCAACAAGGATGCTGCCCTGCATCAACAAGAACAAATCATTGAAATATGAGAAGAATGATGCAGAGGATGATAGCAGAAGCAGAAACACCAAATCAGTCACAAGCATGGTGACAGAGGGAGAAGACATCAAGAAGCCAAAACTTATATTTTGCATGATAAAGATGCTACATCTTTGGAATTTATGACAAAGAGGGAGAAATATACAGAAAAATGATCAATACAAAGCAAGAGGGAGATACATATGAAAGAGGGAGATATATGAGATTAGTAGTAAAGATGTAGTAGCTAGGAAAAGTAGCAGACAATAGTAGACAACGTATACAATCTTGGTGGTAACTAAGTTGATCAATTGATCAGTTTGGTTTGCCATCAATGCCAAAGAGGGAGATTGTTGGAAATGATTGAAAAGATCATGAGGAAAATTGTTTTGCTGCAATGATCATATGGAACTGGTAAAGAATATTCTCAATCATTGTTTTGTCATTGATGTCAAACTTGCTACTTGTAGGAATGACAAGATTGTTGGAAATGATTGAAAAGATCATGAGAATTTTTTTTTTGTTGGAATGATCATATGGAACTAGTAAAGAATGTTCTCAATCATTGTTTTTTCATTGATGTCAAACTTGCTACTTGCAGGAATGACAATTTCTTAAGTGATCCGAATACTATAAATTGATTGATTGACAAGGAGGAGGCAATCAATAAAGATGTAACTAGAACACCTAGAGAAAGGTTGAAGTTATGATGTTGTAATGAAGTACAAGGATCAGCTAAGTCATTGATGAAATAGTGTATTGATGATATACTCTAAGACACAGAGAAAGGGCACACTGAAACATATCAAAGATGTAAGGTTTTAGCTAAGTCATTTGTAAGGCCCAACTAAGTTCATTAGAAAGAGGGAGCCAAGAAAGCTAGTAGGTGCCAAACAGATTCCTAGTAAAAGTCGAGCAAGTTCAACTTCAAGTGCCGAGTGAACCTCAGATGCCGAGTAGAATCAAGTGCCGAGCAGAATCAAGTGCCGAGCAAATACAAGTGTCGAGTAATACAGAGGTGTTGAGCATCAGTAAATCAATAGTGCTGAGTTGCTGCATTATTTCAAAAATCAAAGATTCGCCAGATCTAAGATGACATGGTGGTTATCTAGAAGTTTGTGAATTAAATGGAAGATAAGAATGATGAGTTGGTGGCACAAAACACCATGTAGAACATTTATGAAGATACAACTAGACTCTAGACAAAGTTTTAAGATAAGAGCAAGATATGGGGTAGATACATTGTATCCTACTGATGCATTCTGATGCAAGAGCATCTTGCATGGGAAAATTAAATTATTAGAAAGAGAGAGAGAGAGAGAGAGAGAGAGAGAGAGAGAGAGAGAGAGAGAGAGAGAGAGAGAGAGAGAGAGGGAAAAAAAATAAAAATAAAAATAAAAAATTATGCAGGAGAGAGAAAGTGACAAAAATTGGAAGAAAATAATTAAAAATAGAAAATAGGAAAAAAGGAGGAAAGAGGAATTTCTATTTTCAAGGCGCTTAGGTGGCGCAAATAGAAAAATAATAAAAATAGTTGTTATTCCATTAATCGAGGTGTGTAGGTGGCATCTTAGAAGTTTGTGGAAAGTTCTTTAAATCATGCATTTAATATTTGTTGTGATCCATAAAGGAAATTTAATTTTGTAATTTGGGCCACATGGTGGTGTTTAGTTGTATTTAGGTGGAAATTCTAGAAGGTTGTAGATATTGTAGAAGGTTGTGGAAATTCTAGAATGTTGTGGAAAAATCATGCCTTGGGTGGTAAGTGCCTATTTAAGGAAGGCTTATATTCATTTGTAATCAAGCTCTCAAGGTGTGAGCTCTTGAAGTGAAGCTCTTTGGATGTAAAAGCTCTTCAAGACAAGCTCTTCAAGTAGAAGCTCTTCGGATGTAATTTCTTGTAGAATCTCTTAGAGAGAAAATATCTCTTATATTGTAAGAATTTGGAGTCCTTTCATTTGGAGGATATTGTAATGAATTTCAAGTATTAATGGAATTTTTATGAAGCATTTTGTCATCTCTCTTGTCTCCATCTTGTTACATTTTTTTTTGGTTGTGAGTTGGTATGGGTGGTGTGGCCCATCATCACCTACCTAATCCATTTGAAACCCTAAAATTGGAGAGGGAGAATTGAGAGGAAAAGGCAAACTAGATTTCTATTTAAGGAGTCATAAGGTCATCAAGCAAAGAGAGGAGAAGGTGGTCGAGCATAAAAGCATAAAGTGTTGAAGGAGGTGCTAAGGAAAAAGAGAGCACAGTTACTCTGTTTCGATAAGAAGACCCCAAATATGATTGCATTGGCATGATGAGTAAGAAGACTCAAGGAGACGAAGCTTGAGAGGAAGACAAGCTGTCAGAGCTGAAGTGATTAAAGCCAAGCAAAAGGATAGAACTGAAGTGAGATCTGAAATTTGCAAAGTATGTTGTAAGTTGTATCAAATCAAAAAGCCATTATCGTTACTCTCGAGCAAGTGTAATAGTTAGTTTAAATCCTATGGACTTAGGTTGGTTTAATAGCCATGAGGTAAATCCTTTAATAGGGTGACATTCCAAGTGAATGTTCTAAAGTCCTTTGATCAGGCCCATTCCTAACAGTTTGGTGAAATCCTCTAACAAGGTCACATTTAACATTGTGTTGTAAGCCTTTAACAGGGCATCACTTTAGAAGAGTGAGAATCAAGTAGCATGTTACTTGTGGTTTTTCCCAAATTGGGTTTCCACGTAAATCTTTGTGTCATCTATTGATCTTGCATGATTTATTGATGCATATTGATTTACTATAATTTGTTGATTGATTTAAATTTGGATGAGTGTAAAGTGTATGGATTCATTAAAAGTAGTGAAAAAGTATTATTAGGGCATTTGGACCTTGAATAACTGATTCACCCCCCCCTCTCAGTTATTCTAAAGAATTCTAACATGTGCACCATTTAATTGATAGTTTAGGCTTTTTGTAGTCAATTGGTAAATGTGTTTTTGGGTTTGCAAAAAGGACAACCAAATCATCTTTACTTATATTGAGGGCCGCAACCTCATCATAGTCCAACCCATCATCAAAGATCTCATGCATTTCATCACACCTATGAAGAGGGGCATTTTTTTCCTTAGTAAGTGTTTAAATGTTATCCACTACAGTTTTTAATGTGGATAACATAGGAGCCAATGTAGGTACATTATTATATGTTGTTCGCAAAGTCCTCAATTCGATGAGATATCAAATCCTTGATTCGAGGAGGGTTTTGAGGGGGTAAAGGATCATTTGGTGGACAATTTTGCAGGGGCACTAGATCATTTGGTGGGGGGTTATGAGGAACATGATTCCTTGCCTCAATATCATCATTTTGGTCTGCCATACCTATTAATTTGCAAAACATAATTTATATTAAAAAAACCTAAATTTTAACAATTTCTATAAAAAAAAACCTAAATTCTAACAAATTCAACTAAAACTAACAAATTTATAATAAAATTGATTCTTTTCAAAAAAACTTATGTCTTATTGCGTATCTGATAAAAAAATGGATATTCAAGCAAGAAAATGCAATATCACTGTGAATGATAGTTATCGAGTATCCAATATCATATCAGATACCCAATATTATTGGATATCCAATATAATATAAGATATCCAATAATATCAGGTATCCGATATCAAATTGGATAGTCAATAAAGGTTGGGGGCCTACTTTCCAAGTTTGTTATTAAGATGGGTGGAAAAAAGTCAAAGTGGATTTTGAAACGCTTTTAGACGTTTTCAAATTGTATTTTTTTCACATCACCACTTTTTGGCACACCATGATCCTACATATACCCATAATGTTTTCAAGTAGTTGGGTAATATTGAAAATGCATAATAGTTTCATTTACATTTAAAATATTTAATCGAGCAGTTAGCTAAATATAAAAAATGCATGATAGTTTCATGTGTGTGTGTGTGTGTGTGTGTACACACACACACACACACACACACACACATTCAAGGTGTTAGGGTTATATTGAAAATGGATAAAAGATTTGTCCACATTTTACACACACACACACACACACATATTCAAGGTGTTAGGGTTATATTGAAAATGGATAAAAGATTTGTCCACATTTTTTTTTTTATACATTAGTTAGGGTTTTAGCAAAAAAGCATAACAATTATTTACATAAACTTATGGAGCGGTGATGGTTTTACATGTAGAGCAGTATACAATATTCATGCAACTTTTATGCCACTAGGAAAGACATTGTAAATCATAATAGGGATACATCATAATATTCCCCGTAGAAAAATAGAAGTTATAGGAAAGGGAAGCTATAAATCATAATATTCCTAACATCAATAAATTAAAATATGCCTTAATTCTTAAAAATTACAAATAAAATAGTTTTAAATATATGACAACTATGTTTTCAGTCTCTATTTTCAATATAAATATAGAGATTAGAAAATGCCAATTTTAACTTTCATAATTTTTATAAATGAAAAGATTTACTAAAAAATAATTTGGAACAACATAAACTATTTTAAATTCCATAATATTAACTAGGTTTTACTATCATTTTTACATGTAATTATAGATCTTTGACAATTAAATATATAAGTCAAAGTTATGATTCTTTGGCACAACAAAACAAATGCTTTGTGATTTTGACACTTTTTAAGGTGCTAAAAAATATTACGTTGTTTTAAAAAACTACACTACTTTCATGCTAAAGCTTTCAACTATTATATTGTGTGTTAACATGCCTATGCATTAATTCTTAATTATATTTATAGATAAAATAGTTTAAAATCCATGACACATATCATGTTTTTAGTCTTTATTTTCAATGTAAATACAGAATAGTAATCAGTGATGTTGTGTGTTATCATCTTGTCATGTGTCATCATTTGTTGTGTGTTTTTACGATGTTCGGTTAAAAGAAGGAGTACAAATAAGAATGGTTTAAGTGAACCTTGGCAAAAACCAAGCAGTAATGACAATATGAAAAACATATCATATCTTGAATATAAGTAGGACATATTTTCCACAAGAAGTCAAATTATGATATTTCTATCAAGATTTAATTGTGTAAATTTTGAGTCAAACTCATTGACCCATATTTCATGAGTAGTGGTTCACTAAACCCACGTCTCATGCAACTGAATGGAAGACTTAGTACTCATTGGATCTAGGTGATGCTCACAAGGTGAAGTGCCATGAATTCCTGAGAGATCACCCATCCTAATACTACTCCATCTTGAGTGCACTCAACTACAGAGTTTCATCCATGGTTAAACCCACTCTTCTTGCAACACCATTTGAAAAATCTTCACCAAGTGTTGTACATTATGAATCATTCATTAGAAAGCCCCTTAAGCCCATCACTTTTTAAGTAGGGGATATTTTCCATAGCAAGTCAAATTATAATATTGCTATTGTTAGATTGTGGTGACTGATCAGGAAAGTACTGTACATACTTCATAAATAGTAGCCGACATGGTAGCCAACATATTATGGCCGACATGTTATAACCCTAAAGCAGTTTAATACTTGTATAAAAAGGGCTTAGGGTTGGGTATTTTTTCATATGTGGTGATACAAAATTGGTTCTTGCGGCGGTATTGAGCTATAAGGGATTACGGATTGTAATCAGGTTGTAATCGCTGGATTGTAATAAGATCAGACTTGCTGTTTGGTGGACGTAGCCCAGGGATTGGATGAACCACGTTAAATCTTGGTGCCTTGTGTTTATTTCTGTGTGTTCTATTATTTTTTGTTATTGGTTATATTTGCATGTAGTTTTTATTTCTATCCGTGGTTTATCCTAACAGCTATTAGGATTTAAGTCTGTGAATTTTGAGTCAAACTCATTGACCAATATTTCATGAGTAGTGGTTCACTAGACCCATCTCTCATGAGAATGAATGGAACACTTAGCACTTATTGGATCTAGGTGATGCTCATAGAGGTGAAGCACCTTGATTGCAATATCATATATTATTATGTCTCAAACATAATATTCTATTTATAAGTCAACTTTAAGGTCACCTCATGTCTTCTTGAAGATAAAATAGGAGAACCAATCATCTTTGATCCTCACACATCAATTAGAATTGGACAAAATAATGTACAATATATTTAAATTAATAGAAGAATTAGCCCAATTTTGTTATCTAAAGATATGTACAAATCAATATTTATGTAAGTGTAAAGCAATTTGAAAACAAAGTTAGATACAATAAGTAGCAAGAAATCAAAATATATTTTTTTACTACACATTGCACATTAATTAGACTTGGACATAAAAATGTACAATATATTTAAATTGATAGAAGAATCACCCCACTTTTCTTATCTAAACATATGTGCACATTAGTATTTATCTAAGTGTAAAGCATTTTGAAAACAAAATTAGATATAGTAAGTAGCATGCAATCAAAATATTTGTTTCTACTACACATTGCACATCAAATAGAATTGGAAAAACAAATGTACAATATATTTAAATTTATAGAAGAATCACCCCACTTTTCTTATCTAAACATATACACAAATTAGTATTTATCTAAGTGTAAAGCATTTTGAAAACAAAATTAGATAGAATGAGTAGAAAGCAATCAAAATATTTGTTTCTACTACACATTGTCGTACAATACCAAATAATGTGGGACAAAGTTTGAAGATGTCTTCATTGCAATCATATTTTCAGTACTAATTATATAAATTAGAAAACATACATGGTTTAGTGATTATCAACAATTTAAGTAAAAGCCTCCATAAAGTAT
This sequence comes from Cupressus sempervirens, assembly GCA_028749045.1. NCBI lineage: Eukaryota > Viridiplantae > Streptophyta > Pinopsida > Cupressales > Cupressaceae > Cupressus > Cupressus sempervirens. The sequence continues at coordinate 77,385,359 of CM053789.1, forward strand.
GGTGAAATGACATAATAAAAAAATTACAAATAAATAGTAAAATATTGTCTATAGCGACTCAAGTTTTGCAACATGATCCTCTAAAATCTCAAAGGGGGAGTGATATTGTCTCAAGTAACAAAAGCCTATGTGTAATCGAGCACAATCACATTATTTGGAAAAGATTGACAAATTTGGGCAACAAGGGTCATTGATAGCACATGACAAGGCTATGCATTGCTTGCCTACTATCTAAATGTGTATGCTATTACAATCCTTGGTAGCCTTCTCAGCCAAAAAAAATGGAGTGTGGTAAAATCCTTCTTTGTTGTGGCATGCCTATCCTATCTACACTTTCTAAAAGAATAAACTCCCACCCATTAAGAAATATGGTAAGATAGTAGTTGTCCAAGCTATCAATGATCACAAAAAACTATTAGCTAATGGACAATGAATCATGGCTAGGAAACCTCTCAACTATCATCTAGATTATCTCATCTGGGAGTCATGTGATGTATGCAATTCTAGGCCAGTTTGCATTGGATGCCTACAAAATTCTACATAGACAAATAAAATGAGAGTCAACATCATTTGAGAAAACGTGTTGCATGACTATTGTAAACAAGGAGGACTATTATAAAGTCTAAAGAGACATCAATTTAGTTTGGATAGAATAGTATGGCATTACTTGTGTTAAGTTATTCTTGTCATACTGTACATCATGATATAATCGAACCTTGACTACAAATATTTTAGTCATTGTTGTACATGCAAAAAAACCAAATGTCAATGTTAGTTAATCACATTACTTATTAATTTAAATATTTTACATGTTTCATTACAAGTTAATTGTGCAATTTTCCCAACTATTGTACAATGTGCATTTTTGCAAAATAAACATAATATGTGACAACATTTTTAATAAGATGCATTAAGTAAAATGGAAACTACAAAACATACTTATGTGGCTATAATGCACAAATGTTGATGAATATAAAGTAGAATGTTCTCACTAGTTTGCACCACCCTGACGAACAACTTCACCACTTGCATCATCAAACAATAATCAATGCCAATTATTTATACACATAGATGTCTAGCCTTCTTGCCAATTATATACATTAATTCATTACAAATTTTACAGTGAGAATGTAACAGAAAAATATGAGATGTTATGAAGCCTGAAGGCATTGGGATTTGGTGTGTGTTTCCTACAAATCAAAGTCCAATTGAAGTGTTCACTAATATTAAATGAAGTGCTCACCAATATTTAATGAAGTAGATGGAGTGTGGCGAATGACTTGAGCTACATGCAAGGACTCCTTCTTAGTCCTCCCCCTCCTACGTCCCTTAGTGGGAAACATGAATGACTGGGAAGAATAATCGTCATTGAGTTTGTCATGCTAAGAGGCATGTTTATGTTGCTACATATGTGCGACTACTACCTTGGTTGCACTAAACCATGGGCACATCTATACTATGCTAATTCTAGATGGATTAGTGTTGGGAGTAATATTGAATGGAAGAGTACCAAACATGTCTAGATCATTTCAAAACCAATTCACACATTCATAGAATGTTTTAACTTGTTTATTTGTCTATCACATTATTTGCATCACATACTTCTGTAATACCATATATTTATTCCACTCAAAAATAATATGAACAAGGGATTAGACATTATTTTCCATTCAAGGGGTGTTTGAAGTTAGTCTAGAGGGAGGAGTAGTCTCCATAATAATTTGGGGTGGTGGACTCTCTGTCCATAAATTGGTTGAATAATTATGTGTACAAAAATTGCTTGCATTCTAATTGTTATGTTAGAATCATTCAATCAATGAATGAATCCAAGGTGCAAGAACAATTACATGCAAGAGTAAATGACAATAACATGTATACTTGCTAGTAATCATAGCTAAAACCTTCAATGTGTTCTTTTATGTGTTACCTTGTAGGACTGAAGGGTAATCAAACAAATACAACTGATCATCACATGGTTTGCTGACAAGATAAAGGTTAGGCGTAGTCTAGCTTTTCACAAAATAGTATCTTGGCCTTGTTTCATCAGGAAAGCAATCATCATCAATAATTTTCTTTGACTTCTCTATAATTTCTTACAAACTTTTTCCTCTCTAGTTTTTTATGGAACCAGAGTCTTGTAACTTCTCATTCTTCCTATAGAATGGTTTCATCCTATATATGAGGGTGAAGTGTAGATGATCTATCTGATGTGTATGGGTAAAAGTACAAACCTGTGTCATCCTTTTGTAAAGGAAAAGGCTAAGAATAGTATAATTGTTCACCTTCAATCATATAAAATTGGTATTATTATTTAGAACTTGGAAATGAAGTAAAATAATAAAATGTGTAGAAATTGATCAAGTTTTGGATTATAATTTGTAACAATCATTTGGAATAAGAACAGATATATTTTCATATTTTTTTATAGATAATTTTTTAGTTGTTGAAAAACACTAAAAATTAGGGGTCTAGTTCCCACCACAAAAATATATGGAAATAAACTTATATCCCTTTGATCTTAGACTATGTTATAGATAACATATATATCTAGAACATTCAAAAATAAAAATTGGCTTTAGACCTATATTTTCACTTTTATAATGATTCAAATTTTAACTCACCTGAAATCGATAGTTTTCGTCTCCCACCACATTTTCCAAAACAAATCTATTCTAACCAAAATAAAAATTATATATTCTAGAAGATGAATCTCTCCTCTAGAACATCATATAATTTTTAAATTTTTTTGATATGATTTAATATTTTTTTCTTTCAAAAACTCGACATATTTTTTAGTGTTAAAATACGTGCTTGTAGAATTTTATTTTATTTTTTAATCAATGAATGGCTGAGGCCTTGATTAATTTTATTAAACTTTAAAAGGATTACAATAGTTGAATTCCATTCAAATGGGCACTGGTAGGAAAGAACGGAGAAGAAAACCTCCAATCTAGCCTAGGACAGATGTCCTATATTATTACATTTTAAAAGGGGCATACCCCAGTGAATCAAATGTATTACAATATATGAGGGGTTGAACCACTTTTGGAAATTACATCACAACTATATTACATATAGGTACAAGAAATTCTTTAATGAAAATCTTTCGTAGTGATAAGTCCTTTCTCTTAGGTTGAGCTACTCATAACATGTTAGCCATAAAGATAAACCATCCTAAAGTATAACAACTATTCTAACTATGCAGAGAAAAATGATACTCAAACCTGAAAAACTAATTATAACAAAGAATTAAACAACTAGCTATATTGACACCAATAAATCTAAACATAATGGGGAGCCATAGAACAAGATCTTATGAATAAAAAAAGTAAAACACCAAGAAAAGTAAGACTTATAATAATAGAAGAAGGATGCAGACCAAACAAAATTAAACTATGTAATGAATCTACCTATAATCTAGCAATAGATGATGAGAAGACTAATAATCTTTGTGATAAAGGAAAAAATATGCACCCTATCTAAGTTGAATCCTTAAAAACTATCACCATGACCTTCTATGAAGATGAGTCAAATATTGGAGCAAAACCTAAGATTTCAATCTCCATCTACTACTTTGAAGCCATAAGAAAAAAGGAAACAGATCTAGAAGACAAAAGTTTCTATTGGTGAACGAAACCAGCTAAGACATGTAATAGGACTAAAAAAATGTAATGCTAAATAGTAAATAATGTCTCAAATATAAAGGAATATGAAAGAATCCTAATAAAACTAAGAATAAACTACACACGGGTGAGTCCAAGAGTGCTAGAACTATACAAAGCCACTGAATCTATGACATAGCCATGCTTCAAAGAATTCAACTATGAGTATCAACTAATATGAATTATCTAACAAAATCACATTATAATACCATGTAATTTAAATATATACCACTTAAAATCAAATGTTAGATAGCAATGTGTCTGATGAAAATCGAGATCATATAGCACTCTATATAAAACTAAGAGATTATAATGAAAAATAAACAAGAAACCATGTAAACCCTTATTCTACTTATGGAATTGGTCATAGTTAAAGTAGCTCTACAATGGAGAGGATACAAAACTTGAATAGATGAGCTAAACCATAAATACACCATTAACCATAGACAAACTTTTACATTAAAAAATTGTATGAAACTAATATAAAGTAACACAAAAACTTTTATCATTCTAGATATGTTGCAATGAATAAATAAAACCAACACCCACAATGTTATATAAACCACTATATATATTGTCGATATATGTCCAATACATTTTAGAGATTTACATCGCTAGGATCTAATGAAGCCTTTATACAAGAAAGAGAACTAGATACGTTGTATAAAAAACACAAGATGGGAAATACAAAATCCAAAAAATAGAGTAACTACTTATGACACAAAAAGATAACCAAGGAGGGCTAATTCGACTTCAAAACCCCCCACACAAACACAAAAACCCCCAACCCACTCCCGTACCTCCAACACATCTGAAATGTCATTAGGGTATTCAACCTAAACGTTGGGGGAAGCTCAAAACTAGTCTTGAGCCTACTTGTCTTATCCACATTGGAGAAGTGTAGAAGATCAGGGCGTCCAATTTTTTTAAGGTAACACCCTGGTGGATATATGCATGGAAAATATTGAGATAATGTGTAAGCCAATCCTTATTCGCTTCAACCACTATACCCCTCCCATGTAATAAAAAAGGTATACTCACCTCCATTTTAGGCCACTAAATGTAGAATACAATGCTCTCCCAAATAATCAAGGTAGGATAGCAGTAAGCCATCTCTAGCTCAGGGGAACCAGGTGGGTGAGCCATGTATCTTTTAGGCAATGGAATTTAGAGCTTGGCATTAATACTCCTAACTGCATGCTCAAGGTCTTTCCTCCAATTTGGCTAGAAAATGTCATTGCAGAGTTGGATGATTGTGTCATGGTCCACTTTTTCTCTGGCTAGGTAGCCAATGAAGGTCCCAATAATACTGCTATTAGTCTACCATGTGAACTTATAGTTGAATGTTCCTTCCCCAATCACCCTGCTAATTGTGATTATTGACATATCATCCAGTGGCTTCAAAATTCTATTCCAGTGTTTAGGTTTTACATTGCCTTGAAAGGCCATCATATTTTCTTCTTTCGAATGAAAAACTTGAATATTGATATCCATTACCGCAGATAAGGAAAGATAAAAGCTTGAATTGGGATAGTGGTATAAAACAAAAATGGAATGATCTAGAAAGAACTCACATGCCATCAAATGATGACAACATCATCGAACAAAATACGAGGAAAGCAAAAGAGCCATTTAATATGAAAATCAAAAGGCTGGCAACCATCATGATATGAATGACATGGCAGCCAATCAACACAAGGGTTCAACCAATGGGGATAAAAGGAGGGCATGGACATACCATAAAAGAAAACACCCGACCTCCAACCTTATAAACTACAAATAAAGCTAACATAAAAACTATAAACCAAATAAAGCTAATAGAAACTAAAAACAAAGGAGAACTAATAGCCATTAAACATATAATATATTTTTTGGAAAAATAAAATATTTCACAAGGTGTATGTTTACACCATCCACACCTTTATTAGCTAAGTGATCTACTTTGTGATTACCCTCACAATAAATATGATGGATTTGACTATCCTCAAAACTATAAAAAATATTCAAGACTTCACCAAGTCTGAAATTGAGAATCCAGTTGGGAGTGGAACATTTCCTGATAGCATTCAAAATAATCTAAGAATCACCTTCTATAACCACTTTTGATACCCCAACCTCTATTCATAAATGCAACCCTACTTCTAAGGCTTCAAGTTCAACCATATTATTAGAGGTAGGCCTGATAGCCATAGCCTTTTTTGCTATCCATTGCCCCAAGTTATTTTTAATTATACATCCAATACTTGCAATACTAGGGTTTCCATGTGTGGCTCCATCAAAGTTGAGTTTGAACCAACCCTTCATTGGGGATGGGGGGGGGGGGGGGGGGGAGGGGGAGCCATTTAGATTTAGCTCTACCTTCTTTACTTTTCCTAAAGTAGACGAGAGGTGGGTTAATAAATTTGGCCTAGTTCTTTTTCATAAAACCATCCCAGATGGAGAAGGATCCTTCTTCTTTCATGCATTTTTTGAGATGGGAGTTAGTTACTTCCACAATATTAGCCTCAATTTTAAGAATTCATTCCTTGAATTTTAGCTCAGAGTCATGGAAGATGCACCTATTCCTATCCTTGTAGATCTCCCAAGACATGATCAAAGGGAAAATATTCCAAAGCTTACAATAAACACCCTTAACAAAATTAGAAGGCCAACCCAAAAGGAAGTCCCGAAAAAATTGTGGTAATGGTGTGGACCATCCCAACCTAGATCTTAGCCATTTCCAACATTTTTATGAGAATGCGCATTTATAAAGTAAGTGGTTCATGTCTTCAAAGTTTTGTTTACATAAAATGCATCTAGAAGAGCCTTGAATCCCAAATTTTCCAAGCCTATCAACAATCACAATCTTTCTTTGGAAAGCTAACCAAAGGAAGAAACCAACCTTAGGAAGACAAGTCACATCCCAACAAAGTTTGAGAGGGATATCAACCTTATCCCAGCTTTTGGAATTTAGTAAGGCTATGTATCCATCTTTCACTTTATAATTACCAGAATTAGCTGGAGCCCATATAAATTCATCTTTCTTCTCCAATTGTTTGACTACCCTATCTGATAGTATCTTGTTAAAGCTTCTACTTCCACCAAATCCACACCCAAATCATCCACTAATTTCCAAACCCATTTATCAACAGCATTCAAAAAGATCTTGGTTGTATAGTTCTTAACTTTATCCCCCCAACAAGAGATTAACAATTCCTTTAACAACTTTGGAAAGGGATTTGAAACTAATGGGGGGTGACCATCCCAATAATCTTCCCAAAATAAGGCCTCATCACCTATGCCAACATCCCATGTAAGAAACTTGCCTATGAGATCACGACATTTCAGCATAAACTTCTAACTTTCAGAACCCCTAGGAGGATTAATCATCCTGAAAATAGAAGTAGGATCCTTCACATTTAAGTATTTTTTGTAAATAATCTTTGCCCATTTTGTATCTCTTTCTTTGTATAGACACCAGATCAATTTAGCACCCAAGGCTTCATTTTACCATTCTAGATTCTTGATACCAAGACTGCCCAACTCCTTAGATTTGCAAATGTTTTCCCATTTCATTAAAGCTAGATTTTTATCTTCGTCACAGTATTTCCAAAGGAAATTTCTAAGCTTAGCTTCAAATTTGACATGATAAATTTTTGTGAGAGGAAGCCAAGAAAGAGGATAAATGGGAATAACTGAAAGTAAAAAACTAATTTTAGTTACCTTTCCTGCTTTTGAAAGCCATTTATCTTTCCATCCCCCAATCCTAGCATCCATTTTTTCAAAAGTGTTATGCCACACCTTGCAAGATTTAACACCCTTCTCAAGCGATTTTCCCAAATATGTACATGGGAATTGTCCTTCTTTATAGCCCATGAACTTACAAATCTTGTCTTCATTTTATTTTTTCGTATTCATGAAGAAAATCTCAGATTTTGGCTCATTTTCTTTTTGTCTGGATGCCATCATATACAAATTTATGATCGATTTAAATCCTGATGCTTATGTAATGGTACTCATGCTAGGAAGAATTGTGTCGTTAGCATATTGTTGATGAGTGATATTAGGCATGCTCCTAGCAACATTAATTCTTGAAATTGCCTAATTTTGGTAGGCATCAAATAAGGCTCTCCCAAAGGCTTCAGCCATAATGATAAAAAGAGAGGGTGATAATGGATCACCTTGCTGAATGCCCCTCAAAATTTCAAAGAAACCCTTAGGAGTTTCATTAATCAAAATAGAGATTTTAGGCATAGAGATGAATTTAAAAATAAAATTAATCTATTGACGAGAGAAACCAAAGGCTTCAAGAACCTTACAAAAAAATCTCCAATCTACCATATCATAGTCTTTTTGTATATCAAGTTTCATAAGTTCATACAAGGATCTTTGCTTTTGCTAGCTGAATGAATCATTTCTTGGATAGTTATGATGCCATCTAAAATAGATCTTCCAGGATAAAAACTAATTTGTTCCTCAAAGATTAGTTTTGGCAAAAATCTTTTAAGCCTGTTAGCTATGATCTTGGAAAAGATCTTATAAATCTTTTTATAGAGGGCAATAGGCCTGAAAACCCCAGCAGATTCAAGATTCTTTTTTGGAGGATTAGTGTAATAAAGGAAAAATTAATTTTAGATAATAGAGCTCTACCATTTCTAGAAGCTTTGGTAGCCTTCCATAAGTTGATCCCAATAATATCCTAGCATTTTTGAAAGAAGAAAGCCTAAAATCCATCTGGTCCAGGAGATGTATCTAGGTTCATATTAAAAACAACTAATTTTACCTCATCCAGGGTAATAGGTTTATTTAAGAATTTATTGTCCTCCGCTGAGATTAGTTTAAGTATAAATTTAAGCATTTTATCTTGTGTCACTTTATTAGACCCTTCGTAGTTATTAAGAATTTCCTTAAAATGTGTTACAAAAGTTTCTGCAATGTCACTTGGATTTTCCACCTACATGCCCAAGTGATTTTGATGCTGGTAACTTTATTCTTCGATCTATTATATAATGTTGAGTTGTGGAAAAATTTAGTGTTTCGATCTCCTTCATCCAACCATTTTCCCATAGATTTTTGTCACCAAAACATTTCTTCTTTGGATAAAATCGTCTCTTGCTTGGCCAATAAATATTTTTCCAACAAGTAGCTATCTTTGTTCATGCCTTTCTTAATAATTTCTAGGTTTAGATTTCTTAATTGATTTTCTATCTCTAATTTTTCTTTGAAAATATTATTAAAATGAGCTTTGTTCCACTTTAAAATGCATTCTTTAAATAATTTTAATTTGGAAATGAAAACAAACGTCTTCGAACCTACAACAATGTCTTGTGCCCAAAAAACTTTAATGTTTTCAATAAACGCAGGATCTAAGAAACACATTTTTTCACATTTAAATGGGTTCCTAATAGGTTTTAAAGGTTTAGAGAGTTCCAGATGAACCATTTAATGATCAGACCCAACAATTGGCAGAATAGACTATTGAAAATTATAACTATTTTCATCTAAATCTCCTATAATAAAAAACATATCTAGTTTGTCTATGTACAATATAAACAAAGTCTTTCCTCCTATTGTTCCAAGTAAAATTACCATTATAAATAGGAACATTGATCATGTCATGATTTCGTATCCACATTTTGAAATATGAAGAAGATTGCAAGAGATGATGAATACCTCCTAATTTTTTAGATAAATCTAAGATAGTGTTGAAATCTCCTCCTATCAAAAAAGAATTATTCTTAAAATTGTAGATAAAATTACTAATGTCAGCCTAGACACCTCTTTTATCCAAGTAACTAGTAGGACCATAAACATTAATAAGAATAAACTAAAAATTTGACTTAAGACTCTTGACACTCGAACTAATCCAATTGAAACTACTATTAAGACAATTTAACAAGACCTTCCTAGGATTCCAAATTACACCTAAACCCCCTGATGCACCTGTAGATTCTTGAAAGAAAGAATCCCAAATACCTAACATTTTGTCTAATTTTATTTCTTCATCCTTACTTAACTTAGTTTCTTGAATTATTATAATATCTAATTCAAAAGCTTTGAGATTATGGTTTACTAACCTTTTCTTGCTAGGGGCATTTAGACCCCTAGCATTCCATGTTGTGATTTGCATACCTCTTTGGGAAGGCCCTTCCCCTTCCCAATATTTAGTAGCTGATCAATCTTTTGATGTTCTCTACTACATCCTTCTGCTTCCCTTAGGTCCTTCAGTGATCCTCTGCCTCTTTTACCCTTCATCTTACCAAATTTAGGAGAGCTATCCCTGTACTTTAGACACTAGTCTTCTTCTGGTCACTTGTTCCTTCTCTATCTTCTGACTCTAATTCTCTAATAATCTTGTTAATTACATTAGGCTGAGCATCCATTGCAATTCTATTTCTTGTCATATTTTCCAAACTCATTCCATTATCTATTGCCTTGGGGCTTGCGATATCAATCTAAAATTGTCTTAATGCATTATCCTCTACCTCTATACACATCAATTCTCTTATAAGATCTTCACATGAATAATTGTTACCTCCTAGCTTAATGATTCTCAAAATCAGATTTTCCTTTTGAGCCTTTGTAATATTATCAATATTCTCAAAATAAAATGCCTGAATTAGTTCTGTTGCTAACTGCTCAAGGTCCTCATCACTTGTATTCAGACCATTTAAATCTACCTCCATACTACCTTCTGTATTTAAGAATTCTTGCACATCATTTGCTAAGGAACTCTGATCCTTAGCACACTCTAATTTGTTAGAATTCACCACTGGAGTAAAAGGAGAACTTTTGACTTGTGATGGTACTTGCCAAAACTTTGAAGATTTTGAGAAACTTTCTTTTCTTAGTGTCCTCTTAAAATATTCATGTATCTGACATTGATCCTCTTTAGATATTTCCTTTCGAAAAATAGGAGGTTCACACAAGTCTACTTGTTCTTCAAATAGCATCAAATTCTTTGCATCCTCTATATTAACTTCTAATGAAGCCCCTATATCCTTTTTTTGTTGAAGGCTATGCCACAAACTATCTATATCTTCATTCTCTATGGAAACCAATTGGTTCTGTTTGGCACCTTTGTCAATAGAATCCTTTAATTCTCATTGTTTACTTCTACTGGAATCTAGAGATCTCTGACCTTTTCCAATCCCGCCTGGTAATTCTTGCTCCTTACATAGTGCCTTCCCATTTATTGCCTTCTCATTCAAATCTTCTAATACTGATGCCAATTCTAAGTTTTACTTGGAAGAATTTTTAGATTTCTTCTTTCTCCTTTTTACTACAATTTCTTTCCCGGTTGAAGAATATGATCTTTTATCTTGTTTCACCACAATGACTGATTTGAGTCTTCCCTTATCTAGAATATCTTTAATGTTGAAAGTGCTCCCATTCTGGGGATCTATATGAGGAATACATTGATCAAGATTCAAATCAGTAGGATCCATAGTGCATGCTTGCATTTTTGGCTTCTTACTCTAAGTTTTGAAAATTGGGAATAAAATCTAAAAATTTGAGGTGCGTGGTAAAGTTTCAAATTTTGTATCTCGACCCTTCTCAATCTTTATTATCTCTGATATCTCTCCTTCAAATCGGTGCACATCACATTCATATGTTGCTTTTTTTGTTAATACTTTCCTAATTCCTTGAGTAAATTGGTTGTAATTCATTTTTATAAGTAGTTTAAAGTTTTTATAGTATTGGAAAGAAAAATCTATACCTAGAAGCTCTCCCAGACCAAACCCTAACAATTTGAGAATCTCTATATTGTTCAATTCCAGTGGCAGAGACTGAATGTTAACCCAAATAAGCCAAAAAAAATCTAAACTATCTAGTTTAAAATTAGGACACCATTCAATGAATTTAACAACATGCCTGTTAAAAAAACATTCAGATACATCTATAAATTCTTTTTTGATATCTTCATTTTTACAATGTAAATAGAGAATAGAGTCTAAGAAATAAGATATACTTACCTGTGACTCACAATTTTCTCCAAGCCAGTTAGAGAGAAAAAGCGTGTCATCCTTAGAACCACACCAAATTGTGAAGATACCACATTTTTTTCAATTGAACCAAGCTTCTTCAATTTCTTCTTCACAAAGGGATATGGATAGAGAAACATCTAAAGGAGTAGCCTAAGGTTTGAAGATGCCCTTGGGGTTTGCGGGTGTTTTTGAAGTAGAAAAATCAGCACGATGATGTGGAGGGATATACGAATAGGACCGACCGAGGCTTGTAAGGGAGCCATTCCTAAATTCAGATGGGGAAATGAATGAAGCACAAGTTGATCTAGCAGGAATGAAAGTTCGCTTACTAGAGTTGTGTTGGGTGTATTTTGTGAGGTGAACAACCCTAAATTACTCATCCAAATTGTCTAAAGTGAAGAATAACAATGAGTGGCTTGTCAAATCTGAGGTATTGTATGATGAATCTCTTTGCACCTTCTATGGAAACCATGATCTATGATTGGGAACATTCTATGGAGAATGTTGTTTGCTCCTATCCTTGGTCTTTAAATTTTCCAAACTGGAGAATTTATTTGAAATTTTGACCTTGAAATCTAATTTAGATCCCTTCTGAGTGTTATTCGCACCTGGTCTATACCACCTTTTTGTGGTTTTTTTGAAGTTTCTACTAATATTTGACCAAGGATTTAGTTACTTGGTTTGATGTTTGGAGCTCTGCTCTGCTTTTTTGCAAATTCACAACTAATCGTCATTTTTTTCATATTTTTGCTTGTAGAATTTTTTAAATTACAATATACTATATCTAATTAAAATAGTGGGTAGAAGCAAGGAGTTGGGTATCAATTATGTGTAAGTCTCTGAATTGAGATCGTACTCTTTTAGAAACAGGTACCAATTTTAAAAAAATGGGTACCCATTCTAGGCTCGAGCGCCCGATCCAAAATTTAAAAAATGGGCACCCATTTTTTTAAAAATTCGGTACCTATTTTTAATTTTCAGAAAATGGGTACCCATTTTTGAAAACATAAAAAATTATATTTTTTAGAAATGGCTACTTGTTTGTTAAAAGTAAAAAATGGTACCCATTTTTGAACTTTTAAAAAATGGCTACCCATTTCTAAAAATTTAAGATTTTGTTTTTTGGGGGGGAATTTTGTATGTTGATTTGACTTTTTAAAAATGGGCACGTGTTTTTGAATTTAAATAAAGGGTACCCGTTTCTTACAACATTGGGCGGAATTTTGTTCTGCTACTCAGATTTTGGTTTGAGATAGGCTTGGTGAGACCAAGCCTATGCCTTGACCTCTCAAGATTTGGCTAAGGCATTGAACTAACAAATTTACACCTTGCCATAATTTTTAGAGGGTCTTCAAAACCCATTAGAGCTCTCACTGTCTTGATTTTAGAAATATAAATTTTATAGTGCTATGATTTTATTTACTATTTTTGCATTATTTTTTATTGAAAGGTGGTATCTAAATGTAAAATAGTGAAGTTCACTAAAACTTTAATAAATTTTTTATTTTATAATTTTTCTTAAATTAATTTATATGCCATCAATCTATATACAATTCTTTTCAGGTTAAAAAAAGAATTTTTGAAAAAGTGAAATTTTGATCAAATTATGGTGTCTGTACATGAGAGGTTTTAAAATTTACCTTTATAGCCAATTAATAATTAATATAAAAAAATTATTCAATTAAAAACTAAGAAAAAATATTGTCATCAATCTTAGGTGTATTAGGTAACTCCCTTTAAAAGGATTTATGAAAATTTATTTACTTGTGTCAAATTATGTTGTCTATACACGAATGTGTTATGGTCCCGAAATGGGCATTTTTAAAAAGTGGTTTTTAAAGGTCCATACCAAAAAAAAAATCTGTCATATGGGTATACAATTAAATTACATATTAATAAAAAAATTCTGAGCACAAAAAAATTTATTTTTAAAGTTTTTTTATATTCAATCTCTAAATGCCTCAAATTTTGACATCAATTGACAAGAAATTTCAAAAATGGGAAAAGCACTTCCACTTTTTGCCCAAAAGTGAGACCCAACTTCTTGCACTTACCCCACTACTAGCTTATATATACCTCTATATATATTACACCGAGAGTAATCATTCTCGGGGTGCCTATTTTCATGTAATCCCAATGTTATTTTAATCACAATTGAGATTTATGAAAATGAAAATAGGCGCCTTGAGAATGATTACTCTCGGCATAATATATATAGAGGTATATATAAGCTAGTGGCAATCGCGGCGCAATAGGAAAAGTATTTTTAATTTTTTTTCTATTTTTTAAAGGTTAGTGCTGAATTATTTTTATTTTTTTAAATCCAACTATATAAACTTACTATAAAAATGTAATAGTGTAAACTTAATATAAAATTATTCTTCAATATTTTATTTTTTAATTCTATATATGGTGTTTATTTGCATCACTTTAATTTAGTTTTATTTTAAGAATATTGTTACGTAAAATGTTATATTGAAGAGTAGAGTTATAGTTAGGGTTAGTCTTAGGGTTGGGGCTATTGTTCAGGTTTGAGTTATGGATAGGGTTAGAGTTACAGTTAGGAATAGAGTTACAATTAGAGTTAGGATTAGCATTAGGGTTAGGGTTAGCATTATTTTTAGGATTACTAATCTTGTTAGGGTTATAGTTAGGGTTAGGTTTAGAATTAGAGTTAGAGTTAATGTTAGGATTAGCGTTAGAATTTGGGTTACAAATATAGTTAGGGTTAGAATTAGAGTTAGGGTTAGGGTTAAGGTAAGGGCGAGGGTAAGAATAAGGGTTTAGGTTAAAAATATGGTTAGGGTTAGGATTAGAATTAGAGTTAGGGTTTGAGTTAGAGGTAGAGTTAGAATTGGAGCTTGAATAAGGGCTAGAGTTAGAGTTGAAATTAGGGTTATAATTAGGGTTAAAATTAGAATTAGGGTTGTGGTTAAAATTAGATTTACGGTTAGAGTTAGAGAAAGGGGTAGAGAAAGGGTTAGTTTTAGGGTGATGGTTAAGGTTAGGTTTATATTTAGAGTTAGGGTTGTATATAAGTTACATCAGGGTTAAAGTTAGGGTAAGGATTTGAGTTGGGGTTAAGGTTCGGGTTAGGGTTAGGGCTATGGTTTTCGTCTAGATTAAAGAAAGGGTTAAGGTTAGAGTTCGAGTTTTGAGTCAAGGTTATAGTTAGAGTTAGGGTTAGGTTACAATTTTAGTGAAGGTTAAACTAAGGATTAGGGTTAGGATTAGAGTCTAATTATGGTAGAGTTAGATTTACAGTTAGGGTTATATTTAGGGTTAGAGTTAGGGGTAGGATTATGGGTTTAAAAAAGTAATTTTCTTTTTGGGATATTGTAATATAAAATGTTATAGTCAAGCATAGATATATGGTTAGGGAAAAAGTTACCATTATAGTTAATGTTAACCTTAGGGATAGAATAAGGGTTAGGGTTAGCATTAGGGTTAGGGTTGGAATTAGGGTTAGGGTTTGAGTTATGGTTAAGATTAGGGTTAGAGTTATGGTTATGGTTAAGGTTCAGATTAGAGTTATGTTTATGGTTAAGGTTAGGGTTAAAGTTATGGTCATAGTTAAGGTTAGGGTTAGAGTTATGGTTATGGTTAGGGTTAGTGTTATAGTAAGGTTAGGGTTAGGGTTTGAGTTAGGATTAAAGTAAGGGTTAGGGTTAGGGTTAGAGTCCAATTATGGTAGAGTTAGATTTAGGGTTAGAGTTATGCTCATGGTTAAGGTTAGGGTTAGAGTTATGGTTATGGATAGGGTTAGGGTTAGGGTTATTATAGGGCTCAAGTTAGGGTTTATTGTAGGGATAGGGTTATGGTTTGAGTCAGGGTTAAGGTTAGATTTAGGATTAGGGTTAGGGTTTTAGTTAGGACTAAAGTTAGGTTTAGGTTTAGGGTTAGAGTCTAGTTATGGTAAAGTTATATTTAGGGTTAGAGTTAGGGATAGAGTTATGTTTATGGTTAAGTTTAGGGTTAGAGTTATGCTCATGGTTAAGGTTTGGGTTAGGCTTATGGTTATGGTTAGGGTTAGGTTATAGTAGGGCTAGGGTTAGGGTTAGAGCTTCAGTAAGGGTTAAGGTTCTAGAGTTATGGTTAGGGAAAAGTTTTGAGCCAAGATTAAAGTTAGGGTTAGGGTTATGTTTAGAGTCTAATTATGGTAGAGTTAGATTTAGGGTTAGAGTTAGGGACAAATTAATGTTTATGGTTAAGGTTAGTGTTAAGATTAGGGTTAGGGTTAGAGTTAGAGTTAAGGTTAGGGTTAAGGTTAGAATTAAGTTTGGGGTTAGTGTTAAGGTTAGGGTTAGGGTTAGAGTTAGAATTAGGGTTAGCATTAGGATGAAAATTAGGGTAAGGGATAAGGTTTGAATTAGAGTTAGGGTTCTTGTTAGGGTTAGGTTTACAATTAGAGCTATAGTTAGGGTCAGGGTTAGAGTTAAAGTCAGGGTTAGAGTTAGAGTTAGTGTTAGGGTTAGGTTTAAAATTAGAGATGGAGTTGGGATTAGGGTTAGGGTTAGAATTAGGGTTAGAAATATACTTAGGATTAGAGATAGAGTTAGGGTTAGGGTAAGGGTAAGAATTAGGGTGAGGGTTAGAATTAGGGTTACAAATATAGTTAGGGTTAGTGTTAGGGTTAGAGTTAGAGATATAGTTGTATTTAGGATTAGAATTAGTGTTAGAGTTAAGGTTATGGTTAGGGTTAGCATTAGGGTTACGGTTACAATTAGAGTAAGAGTTAGAACTACAGGTAGTGTTAGTGTTATTGTTAGTATAAGAGTTAGAGTTAGAATTAGAGTTAGAGTTAGGGTTCAAGTTATAGTTAGAGTTAAAGTTAGAGATAGAGTTGTGATCAAGGTTAGATTAGGGTTAGGGTTAAAGTTGCCTAATTAGATTTAGAGTTAGGGTAAGAGTTAGGGCTTAGATTAGGATTATAATTAGGGTTAGTGTTAGAGTTAGAGTTATATATAGTGTTAGGGTTAGGATTAGGGGTAGGTTTATAGTCAAAGTTAGGGTTAGGGTTAATATTGGGGTTAGGGATACAAAAAGAGTCAGAGTTAGAGTTAGGGTTAGAATTAAGGGTAGGGTTAGAATCAGGGATAAAGTTAGAGTTGGGAGTTAGGGTTAGAGTTAGAGTGAGAGTTAGATTTAGGGTAAGAATCAGGGTTAGAATTAGGGTTAGGATTAGAATTATCATTAGAGTTAGAGTTAGGGTTAGAATTAGGGTTAGGGTTAGGGTTAGAGTAAGAATTAGAGTTAGAGCTATAGTTAGGGTTAGAGTTAGGGTTAGAATTAGGTTAAGTTAGAGCTAGAATTGGGGTTAGGGTTAGAATTAGGGTTAGGGTTCAGGTTAGGATTATTGGTAGAATTAGAGTTACAATTAGAGTTTGAGTTAGAATTAGGGTTAGGGTTAGAATTAGGGTTACAAATATAATTAGGGTTATAGAGATAGTTAGAGCTAGAGTTAGGGTAAGGGTAACAATTAGGGTTAGGGCTAGAATTAGGGTTACAAATAAAGTTAGGGTTAGAATTAGGGTTAGGGTTAGGGTTAGATTTAGAGGTAGGATTTGAGCTAGAGTTAGAGTTAGAATTAGAATTAGAACAAGAGTTGGAGTTAGAGGTAGGGTTAGAATTAGGGCTAGGATTATGGTTAGCATAAGGGTTATGGTTAGAGTTAGGGTTAGCATTAGGGTTAGGGTTATAATTAGTGTTAGTGTTAGGGTTAGAATTGGAGCTAAAATTGAGGCTAGGGTTAGGGTTAGAGTTAGGGATAGAATTAGAGTTAGAGTTAGGGATCAAGTTAGAGTTAAAGTTGGAGATAGAGTTGGGTTTAGGGTCAAATTTAGGGTTAGGGTTGCAGTTAGGGTTAGATTTAGGTTTAGAGTTAGAGTTAGGGTTAGAATTAGGATTGGGTTTATGATTAGAATTAGGGTTAGGATTAGAGTTAGAGTTACCTATAGTGTTAGGGTTAGGATTAGCATTATATATAGTGTTAGGATTAGGATTATGGGTAGGATTAGGGTTAGAGTTAGGGTTACAATTAGAGTTAGAGTTATAATTATAGTTACGGTTAGAGTTAGAGTTAGGGTTAGAATTAGCGGTAGGGGTAGGAGTAGGGTTAGAGATAGAGTTGGAGTTAGAGTTATGGTTAGAGTTAGAATATGGGTTAAAATTAGGGTTAGATTTAGGGTTAGAATTAGCATTAGAGTTAGAATTAGAGTTAGGATTAGAGTTATAGTAAGGCTTAAGGTTAGGGATAGAATTAGGGTTAGGGTTAGAATTAGCATTAGATTTAAGATTATAAAGGGTTAAGGTTAGGGTTAGGGGGAGAATTAAAGTTAGAGATAGAGTTAGAGTTAGAGTTAGGGTTAGGGTTAGGGTTCGGGTTAAAATTAGAATTATCTAGTTAGAGTTAGAGTTAGACTTAGGGTTTGTGTTATTATTGTAGTTAAGATAATTTTTGGGTTACTAATCATATTATAGATGATGTTAGTGCTATTATTACACTTTACCTTGGTGTTAGGATAATTGATAGGTTAAATTTTAATGTGGATTAGTTCTATTACAGTGCCCATGATTAGTGCTATTGTGATACAAGTTATTAACCTTTTTAATAATGTAATCTCTCCCCCCCCCCTCTCTCTCCCCCCTCTCTCTTCCTCTCTCTCTCTTGAACTAAACCCATTGATATCTCCCCCCACTATCTAAATATACCCTCTCTTTGTGTAGTCTCTAGTAATGTCCCCCTAATCTGTCTCTCTAATCTCTAGATACACCCACTTATCTCTCCCACCCTACTTTCTTGATACTCCTCCTAATCTCTCTCTCTCCCTTTATGCTCTCTAGATACACCCCTAATTTCTCTCTCTCTCTCTCTCTCTCTCTCTCTCTCTCTCTCTCTCTCTCTCTCTCTCTCTCTCTCTCTCTCTCTCTCTCTCTCTCTCTGCCTACTCTCTAGACACACCCTATAATCTCTTTTTCTCTCTCTACATAAAACATGCCTGTATAAGAAACGTAATATGAGCTCTTTCTTGTCTACAGATATGCTCTCTCTCTCTCTCTCTCTCTCTCTCTCTCTCTCTCTCTCTCTCTCTCTCTCTCTCTCTCTCTCTCTCTATTTGTGGGTGTGTGTATATACATATTATCACTTATAAAAACAAAAAAAAAATTATTTCTAGTTACTTGTACATATAGGGTTAGGCTAAGGTATATAATTTACTAAATGATTAGTATAATCATATATAGAGTAAGAGTTAAAGTTAGGATCCAAGGTTTACAATTTCATTTATATGAAACTCTATGTTATGGTTAGGGTTAATAAGTGGTTAAATGTTACACTAAAATAAGGGACAAGGTTAAGGGAAGTATGAGATTTAGGTGTAGTGTTGGAGTATTTGGAGTAAAACTATGGTCAAATTTGGGATATATGTTATACAAATGACTCGAATAGTGGAAAAATAAATTCATGAAAGGGAAGTTATAAGTCCCAACACAACAATTCAGATGATGTTAAAAGTGTAAAAGAATATATAAGAGTCAATTTTATGAAAATTATTTCTCCATGATGATCTGAGAACATTATATATGGTTGAATTTTTAATAATACTAATGCAATTTTTATTGCAATGATTCAGAATTGTAATCAATAAATCTCCCTATCATTAAGGAATCTATTTAGACTTATGATTTTCTTTCTTTATTAATATATTTAGTAGTTACATTCATTGAAGAAATTTTTTGTATAACAATAAATTTATTTTGTCTTGTTCTCTTCTCCATGAAAGTTACATTGAACAATTGGGAAATAAAATTGCCAATACAACTAATTAGAAGTAAAAATTTGAAACCGAAGACATGAATGAACTATATACAAAAAATATATCTGTGATGGTCTAAATACATGTCACATTCTTCAATGATTAGGATTCTTTTGTGACCTTTATTTGAATAATGATTGTGAAATACTTCTTTCATCATTGAGGGAAACCCATCCACTTTTGTAGATGTGTCACATAGAAATTTTTATGCATCTTCCATATGCATTTCTTCCATTTCCTCAACATAGTCAATTGGAAATATTGCTTCTCTACAACTTTAATTATAGTTGTGTGCACCTCTTTAATTATTTGTAAGCATTTTTCAAACTCAATCTCGAAGAAATCATTTGAGATCATTGAAGTAGTTAGGCTCTAATATCCAATAATGGTTAATTCTCTATTCGAGGTATCCATAACTCAAACAGTAACCTGTAAACTTATAAATAAAATAAAACATATGGAAATAATCATAATGAAAAAGTGTTAATAGTTAACATAAATTATTTCAAATGAATAATGTTCAAAATAACATAAATAAAAATCAAAACTATTTCAAATGAAATAGTTAGATTGTAATGTCTGAAATATGGTGGCATTGTCTTCCACTTTTCAAACATTAAAAACATAAATATTAATAAAAATCTATATATAGTATGAAAAATATTTAAATAAAACACATATATAAACTAATTAAATAATGAAAAAATATAAACTAAATATATGATTCATTTATTTTAAGTTAGTCACTAACTTTAATAAAATACAAATTTTATTGATAAGGTGACCTTCTTGTGCACATCAACGATTAAATTTAATTATGAAACATTAAAAATATAAATATTTTGAAACATGCAAATATAAAACTATTATGAAACATACAAATCTAAAACATGGAAACCAAAAGTATTTTGAAATATGCAAATCTAAAACTAATGTAAAACATGGAAATGTAAAATTAAATTAAAACATGCACATTAAAAATCTGCAAAAGAAATGTATTATCAAATATCTAAATCAAATAGTTTTTGAATCCTAAATCTAAATCAAACATACAAGGCTAAACTATATGGAACTTTAGTCTACTCTTGTTCAAATACTCTAATTGCTCCAATAATCTCCATCTCTTCCTCCCTACAAAAGCAAAAAATGAAAATGAAATGAGGAGACTTTGTTTTATAATTTATAAGAGAACCCTCATATCCCCCAATAGATGTCTTTTGACATTCCATGAATTTGTTTTAAATTCTCCCACTCCTCACAAAAAATAAGCATGAATGTGCATGCAAAAATATATTAAAAAAAGAAAAGAAAATGTTTTATATTTAAAATTTTAATTAAGTTATTTTAGCCCTATTTTCTTGGGTTCTATTTTTTTGGCCTTATTTTTTCAATCCTATTATTTTGGCATCCATTTGGCTTAATATTATTTTGGCTAGCTATTATTGCAAGAATTTTATTTTATTTTGTAGTTCAATAATGATAAAATATATACTAAATATATGATTTATCTACTTTAAATAAATCATTAACTTTAATAAAATATAAATTGTATTGATATGGTGGCATTCTCGTCCAAACTAATGATAAAATTATGCTTTGAAACATTAAAATATAAATACTTAGAAACATGCAAATGTAAAACTATTGTGAAACATTCAAATCCAAAACATGCAAACCACAACTATTTTGAAATATGCAAATCTAAAACTAATATGAAACATGCAAATATAAAACTAATTTGAAACATGCACTTTTAAAATATGTAAATGAAAAGTATTATAAAATATATAAATCAAATAGATTTTGAATACAAATCTAAATCTAAATCAAACATGCAAGACTAAACTATTAAATGCAAGCCTAAATAGTTATGAATAGAATGTTAAATCTAAATGAAATTAATTAAAATTGAAATCTAAATCAAAGTAGAATATTATAACTAATTTTGAATTTCAATTTACATCTACATCTAAATCTAAATGAAAATGTAAATTAAAAATAGAAATCTCACCTGCAAAAATGTTACTCCAAAACTTCAATCTGCTCCTATTCAAAAACTCCAATCTAATCCTCCAATAACCTCCACCTCTTCCTTCCTCCAAAAACATAAAATGAAAATGAAATGAGGAGCCTTGGTTTTATAACTTCTAAGAGGCTCCTCATATCCCCCGACAGACGTCTCTTCACATTCCACGAATTTGTTTCAAATTCCCCCACTCCTTGCAAAAAAAAGCATGAATGTGCATGCAAAATTATATTTAACAAAAAAAAATCATATTGAAATTATTTCGCCCCTATTTTTTTGAGCCCTATTTTTTTCGGTCCTACTTTTTCGAGCCCTACTTTTTCGGGCCCTATTATTTTGGGCCTATTATTTTGGCCTCCATTTGGCTTCCTATTATTTTGGCCAGCTATTATTTCAGGAATTCTTTTTTAATATTTAATTTGGAAGTTTGTAACTACTCCCAATTCTTTTTTATTGACGAAGAATCTTTTTTGGCATATTCTCATGCTGGGTATTTGTGTTGTGATTGTATAGAATGCCTCTCGGCGTAACCAACTATTATTTCCAAAATTATTTTTTAATATTTAATTTGGAAGTTTGTAACTGCTCCCAATTCTTTTCTATTGACAAAGAATCTTTTTTGGCATATTCTTGTGTTGGGTATTTATGTTGTGATTGTATAGAACGTCTCTCAGCATAATAAACTCTATATGATAATATTCTTGACTTTTAGCTTTATAAAATGATATTCATAAGTTATTAAAAAATATCATAAAAAATAGTAAGAGTTATTGAAACATCAATTTTCTGAAATAATTTTTATTTTTTAGTAATTGGATACAAACTAGTATAAAATATGCATTTAATGGACATTTCAAATTGGAAAAGTGTGAGACCATATATAACTTAGCTAGAATGAATTTATCTAAATTAGATGTTTGAACAAAATTGAGTTTTAGATAGAAATACTCAAATTCAGTCGTTATGATAAGTCATCCTAAAAGGTGACACAAATGTACATACTTTTACATGTACATTTATTCTAATGGTCGCAAAGGTACCTAGTCTACAATATGCAATGGTAAGATTCGATGGTAGTGTTTGTGTCCTAATTTGCATGTGGTGTGAGCATATACCTTTTGACCCACATTTTTGTGTAGAATGGGGGATGATAATTCATGGAAGCTTAGTTTATTGAAGATTTTTTTTTTTTTTTTAAAGTAACGAACAATTCCAAAAAAGATACAAGAATGTCTTATGTATACAGTCATCCCCTTGGCACCATGTCCTTGACAAGTATTCTAAGAATTTGGGCTAATCAAAGAATTTAACAAAAAACTCATGTAATAGCCTATAAGTGGTATTCTTTCTGTTATCCATTGTGTCCATAGTCATCCTGATATGTTCAAACATCGACTTTGCTCTATCTTTAGATGCATACTTCACCACATTCTTCAGCCATGTCCGAAAAACATGCCGAATGCATAGAATGACACACCATTTGAAAGAAACCTTGGTAGACATGAAAATTATCTTCAATGGATTTTTTGTGGGTTAACTTCTAAGATATATAGGTACAAAAACTTCAAGCATGGAGTCAAATATAAATATTGTTGCACTTACTAAATGGTTTGTATCTCTGTAGTAGCATCATCGATCAAGAAGGAATTAATAGTCCACTCATTTCTAGCCTCCTTTCCTCATCTATACATGATAGAAAGCCATCCTTAATATTTTTATGAGACAAGAAAGCCCATGCAACCAGAATGCCTGAGTGATATGGTTGTCAAAAATGATAACAGTATATAGTTGATATTGTAATGGAGTATGAAGTTGACAATGACTTGCAACATGTTATTAGCAAATAAGACATAGAACATAGTGGTAGTACATGCTAAAAAAATTGAATTTTTTGTACTCCTTTTTTTTCATTCCAAAAGTTGAATTCATAGATATTATAGATTTGTGAGTGTCTAACCATCATATCAAGCATCCATGGGGTTTGGAAACCCATAATGAAATATGTGCCATCTTTTAGTGGCTACTGCCAATTAAAGAAATTTGTTCCATCGGCTTCTTTACTTTTTATAATACCAATTGGATCATTGACATGCTTTTGTGCTTGACCAGAATTAAATCTCTTCCAAGCATTCATGACACCCTTCTGAGTGAGGAAGCTATCCCTCCTCTATAAGATACCTACAAAATATGGATCACTTAGATATCTTTCCATTTGAACACACACACTCACATCCATTTCCAAAAAGCCCTATATGTAAGCCTTGAATTTGATAGATAGGTTTGGGGCCATATGAGCCCATAGATCATTGCTTGGATAATTAATTCCATGAAAATATAAACATACAACAACTATGTGTAACATATCAATGTAGTTGATAATAGTGACATCTAGTCTACCAAAAATAACTTTAACATTGAACTGACAATGATACCCCCTTTTCTTATTAATTTAATGGGGGTGTTTCTTTTTTGATGATTTATTCCTATTATCTTCTAGCCCAAATTAACACTAATAGTTGCACATAAAGAATAGTTAATATGTAGACCATAAAGGTTATTCTACAATTTCATAACAAACATAAAGTATTGATTGTCTTTATAATCACCTAGAATACATATTGGCTCTTCTTTCCTTGTACTATTAATAGTTGTGGTCCCTATGAGTCACACAAACATTCCACATTATCTCACTTTGATTCCCTTGCAACAAATGCATCAAGCTATGTAGTAGAATTGTTGCACACAACTCTTTTACCACATCTTTTTCCTATCTAATTGGACTCAACTCAATTCTGTTGATTGAAAAAGGTTTAACTCCATCAAATCCATCTTGCACTTCATGTTGGACAAGTAGGTGCCACTTATAATTTCTACCCATTCTATGAGATAACAATTGAGAAGGGGAAGTATAAAATATGGAAAGCCATAGAAAACACAGCCAGTCATATACAACTTCATGATCACTGCCTTTGAAAATTGGCTATAACCAAGTTAGCTAATGTTTATTGAAAAATACGTTCATATTTAGTCATGGTAATAGTCATTTTATAAGAATTCATTGAAATTCATATGTTTTCTTGAAAATTTCTTTCTCTCTATGATAGATGAATGATTGTAATAGAAAGTGTGATGAGATAGACGGACATTGTATTATGATGTAATTTGATTTATCATCTACCATATCTTACTAAATAGGGTTTAATTTGTTTATTTTCCTTCTCATCATGTTTTACCCTATGTTTAATTTAAAACCCTAGGTCCATCTTGTATCTCATATAAATCTTGAAGGGTTTGTTTATTTTGATTTTCCCAACCCTTTTCCTTTTTCTTTCATTTCATAGTCCATGACTTCATAAGAGGTATAGGGTTTCTCATAATATAGGTCATGAAGTAGCAAAGTCCCTAGGATCATCATATCTCGACTCTCTATTGAAACTTTAAAACTATTGTTGTAAACTACCGATATAAATGAAAGCTTAACTTCATAATTTGTATTTGGCCAAGAATCATATAGTGGGATCACTACCTCTCAAGGGTTTTAATAACCACTTTTCCAAGGTAACAATGTTGCAGCTGTTCTCTTTTGTTATAACATAGAAGATTCTTTGTGATCAAGTGGAAAAGGTATATAACATTTACAATTGGTAATAAAAAGAAGTAGGCACAACATCTCTACCTTAACATGGATTACCTTCCTAAGTGACCTGATATAAAGGTAGAAAATGTTAGGTAGTACATCATGAGGCTAGAGTTCAAATGGTCAAGAGGAAGCAAGTACATGTTACATTGCAATAATTAGGTTGTGTTGCCAATAAATTGGTTTTGAAGTGGAGATAAACACAAAATAGTTAACTATAACTTGGAAATGACTAAAAGAATGCTGATATAGATAGTAATGAGGCTGCAATATTCATGAATTAGAGGATAGTGACTTTGTAAGACTCTAAGGCAATTAAGGATAAAGTGAACTACAAAGGGAAGATGATAGTTATTGTAATGGGTGAGTGTGGCAGCACAACTTTTACTTAAAAAATTTAGAGCAGGTTGCATTTGAAGTAATAGGTGTGTCTAGACAATCATTTTAATGTCATTGTTTTCAGAATTAAAATAGATTCCAAAATCCCAAAACTATTATCCTGACAAGGTTTGGTGAGGTCGGGGATTCACGTGTCCTAACACTACTAAAATATTTGATCAAAATAAATAAATTAATCATTTTCAAATGAATTCATGCATGTAGAATTTAATGGGAATTTAGTGTCATAAATGTTGACTCTTTTAGTCCCTTTTAGGGGGGCATTACTAACTAGTTTGTAAAGTTCTCCATTATAGAGAGTTTCCCATTTCTCTGAGCTTGTAGGATTCACATACAAAGGATTTAGTGACAATTGTAGAAGTAGGTGGTTCTAACATGGTAGAACAAGGATCTCCCAACATTGATGGAGAGATGGATGAAATTTAGCTATCATCCAGTCAAATAAAATAGTGAAAAGTGAGCCAATTTGTGGAAGAGTGGCTAGATTTTTTACCTGGTTCTTCAAATGCAAATGACTAATGCACATGTGTTGAGAGACCCATATGCATTCATTAGTGATGTGATAGTCCTAGAGACAAATGGTTATGAATTTCTTAGGTTCTTTTATAACAACAGATTGAAAAATCCTCTTGCTTCAAATCTATGGGAGTGAATTTAAGGAAGCTTATAGTACTAGAAGTGTGTTTTGGTATAGATTTGGTGAATGCTCTCATTAAATAATACAACTCTTCTTCTTAGTCATTCCACAAGGCTAATAGAAGTATATTATGTAGGCCGGATAGAAACACATTCAATGAAGCTTTTAGACTTCATGGATTAATGGGACAAGTGATTGAGTTAGAAAAGCTGAAAATAAAATTTCAATCTTAGTACAGTTATGCTAATTCATATCCCAAGGTGCAAGAAATAGATGGGAGAAATCCCAAAGAAAGTAGACAAGCTCATGCCCCTTGAATACTACTACAAGTATTTTCTAAATACAGTATTTGGTGTGAACAATGTGTTAGGTGTTGACGGGACAATGAACACATTTGGTGCCTCATATGTGATGTCCATAAATATACAAGACCAATTTACAAACTTGGGATATGATTTTGTAAAACACATAATAAAGGTAGTGATAACAATATTGTAGCTGTTCAAAATAGAGATTTGAAAAAGATGAAGTTTCATCATAATTCATTGTTGATGTATCTACTATTGTACACAAATATTGGGCACATTAATCCTAATTTCATTGAGAAAACTAAAGAAATGGGAGAGAGACTCCCAGTGCAATTGTGGAGCAGTCTATGCATAGCTTTTATCCTTATGCCAACTCTATTTTATTTTACAATGATTTTGTGTTTCCAATAATGAGAACTATAGTACCTAATATGGAGTGGGTCCCAAGGGTAGTATGTAGATTTCTTAGCCCTACTTTATGTTATGATGAAGTCAAATTGAGTCATAATTAGGGGGATATTTTCTTGTTTAGGAATAATACCATCATGAGAGTCTATGGATGCATCCACCCTTCCTACATTCTACCTAGGTTTGTAACTAAAAGGTTGGGAATTTTTGAATTTTTTTGTCAACTCATTCTAATGGATAGAGAGCACTTAGGCTAACATGTAAAAATGAGGGCTTTCTTATGTAGAAGTTTCAAAATAGAATAGTTCACAATTGAAAAACAAACCATAGATATTATTGATTCAATTCTCAGCAAATATAAGTTTCCATGTTCAATGACTAGGCTTTATGATCTAGATAATGTGGTCAGGGTGGCATTGAGAAACATGAGAGTATAATTTTCCTCAAGTTAAGCCCCTACGAGAGGAGGATCTCATAAGGAATTAGTTGTTTGAGAATGTTTGTGTTCAGAGAGTGCAAATATAGAAAGATATTATGATGGTTGAGGATGAAATAAGGAGATTCAATCCTTCTTTCCATAGTTTTTATCATGATGAAAAGTATCTAGGTATATTTGAAACTTTCTTAAAAAATTATGAGAAAATTATGGTACAAATTCATGAAGAAACCTAAGGGAAAGGAGAAGAGATGGTAAATATTGTGTCACCTAAACCCAATGTGTTCATTGAGGAGGAGGAAAATGAAGATGAAGAGGGTCCTTCAAAAATATCAGCATGGACCAAAGGGAGAAATAAAAAAACATCAGTTAATAGAAATACCTCAAAAGAAAAGAGAAAATTCTTCTCCATATTGCCTATAGAGAGAGCCACTATTTCGGTGAGCTAAGGAAGAATTTTTTTATAAAACAAGTAGCTGAGAATGAATGGGCTCCTACTAAATTGGAAATGGGTGCCAAAATGTTGGATGATAAAATCATCCAAGCATGAGAATTCTTGGGAGATGATTTTGTAAATAGTGAAGAATCTAAATGTTTCTTGTCTAAATTAAAATAGAATCAACCAGGAGATTCTAAGGAGAAGATTGCTGAAATGGTTCAAAATATGGAAGCCTATGATCCCGATAGTAAGACTCTCAGTGTGGAGGAGGCTAGACATTTGGTAAGGAGGAGTGGAATTCTATTGCTACTTGAATGGGATTTGAGATCTTCTTTTATGTTGGACCAAATTAGAAGATAGGAAAAGTGAATTTCTTTCAAAAAAATTGGCCAAAGAGGGTTGCAAAGAGGATCAAGGTATAATATAGATTTTTCGACTATGGTTGTATGGAGCATAGCCCCTGAAATAGACAAACTAAAACTAATAGAAATAAAAGATACAACTCAAGGGAGTCTAATTTTTTGGAATGTGGATTCTACATCTCATGGCAAGGTAAATGGTCTGTTGATTTCAATAACATCAATGAATGTAGTTCAAATGGATGAGGCTCATGATTTTCTTGCTCAAACATTCAAGAACTATGTGTCCACAAGAAAACAATATGAAGAGGAAATGAAAATGATTTATGTGATGGAGAAAAAAATTGTAGAGTTGGAAAAATAGATAATAGCTTTGAAAAAGGCTATGAGGCCTATAATAAAGGTTAGTGAAAAGGAAGTACAGATAGATGATGTGGTAGACCAACAAGTGAGCATAGACATTGATGATAAAGGTTTAGGAAAAGATAGATAGATGAATGCAATGAAGGACATTTCATGCCACAAGATTGACGTTTTAAATAATGTTTCTCAAAATGTGCATGCCAGTTTTATTTCTTTACAAGGTGCAAAGCACCAATGTTTAGAGGCACTTGCATTACTAACTAATTTTCATAAAAAGTCGATCCCATATACTCAATTCTTTGAGAAATTAATTCCCATATTGACTAGAATGATGATTGGCAAGGTGAGGGAGTTAGATGGATTCTTTACTGGTAAGTTACAATTGATATATATTAAGATGAAGATTATTGTAGATGGTACACATGGTTTCATACCCCCCATTATCCATAGTGATGGAAATTTAAGAGATTGGTAAGAGTGAGCCACAAGTTTTGACAATATCTTGAATAATGAAAAGTTTATAGATTATTGCAATGGAGATGTGGATATGTCAATTTTCTATAAAATTACAGATACATTATATAAAATTGAAATTGACATGAGAAAGGTTGTTGTTAATGTTAGAGACATAATAGATTTGAGGTGGACAAAGACCCTAGATGAACTGAATTCAATTAGGGATGCCACTTGGCTAGATATAGTGACTAATATTACCATCTAGGAGGTTTAAAAGATATCAAGGCTTTACCTAATGGATATTGTGAGTGAACAAAGCTAGAAGAAAGCATGATGAGGTAATAGAGGTAGGGCATTTATCAAAATAGGGTATCTTAAATTTGTGGTTCACTTGCTATAGATACACCTACATTGCAAACATAGAATTGATCCTGAATACATATGCTTCCAACACTTCATTTTGAAATAATCTCCACTCTTGTTTCTTGTATTTTTGTCTTGTATACATAACAAGTAGGGTTTTGTGAAATGATTTGTCATTATTCTCCTATGCTTGAAGCTTGTTGCAATCCTTATGTTAGAAAAGGATTTCCAAGACTAGGATGGACGATTGGAATTTTGATACAAGGAATGTTATTGTCATGCTTAGGAATGTTATTCTCATGTTTTGAGTTGGTCCAGTCCTATATTTTTAATGACATGATATGTAAGTTGTATGTTGCAAGAAAATTAATACAAGAGAATTGTGGCTACTATTAGAAAATCTCTAATTATTATGTCAAGATTGATGTTCAATAATTACTACTAAAAATGGTTACATCCAAAAGTGAAATATAATTATTATAATTAAATATAAGAAAATATAAATTCTTATCACACATAACTACACTAAGGCACAAGAGAGGAACTACACAAAATCCCCTACTAGGTAAACATTTTCTAGTTTCATTCCCTCTCCCACCATATTGGATGTTGAATGTGTTGGGAAAAATCATTATAAGTTCAAGCATGAATTGTAAATGAATGAAAAATATTTACCATGCATTATGATACTCAAGAAGCATAATAATGGGTGTACAATTTTTGAATTAATAACTTTCCTTCTTATTAATTTGAGCTGATTTCCTTTCCCACCCATGATTATGCATTGCACATGTCCAGAAAATGTAGTTTTGGGGCCACAAAATTACACTCAGCATAACACAAATAATTAATTTTGGTATCACAAAAATGAAGTTCATTAAACCGCGGGGGGGCGGGGGGGGGGGAGGGATGAATCAGTTATCCAAAGTCTAGATATAAAACTAAAAATTTTCAAAGCTTAGTAGACCCATATCCATAAAACCTTTCCATGCATGCATCCATTAGATCATACAATACTTAAAATTTGTAGATTATTGTCCTAGGTCAAAACAAATTTTTAGAAATGTAAACATGAAATGTATTAAATTCAATAACACATTTAACACAAGGATTTTACATGGAAACCCCATTTGGGAAAAACCACCAGTAACATGCTACTAATTCTCACTCTTCTAAAGTGATGCCTTGTGAAAGGCCAACCTTATTAAAGGTTACAATATACACTATTTAATGTGACCTGGTTAGAGGATTTCAATCACCCTATTAGGAGTGAGCCTTGTTAGAGGACTTTAGACCTTTCACTTGGAATTTCACCTAGTTAAAGGATTTACAAATGACTATTAGGTCAACGTTCATCCAAAGGATTTACCCTAAACTGATATAATGATTAGAAAGTAACAATAAGGTTTGATTTAATAAAAAATTATAACTCACTTGCAGATTACGAATCTCTATTTCAATCCTCCATTCTACTTGGCTTTCACACACTTCAGCTTTGATAGCTTGTTCACCCTTCAATCATTCATACTCTTAAACCTTCTCTCTTTGCATGCCAATTGTAGTCACTTCTATTTGGTCACTGAATGAAGCAATACCCTAGACTCCTTGTCTTCCTTAGGTTTGTACGTGCATGACAACCTTTTCTTCTGACCAAGTCTCTCTATAAATAGAGAATTAAGATCTTTTTCCACTTAACCACAATCTTCTGTTTTAGGGTTAGGTAGGATTAGGTAGGATACAATTAATCTATCCAATTTTCATTTGGTTCATCTAGAAATATCTTCTACAATCTTCCTTAAACTCACCTCAAAATGGTTTACCTTGAATTTTGTGCCATCGACTCATCATAGTTATCTTCCACATGCTTCACGTAATTCAAGAAAACAAAATAGTTAGCTCAAATTCATCTAATCTTCAATTTAACATGAATATTGGCACTCGTCATCAATTTTATATCACTTGGCTTTTATATTATTCTTTTATTTAGCAAACACTAGTTCACTTACAAAACACTAAAGTATACTAATGCTCAGCACCAACTAAACTTTACTCGGCATATACTAAAAATCACTCAGCTTGCACTATTTTTCATCTTTTTTCAACACCTCTTGTTTTTCACTCGGCTTCCACTAATTTCTACTCGGCTTGCACTAATTTCTCAAGAAGGCTTGGTAGACACTTTTCATACTTGATCTTCTTCCAGTCTTAACTTGAGTAATTTTTCATTTCAGACTTTAAATAGATAAACAATACACTATAGTATCAATATTTTACTTGGTCTTAAGACTTCTTTTACATACCAAATAACTCAACATTTCTCTAGGTGGTATTGTTATCTCCTTTTCTCAAATCCTCTTCATCAATAAACTAAATGATAACTTTCAGACCAAAAAGAAATTATCTCACCAGCAAGTAGCAAGTTTGACATTATTGACAAAATAATGATTGTTCTATTACAAGTTTTTCACTTTAAAACAATCTTATATCAACAACAAATTGACATTTAGGTTATTATTGAAATGTGTAACTATAAACACATCTTCTTTCCAAATTTCTTTCTCCATAATTTGAAGGCCCAAAGTAACTTTCCCCTTTCTTTGTAGTTGAGATGAAAAAAAAAAATGTGTTGTGTTGTCATACATCACTCATTTTTAGTGAAATTTTGGTAGGCGTGGATCTCATAAATTTTATTATGTATTGTGTTTTTATCCAACAACATTTTTTATCTTTGTCCTCCATTTAATAATACATGTATGGGATTGAGATCGACAGACAAGCCGCTTGTTCACATGTTAAAATGAAAAAGCTATTTTGTATTGATAAACAAAGGGACCCACCTTTATGCCATCAGAATGATATGTCGAAGGAAGAGACTATAGTTATATTGATTGAGGTTTCTAACATGGTTGTGCTAACAAGTTATCATTATCAGTTAAATGATTTGTCAAATGACAGATAGCAATGCATATTTGATGGTTCCGATGTCAACAATATCATAATTGTAACGATGAACTCATAACTACATAATGCTAATGAATATATCAAAAATGCATTACAATTTCCTTGTTCTAATTATGGACACAAAAAACATAGTTTAGTTTATGCATTCATTTTCCATTTTGATTGTTGATTCTACTGACTACTAAGATTGTAATTTGACTAAAGATTTTCCTTCAATGGTTTCCATCCTCTAATTTATGGTGAGAAAGGGCATCGAAGAGATAAATTGAAAAGTCAAGCTAGGGTTTCATTCAAGCTAAGGTTTTGGGTCAAGTGATGGTTTCATTCATGCTAAGGTTTTGGTCAAGCTAGGGTTTCTTTCAAGCTAGGGTTTCATTCAAGATAGGGTTTTGTGTCAAGAGAGGCTTTTGTATGAAGTTTGGGTTTCGTTCACATGTTCTAGTATGGAATGATAATTGAACATTAGACTATTGGTGGCCGTGAACATGCGTAACTATTATGATCACTGGTATGAAAGATCATTGAACATGCAACTATGGAAGACCATGAAAGAAAAAAACAATATCATTTGTTAGGATGCATGATACCATACTAATACATTATGGAAGTTTGAAAAGGTGTGAAACTAATTCTCTCACTGGTATACATAATCAATTAAATTATAATTATTGAAGGTAGGGAATGTGCAAAGCTATAATGTTCTATATTCTTCACATGATAATTTAAAATTAAATTGTTCATAGGTTCAACAAATATTGTTTTTTCGTATGTCATGATGGTGCAAAACATCATTTTTTTCCTATTGATAGCTTGATTGAAAGTTAAGTAGTTCATTCCCATGAAGATTTGTAACCTTGTGTTTGTGCATTCACCACTTCATTTAACAATAGGAACCCAGCTTTATGCCATTAGAAGGATACGTCAAAGGAAACAAATTCTCATTATTGATTAAATGGTTTTTCAAATGAAACTAACTAATTTATAAGATCCATCCTAATCCCTTCAATATCCACTCAATAAATTTATTATTTATAGGCATCTCATGAGGTAAAAAAAAAAATGCTTCAGCAAGTTTATCAATATATCTCCATTCACACAGTCTGATTTCTATATCAGATTGTTTTACTCATAGCTTTTGTTCTCAAAATCTTCCTAAAATATTCTTTGGAGGACTTTTTCAAAATTAGTCCCTCTCAAACATATCCAAATATTATTCCAATCCAACTATTCCTTTACATGTTATGGTCTCTGTACCAAGACCCATTTTTATTATTATAAACTAGATATGATAAATGTAACCTTGCATAAAAAATCCAATATATTTCAAAAACCAAAACCAAATGATCCCAAAAAAATTTAATATTAATATTTCTTAATCTATTTTTGAAATATTTAATCCATTCATTCTTCCAATCCATAAGTCATTACTTGCATGCAAATTTATGCCCACAACTCCATTGAAGATATTAAAAAACTAGTTCCTACTAAAAGATTCATAACTTCCACAAATTTGTATATAATTTTAGTAAATTTATTTAGAGGTCATAAATCATTTATATGTGTCCATACCAAATTTTGAAACATGATTTTTGTCAGAGAATCTTAAATCTACAACAAACAATTTCACTAAAATATGCATAACTTTCACAAAATTGAATGAAATTAATCCAAACCAAAAGGAGAGTGAAGATGATGAATCCTACTATCAAAATATATAACTTATGTATTGTTTCTAGGCTATAAATATCTATAAAAGGCTTTGAAACAACATAAAAATAGTGAACACCAATCAAAATAGCTAGGAATGAATGCACAAACTAACACCAAAATGTTCTCCTTGTTGTCATTATAATTTGGAATGACCAATACAAGTTATTAATACAATTTTAGTTATTTAGAAACCATCTACATTCCCTTATGACCTTTCATCTTCCTTTTGTTTTCAACATTTTGCAATATTACAGTTTTGTAATGTTGCACTTTCTTGACAACTTTACATTTTATTTCCCTTAGGCATTACCATTAATTCATTACTTGGAATATCACATCCAAACATATGGACTTACATTAAATAATTATAATATTTCTTGGGATCATCTAAAATATCTTTATGACTAGGTGCTATTGCACCACTTCACTAGTACACATGATCCCATACTACTACATTATGGAAGGTCGCAAAGGTGTGAAACTAATTTGTTCACTGGTATGCATGATCATTTAAGTTATAATTACTAAAGGTAGGAAATGCACAAAGCTTTAATGTTCTATATTCTTTGCATGATAATTCAAAATTAAATTATTTTTAGGTTCAAGAAATATTGTTTTGTCAGATGTCGCGATGGTGCAAAACATCATTGTTCGTCTAGGTTCATAGTTTCATTAAAATTCAAATAGTTCATGTCCATGAATATGCGTAACCTTATGTTCATGCATTCACCAATTCATTTAACAATAAATAAGAGAACCCACATTTAGGTGATTAGAAGGATACGTCGAAGGAAAAAAACTTCTCATTATCGGTTAAATTGTTTTTTGAATGATTGACATCAATTCATTTTCAATGGTTCCAATAATAGTATGACCCTTGTGATGTTAACAATGTCATAATTCTAATGATGAACCACAACCACATAATGTTAGGGAATATATCAAAAATATATTATAGTTGCATTGTTCTAATTACAAACATGATAACATAGTTTAGTTTACATATTTCTCTTCCATTTTGATTGAAAAGCTTGTAAACTAGTAAAATTTTTAATTGACTTTCATAACCATTTCCCAACCTCTAATTTTGATTGAGGCAGTGTGTCAAAGAAAGCTACAAAGAAGTCAAGCTAGGGTTTTGTATCATTTGGTAAATATGTTCTTAAATTAGGGCTGGTAGTGCTTACACATGTTGTGAAAAGGGATTTTCAATTAGAACTTTAAGGTGAGTTACACCTTCCACTCAAGATTTAACAAATAGACAAAACTGAGGGTTTCGTATGAACCCACCTATGATTTGTTGAATGAGTGTTAAGAATTGTTATTTGATATAAGCAAAAACATATAAATGGAGTTTATTTGATAATGACAAACTGAGATTTGAATTTGGTCATGACCATTTTTTTTCTTATCACTGATTAAGTTGGAGAGCTAACAAAATGGAACCTTCATTGCCCCAAAAGTGAATGGAAAAGAAGAAAATTGAGGTTCAAATGTTGTAGTCCATTGAACAACACAAATGTAAGATGCATAAAGTAGAAAGGAGACATCTCAAACAAGACCTATTGGACCAACTACCACAATCTTTCAAAATTTGAAAAGAGTGAAGGTGAGGTAGGTGGGATTTGAAGATAGGTGTACAAAGGCAAAGGAAGTATGGACAATGAAGATAGGATATAAACTATTCTTGTTTCATTATAACCAAAGATTGGAAAGATGCCCAGTTTTTCAAGGATGGAAAATGAATTTAGGTAGACTCATCATTCCAAATGTATTTTTGAATAGTGAGTTGTTGTGCAAGACTATAAAGAGACATGATCTAGAAATAAAGACAATAAAATCATAGTTTGGTAAAGAAATTATTAGCTTTACAAAACCTGCAATGGAGAAACTTTTTCAACTACAGACAGGTCATGAAACAATTTTTAATATTCCTAAATTAGGAGACACCTATTTATGTATGGAGACCTAATAAAATGTTTATGTTCTTCCTATCCATTGCCCAAATATTGGAGTTGCAAGGGCCATTTTAGAGAACATTTCTAGTCCAGCATTTGATATGAATATGTTTCACCCTCACATACAATATACTTACAAGACATCTTGAAAGATATTTGAAATTGATGCCCATTGTTAATGGACATATCTTTGATGGTTGTTGCACTCGATGTTCAACCAAACCACCATAGGAATTCTGATTTTGCTACATTTGTTGCTAACAAGATAAATGAGGACCTACTCATATTGCAAAAAGATTTTTCCAAGTTGTATTTCAAACATTACTCTTTTTTCATGCATATGTTGCTCTTCTAAGACCAAGAGAATAATGCATGGGAAGGACTACCTATTAAGGAGTATGATGTCCAAGGTTTTAGGCAACCTATATAGTTATGGCTTAAGGTTTGGGATTGGACATGCTTGAGTTTAGACTACATATGTTTTGAAGAAAACTTTTTGAAACCACTTATGAAATTGCTAAGGGGGGAGTACAAGCATACCCTCTTGCCAAAGATCAAAATGTTCCTAGGGCCTAAACAGTTTGTCAACCAAATCCGATTAGATCACAATTAGGGTGATTGATATGCATATGACAATTTCACAAGAATTAGAGTATATGGTTATGGAGGATTCCCTAACAACCTCCCCATCACAATACCCAATTGAATCATGCATCTAGAAATTGTATAGAAAATTGTAGTCTATAATACACAATACTTGACTTCAAAGAGAAAAAAATAATTCTTATTAGGTACAATGTCATTTAGGGATTTTGTGGTCAAGACATTACAGAGTTATGACTATATTACTAAGAAACTTAGGAGATATGGACTGATTTAGGGTGAGTCGAGAACAACATTCAATCTAGAGGGATACATAGAAAGGGAAAGGGCTTCTCATAAATTATGTCCTCTTGAACATAGGGTTGTATTGATTGATGATCTAAATGGGGAATAAGAAAGGGATGAAGTTGATAGTAGGATGAAGACACATACATAAATGTGGAGAGAGATTTCAAGTGGAAATTAAGAAAATGCAAGATTAATATAGACCTTCTAAGTGGTATCACGGATCCACTTAGCAGAGCTTTGAATAATATTCCTAATGCTCTACTATAAAAATGAACACTCAAGAAAATGAACATAGAAGAAAGAGACAACAATTGTGCTGAACATGGACATATTTCAGTGGACATTGTGAGCAGAGAAGTGAGTTTGGAGCCCCTCTATATAGTACGATAAGTTGATATTGGAGAAATTGAACATAACCAATTCATACACAATGACGATTTCATTTATTCCAATCAGTTTAGATATTTATTAGTTCAATACAAACAAAGGTAATTTAGAAAAACTTCAAACAAGTTGGAAACTAAATTTATAGAGGAAATGTTACAAGATAACGTGCAAAAGGAACTTGAGCACATAACTCCACAAAAGGCAAGGGAAATAGTTAATGAAGATGGTGTTCTCATTTACTAGGGTTGCCACTTGCAATCTACATTAATGTATGAATGTTATGAAAAATACAAAGATGGAGGGAAAGTCTCTAAACCTAAGGAATCTAAATATCTTGTTAAAATATCAGTGAAGGATCCATAGCACAAAGCTTTATTAATGGAGGGATCAAATCAGATAGATGAAAGATAAATTGTAATGGATAGTAATGAAGCATCATGTCAAATAAAAATCCATAAACTAAGCTTTACTGACCTAAGACATATGGCATCATTGAATATTACTACATCAACCAAGAACTAGGCTCAAGTAGATGACTTATTCAAAATGATGAACAAGTACAAATCATTGATTGAAAATCCAAAGATTGAAAAGGAAGCATGGAAACAAAAAACTATTACATTGCATGAAAGGAAATACAAATGATTGAATCTAGAAACTTCATACTACGATGCTAAACAAAGAGATATGGATGGCATGGAGGATGTAATTTTATCTCAAAATAAAGCATAAAATTTTAAAAACATAGTTACCAAACTTGTCAGTAGTTGGATGACTTGGCAATTAGAATTGTTGAAAATAGATATCACAGGTTAATGAAGATGGTCAATGAGTATTGGGTCCAATACTTTTCTATTTTCCAATCTATAGAAGAGAATGGAGATTAAAGGTTAGAATTAAAAGAAGGCATGAAGACAAATGATCCTTTAAAATTAGAGTGTGAATGGTTTCGAAACAACTTCTTTAAATAACATGTAGATTGGGCTAATAAGTTATGCTTTGACATGAAGAAAATCAAGTGTGATGTTACATATGTATTGCCTAACATCCTCAAAGATAGTTTTCCAATTCCACTACTAAAATGGAGATAATTGTTTGTTGAGTCAGTCTTTGTCAGTCTCCTTAAATTGAAGACCACTAATGACATGGCTGATCACGTGTCAAATGGCTCGACAAAAATTTTCATTGGAAGTGCTAGTAAGATATGTCAACATTTACAATGATGAGGACTATTCCAAACATATATATATATATATATATATATATATATATATATATATATATATATATATATATATATATATATTCTTAGTAGATTGAAAGGTCACTACTAATGATTTCAAGTTTGTAAAATATGTAAACAATTTTGACATTATGCCCTTTTGTAGTTGTTTAGACATGAAAAGGGAACGTTGTTCTGAACCATGTATATGGAAGTTGCCTACAAAAAATACATTTAGAAATGAAAATTCATACTTATGAATTTTGTATACATTCATCACAATTCTTGCACTAAGTCGTGTATCAAATGAAACAAGAAACAATGCACATGAGTTTAATAAATTGTAGACCATATAACATTAGAATTGAGATTTATTGCAAATACTTGTCATGCCTAAAATTTACAGGGAAAAACACAACTACAATGTTTTTTATTTATTTAACGGATAACTTAGGAAACATATATGAAACTACATGGATAGTTATATTTTCACATGGTTAGGAGTTTGGAATACCTAGATATGTTTACAAGGTTGCAACATACTTTCAAATGTAACCTAAATGATCTTAACTAGGTTGGTGGAAGGTTCTACTCTAATTAGCTAGGGGTTAGTGGATACAACAACATGAAATATACAAGAAGAACTCATCCTTAAGGTCCTCAATGTTTGGATACATTAGGGATTACTAAACATCGTGTTAGGGCATTCAAGTAGGTATGAACTAGAATTTACATCTAGGGTGGGATTATGTGGCATCTTTTTTTATGGATGCATATGCTTATATTAAATATGCCATGGTTTGGACTATAGATTGTTCCTTGTTGTGAGTTAAACTATGGTAGAAGGATGAAGGCTTTACTAAGATATTTGAATTTGAGCACATGAGGAAAATTCAATTGTGACTACATGTTTGTTGACTAAAATGTCAACCTTGCTTTCTCATCTAATAATACATGTATATTTACTCAATGGTGTAGTTGAGGATTATATCAGTTAAACCTTTCAAACATGTAAAATTTAGAACCCTAAATTTATACTCTATGCTCATCTTGAGTGATAAATCCACTTCACTCATCTTCATTCCTGACTCACTCCATAGGAATCCCTATGAAGCATCCATTTATGAAATTCATTATATCCATAGGTTACGTGCATGCAAAAGACTATCTCTTAAGTGAAATATATAAGCATATCATATAATACCTTGGATAACTAATCCTCATATAATACCTGAATTCTGATACTTTCTATACATATTAAATGCATAAACCTTTAGCCTAGAGACCTCTAACTACTTATTCTATTTACATGTATTTATTATACAAGACATATTGCTAATTAATTTCCTTGTTAGTAATGTCTAACAACCATTGTTACTAACATACTAGTCATATAAACTTACTAATTATCTTATATTACTTGTCATGACTTATTTAATTCTTACATGCTTAACCACATATATACTATTAAACTCATCAACATTGCTATTCAAATATTATATTACCTATCAACTATATTACTAACTATATGTTATTCTTTTATCATCAACTTTAACTATCCATATAATCATTATTATTTACAACACTAATTACTAATAACATACTACTAACCTCTTCCCTACTCAAACACCTTAATTAAATTCCAAACTATGTCAATGAGCCCTTGGTCTATTGGTGAAGTTGAATGGTTCACAAAGATCCCACTACGGATCAAGTCTTGTTGAGTGCAAGGCTCTAACACCATAAGGGATGAGGCTAGGATCGTGACCCAGGTGATTTTGATGGTGTGGATGCCCCTTAGTCCTTGGCTTTAAGCCAAAGAGGTTTTAGGCACGTACAGGCCGTATTGGGTTCCTAAATCTTCAAGTGGTGGCCTTCACTGGTTGGTAGCTCATAGGACTTGTGCCTTGCTAGGTTGCCTAGCATGTCTAAACCCTCCCTCTAGAAAAATTTAAAAATTCCAAACTATTATTAAATTTCTTCCATTAAACACACTTTACATTAGTAGTACATTTACTCCTAATATTAACAATTAATATTATCTAAGTCTTACTACTAACTAATCTAACTACATTAATACACTACTCTATTAACTATTTAAATTAGTTATATCACTTTATCACTACTAAAACTACATAGATGGATTTATGTATAGCTCTTGTATTACTAATACTTACTACTAATAAATAAAACCAATCTAATAGCTGACAACTAAATCAAAAGCTTAAATCCTATTAACATACTAACTAACCAATAATAATTGCCCCCTAACCATAGATCACATACTATCACAAAATAATTAACAATTTCTAAGGTGGACCTTAATTTAAATCTAACCCTTACCCCCCCCACCCCTAACTAAGCCATTATCCATACCTAGGCATGTGGCCCCACCATCTATCCACATTCTTGTATCTTTCCACACGTCCCCCAAGACTGACAACATCCACCAAGGAAGGGGATTTTGAGGAGCATCCCTACCTACTCAACCACTTTTGACTGGCTAAGGAGGGGTCAACCTCCTTTTCCTTGGCCACCTACGTCATAGTTTGTGTGTAAGTTCATGTAGTTCAATGCATGAAATGTGGAAGAAATATGCTAGATTAATGGGGAAGAGGGATTGGATTGGTGCATGGACAAGGATGGAAAAGGGGATAGGCTAATCTCTAGACAAAATATACTAAAGTTAAAGAAAAGTCAAACCTTTTTTTTCCATATTCATCAAAATGTAGTGTTTTTTCCAAAAAAAATTGTTGTTTTCAACTATAGACTATGCAAATTATGAAGATCAAATGCAAAAAAATTATGATGTTTTAGATTTTTTGAAAATTGGTCAAGTGTAGAATTTGTAGGGATAATAGATGCATCCATGAAAAAGAACTTATCCGTAGGGTTGGGGGAGACTTTCGAGGTGGAGAGAGGGAGAGTGGGCTGCCATCCTAAGGACCCCACCCTCCTCTTTGACTAACATGTTAGTGATTTATAATACTGACACTTCCACACAAATAAGGTGCAAGGGATGTGTCTATAGGTTTGTTATTTGGAAAAGAATAAATAAACAAGATATACAAAATAAGAAGAAGCATATAAAGGTGATGGTCAAGGAGTTAGAGTAATTTCACAACATTCACATCTCTAATAACTTGATATAGAATTAACATATTATACCAAAAACTTTTAGATGTTATATTTAAGAGCACTTTAGATATTAAAACTATTTTTATCATCTTTCTTTTTCACTTTTTATAACACATAAACTAAGATTAAAAATTTTTGTAGCTAGAAATTTATGTGCAAGCAACAATATTTTTAGCAATCATTTACTATCTCAAATGTATGTAGTGGTCTAAAAGTTACAACTTAAATATTTTTAATAATTTGATTCATGATATTGTTATTTTAGAGAAAGAATAATTCCACATCAACAAAAGGACATTCTTTCAAAGAGCACAATAACATAACTTTATCATCCCCAAGATTTAATATGGCAATTCCTTGGGAACACATGGTATTCCACTCCTTGCACCAAGTTATGTTTATGTCAACCATATATAAGAAGATATTTAAATTTAATTTTTCTTTTAAAATTCAATATGTATCAAGAATTGGTTAACTGCGAACTTCGCTAGGCTAGGAATCAAATTGTTGTAGTTAATGAATATGTGAATATATTTCTTTTCGTCAAGTAGTTATTCTATGAGAATGTAAAAATTATAAAATATAATCACCTATTGTGTTTTTCTTGTTATATTGAACTAAATAATGTATAAAGATTGTTTTAACTTTATTTATAGATTTTGCAAGTTTATAAAAGATGTTAGAAATGTGATTTAAAAAAATAAAATTATATATTTAAAAAAAATAGATAATATATTTTGAAAGAAGATAAATTGAGATTTATAGTGTATTTAAATAATTATATTATTTTAAGTTAAAAATAATTCAATAGTCATATAGTAAAATGTTTACAAATATTTTGAATTTTGAATTTATTT
Source organism: Cupressus sempervirens (assembly GCA_028749045.1). Classification (NCBI taxonomy): domain Eukaryota; kingdom Viridiplantae; phylum Streptophyta; class Pinopsida; order Cupressales; family Cupressaceae; genus Cupressus; species Cupressus sempervirens. The sequence goes on from CM053789.1 coordinate 77,427,757, forward strand.
ATTTTTAAGTTTTTATTTCTATGATATATCTAGTAAATTTTAGGTGGTTAAATAAATACAATTAAAAATATTAATATATTTTTTTAATGCTAAATTTGAAATTAAATTTGTTTACAAGAGTTATATTGAGGTTAAATATAATAAAAATGATTTATGCATAGGCGATAATAAATTAAATTATAATTACTAGTTGATTTATTCAGAGGTAATTTTTTCATTGATTGAGAAATTTTGAAAACTTGAGACAAACCAAATCAAAAGAGAGTACTTAATTTCTTTATTTTTCTTAAATGTAAAATATTTATATAAAAAAAGTAAATGAAATTAAGTTATACAATTAAACTTAAAACTTAAGTCAAGCAATTTAATGATAGAAGCACAGAGTCTATGAAATTATAAAATGAATTGATGAAAATTGTAGATGTATTAAGTATTTGCTATATCATTTTGATATGTGTGATTGCATTGATAGTGATTTGTAATTTATTGGCTAATTTGATGTAGTCAAAATCAATGCATAAGTTTAAAGAACTATTTGGTGAGTTTGGATAGACCAAGCTAAAAATATTTAATATTAGTTGTATACTTTATTTTTAAATTTTGCGGTCATTCAACATATTAAATAGTCTAATAATTATGTATGCCAAGATAAGAAGTTGTTGGCATGTAATATTGTATAAAAGAAATGGATAATGTTAAATAAATTATAGTTAATTGTTCACATTGATAAATTTAATGACATCATTTACATTATGTACCCTTAAAATGGGCAAATATAAGTAATATGAGATAGTGTGTTCATTTTTTTGAACTTTAAAAAAAAATTATTTCATTAACTTAATTAAGTTACTTTTAATTATGTATATCTACATTCACAATTATGAGTTATGATTATAAGTATATTATGTATATTAACAAACATTGAGTTCACACTTTGGTTGATGGTTCAGACATAATAATTTTCTTTGATTATACAATTTTATTGTCAAGTATTTCTATTTGTGACTCTTTTTAATAATTATGGACATGTTGAGAGCTATTTAAAAGAGTTTCAAAATGTGATTTAAGAAACTTATCTTAAGAAATGTCACAAATATGTAAATTAATACCAAGAAAAAGTCAGAAACGAGTTTAATTTTATTATTAAATTATTAAGAACATTAATCTTTTGTTTTAGTTAATAGTTAATAGATACTCATTAGTCTATGTATGCTAATTTGAGTTACCAATTAATAATTATATTGAAGGTTTCCAAACAATATAAAACCTAAATTATTGAAGCCAAATAGATGTTTTCATTGGGTGAGACATCACCCAAGAAATGAAATAACATAAACTTTTTGAACCACAAAAGTCAAAGAAGTTTATAGAATTAATTAGCACTTTAGAAGATTTAACCCCACCCAACACATGAAATAAAATAAACTTTTCAAACAAATAAAAATAAGAAGATTTTAAGGATTTCAATCTCTTGGTATACTTACCTTACAAAGTTGAAAGTTGAACTATTATAGAATTTATACAATGCATGCATGAATTACACCTTTCGAACTACATGTTTGCGATATTTTTCCAGAGCATAAAATAGTAAAATACTTTAGATAGGAAATTAGACGATTGCCAACTCAATGAATATGGAATGAATAATGCTATTTCGAACATATATTCTAAAATGAGGATGACAGAGGTGTTAATTATTGTTAGTTGGACAGCTGTTATTTCTGATCCGAAAATAGCAGCACTATTTATGGGTAGCTTGGACAGCTGTTCGTCCTTATCTATGAATAGCGGTTGTATTTATGGGTGGTTTGGACAGCTGTTTGTCCACTTGCCAAAAAATTAGTAAATGGCTATTATTTACTAATTTTAGAGATTCCCTTTTGGACACCTTGCAACCAATTCTATTATTGGCTGTTGAGTTGTCTTAATCACAGCCGTTGGTTTGATTTAATCTCGATCGTTGGTTTACCAACGAGAGTAGTATAAAAAGGGGTCTAGGGGGCATTTGGAGAGTAAGGAAGAAGCTTTTGTGAAGCAGTTTGCAGTGTTAGCAAACAGTCTTGCAGTGTTAGCAAGGGCACAGTGTGAAGCTTTGGTGAAGCAGTTTGCAGTGTTAGCAAACAGTCTTGCAGTGTTAGCAAGGGCGCAGTGTTAGCGCAAGGATAGCAGTGAGAAATATCAGCAGGAGAAATTAGGAGGTTGTCGGAGTTCTGCCAGTGTGAGGCAAGGAATTTTGTATCTCTTGATTTGCTAAAGTTTAATATAATTTCTCATCTGTAGAACTGGTTTTCCCTTAGGGGTTTTTCCAGGGACAATTTGTCCGAAAATATTGTGTTGATTCTGTTGCGCATTTCTTTCCATATTTTAAGTGAAGTTGCAGTTGTGTTATTTTTTGATATTAGCTGAGAATTTGTTTTCAGCAGTTTAATAATCATTTGTGATAGGAGATTAATAATCAGTGACTGCAATAGTTTGATTTTTCACATGGTATCAGAGCGTTGTTAAGGGTAGAAGAGTTTTTCCCTAGGAAAGAAATTTTGATCTCTTTAGATTTATTATTGCTTTAAACCCTTGAGATGGCTTCAGCTGGTTTGAGAGATCAGGATAGATTGGATGGTGCCTCAAATTTTGGTGTCTAGAAGGCCAGAATTTCTTTATTGTTGGAAGAGAATGGTATCAAGGATTATGCTACCAGTGGTGTACCTGTACCAACGGATGCAACACAGCTTGCAGCATATAGGAAGGACGATGCCAAAGCGAGGAGGATTATCCTTGATGGTGTCAAGGATCATATTGTTCCACATATCTCGGAGCTAGATATAGCAAAGAAGATGTGGGACGCCATTCTAAATCTGTACCAGAATGCTACCACTAACAGGAAGTTGATTCTCAGAGAGAAGCTAAAGAATACCTGGATGAATCAGGGAGAAGACGTCACAAGTTACCTCACCAGGATCAGACTTGTCAAGGATGAGTTAGCAGCTGTTGGAGATAGCCCTAGTGATGATGAGCTAGTGAGAATAGCCCTAAATGGGTTTACTAAACAATGGAGTGTCTTTGTTCAAGTTGTCAGTGGATGAGATACTTTACCGAGTTGGGATTGACTATGGACTGATTTCACTCAGGAGGAGTTTAGACTAAGTCTTGTCAACGGGGCCAACAAGAGTCAAAAAAATGAGGTGGAACAAGAGAATGTTACCCTAGCGGGTAAAGGGAAAGCAAAGAAGGGATCTAGCAAAGGATCAAATTCACAAAGTGAAAAGAAGAAGAAGGACCTTTCTAAGGTTAAGTGCTTTGGATGTCACGAGTTTGGCCACTATGTTAGTGATTTCCTAGAGAGGAAAAAGGGTAAGAAGCAGGTGGCAGCTTCAGCAAGTGCAGAAGAACTCTCCAGCAGAATGGAAGATGAGTTTGCACTCATAGCTTGTATGGTTAGCTCAACCTCACAGTGTGTTTGGTATATAGATAGTGGGGCGTTGTTTCATATGACAGGAGTTAGAGAGTACTTCTCCAGTTACAAGGAGGAGGAGACCAACATCCAGATTTCTATGGGAAACTTGTCCAAACTCAACCCTGTTGGGAAAGGGACTGTTCAGTTTTAGAGGGAGAATGGAAAGATAATTCCTCTTCATGATGTGTTATATGTGCCGAGCTTAGGTATGAATTTGATTTCTGTATCTGTTCTTCAGGATAGGGGGTATAATGTACTCTTTAGAGGGAAACATGTGTTGATTAAGCACAAGGATTGGAAATCACCCATAACTATTGGAGTTAGGAGTGGTCGCCTTTATAGATTGCAGTTTGATACTCCTAAGGCACTTATGAGCAACAATAATCCTAGAGATCTTGGAGAGCTATGGCATAGGAGGTTGGTCCATATTCATCATGGAGCACTTAGATTGCTTCGTGAGACCGTGACAGGTGTTCCAGAGGTGAGCACAGAGCATGATGATGTATGTAAGGGATGTGTGTTGGGGAAGTTTGTGAAAGCATCTTTTCCAAGGAGTGACACTAGATCTAAGGGTGTTCTTGATCTAGTACATTCAGATGTTTGTGGACCAATGTCAACAAAATCTCTCAGAGGATATGAGTACTATGTTACTTTTATTGATGACTTCTCTAGAAAGACCTGGATATACTTCTTGAAGACTAAAGATGAGGTTTTCAATCGATTCCAAGAGTTCAAGGCTCTTGTGGAGAACTCGACAAGAAAGAAGATAAAGGTTCTTCAGTCAGACAATGGAGGCGAGTAAAAAGGAAATGTCTTCCAGGAGTTCTGCACCAGAGAAGGAATCAAGAGAGAATGGACTATTCCTTACAATCCATAGCAGAATGGAGTTGCTGAGAGGAAGAACCGTTCTATATCAGAGGCAGCAAGAGCTATGCTACATGACCAGGACATGCCCCGTTACTTATGGGCAGAGGCATGTAATACAGTAGTCTACATTCAGAATAGAGTTCCACACAAGGTGTTAGGGAAGATGACACCAGAGGAGGCTTTCACAGGGAAGAAGCCAGATGTTAGTCACTTCAGGATATTCGGGAGTTTGGCATATTGTCATATTCCTAGAGATACACGTACAAAATTAGATCAGACTGCAGAGAGGGGGTACTTTGTTGGGTACAGTGAGACCTCAAAGGCATACATGGTTTTCATTCCGGGGACTAAAAGAGTTATTGTCAGACGGGATGTCAAGTTCTTGGAGGACAAGGCATTCAAGAGATCCAGAGATTTGCCAGCAGATGATCAGAGTGAGCAGCCAACAGAAGTTCCAAGACCAAGTCAAGGGCATCAAAGCTCAAGTATAGTTACCAGTATGAGTGTAGACTCATTTAGTGAAGATTCACAGAGTATGGAGCAACAGGTGCAATAGGAAATGCATTTGGAAGATTTAGAGGTTGACATTTCATCCTCTACAGTTGGCAGCAGGAACCATGTGGTTCCAGATACACAAAGGGATACTCAGGAGTTTGTGGGAGCTCCTAGGAAGAGTACTAGACAGCGAAGACAACCAGCCAAGTTCAATGACTATGTGGCATTAGTTAGTCAGTTGGTAGATAGTGAGCCTTCTAGCTATCAGGAAGCTGCAGAACATCAGGTATGGCGAGATGCTATGGTTGAGGAATATTCTTCAATAATGCAGAATGATGTGTGGGAGGTAGTACCTAGACCAACAGATAGGGCTGTAGTTGGATCACGCTGGATCTATAAGATAAAGCACGGTGTAGATGGTAGCATCGAGAAATACAAGGCTAGGTTTGTGGCAAAGGGGTTCTCTCAGAAGGAGGGAATAGACTATGAGGAGACATTTGCTCCAGTTGCCAGGTATACTTCTATACGAGCTGTAATCTCACTTGCAGCACAGATGGGATGGCAGATCCATCAAATGGATGTCAAGACAGCATTCCTCAATGGTGAGTTGAAGGAGGAGGTATACATAGAACAACCAGAAGGCTTTGTAGCACACAGCAAAGAGACCCACGTGTGCAGATTGAAGAAAGCATTGTACGAACTCAAGCAGGCTCCTAGAGCATGGTATGAGCGCATTGATACATACTTGCAGAAAATGGGCTTTGTGAAGAGTGAAGCAGATGCTAACCTCTACTACTTGATGGTTAGGGGTGAGATTCTCATTCTTTTTCTTTATGTGGATGACCTATTTCTTACAGGTTCACTAGGGCTCATAGTGGATTGCAAGAGGAACCTTGCAGAAGAGTTCGAGATGAAGGATTTAGGACTTATGCACTACTTTCTAGGCATGGAAGTGTGGCAGACAGATGGGGATATTTTCCTTGGTCAAGGGAAATATTGCATTGAAATCTTGAAGAAATTTGGGATGGAGGATTGCAAAGCCATGTCTACACCCATGATCACGAATTGGAGGAAGGTAGATACATCTAAGGAGAAAGATGTAGATCCCACTTTATATAGATAGTTGATTGGTTCGCTTATGTATTTGGTCAACACTAGACCAGATATAGCATTTGCAGTAAACTCTCTTAGTCAGTTCATGGTTGAACCAAAGAGAATGCATTGGATAGCGGCTAAGCATGTGCTACGTTACTTGTGTGGTACAGTCAAGTATGGGATCAGATATCTTCGAGGTGAAGGTATCAGGTTGATAGGCTATATTGACGCAGATTGGGCAGGAAGTACAACAGACAAAAGGAGCACTTCAGGGTGTTGTTTCAGCTTGGGATCAGGAGTTGTATCTTGGTTCAGCAGGAAGCAGAAGTCTGTGGCTCTAAGTTCAGCAGAAGCAGAATACATAGCAGCTAGCATGGCGACATGTGAAGCTATATGGCTTCGGAAGTTGTTAGTAGCCTTGTTTGGTCAGAAGGTTGAGACTACTATGATACATTGTGATAATCAGAGTTGCATCAAGTTGTCTGAAAATCCAATGTTTCATGATAGGTCTAAACATATAGATATCAGATATCACTTCATCAGAGATTGTGTACAAAGGGGAGTTGTTCGACTAAAATACATACCTACAGATGAGCAGGTAGCAGACATTCTGACGAAGGCTTTGGGAAAGGCCAAATTTATCTTCTTCAGAGATAAGATGGGTGTCATGCAGAACAGCTTCCTCGCTAAGAGGGAGTGTTAATTATTGTTAGTTGGACAGCTGTTATTTCTGACCCAGAAATAGCAGCACTATTTATGGGTAGCTTGGACAACTGTTTGTCCACTTGCCAAAAAATTAGTAAATGGTTATTATTTACTAATTTTAGAGATTCCCTTTTGGACACCTTGCAACCAATTCTATTATTGGCTGTTGAGTTGTCTTAATCTCAGCCGTTGGTTTGATTTAATCTCGGTCGTTGGTTTACCAACAAGAGTAGTATAAAAAGTGGTCTAGGGGGCATTTGGAGAGTAAGGAAGAATCTTTTGTGAAGCAGTTTGCAGTGTTAGCAAACAGTCTTGCAGTGTTAGCAAGGGCATAGTGTGAAGCTTTGGTGAAGCAGTTTGCAGTGTTAGCAAACAGTCTTGCAGTGTTAGCAAGGGCACAGTGTGAAGCTTTGGTGAAGCAGTTTGCAGTGTTAGCAAATAGTCTTGCAGTGTTAGCAAGGGCGCAGTGTTAGCGCAGGGATAGCAGTGAGAAATATCAGCGGGAGAAATTAGGAGGTTGTCGGAGTTCTGCCAGTGTGAGGCAAGGAATTTTGTATCTCTTGATTTGCTGAAGTTTAATATAATTTCTCATCTGTAGAACTGGTTTTCCCTTAGGGGTTTTTCCAGGGACAATTTGTCCGAAAATATTGTGTTGATTCTGTTGCGCATTTCTTTCCGTATTTTAAGTGAAGTTGCAGTTGTGTTATTTTTTGATATTAGCTGAGAATTTGTTTTCAGCAGTTTAATAATCATTTGTGATAGGAGATTAATAATCAGTGACTGCAATAGTTTGATTTTTCACAAGAGGTTTGTAGACGTTGAGTTTACCAAAATTATGTTCATAACCCATTTTGAAGATCAAATTTATTTTGATTAGAGTTAGTATATCTAGGCAGTTTTGTGTCTCTTAATTCACTTATGTTTAAGTTTCTAACCTGTAAATAAAGGATGGTAAAGTAGATATTCATTTCATCTTGCTTTCATTTATGTCACTGCCAAAGAACTCCATGAGATGAAGACAATAGAAGGATTAACAACATTCATTTTATAATTCCACACTCCATGCAAAAGTGAGATCTTCATAGCAATGGATGCATTTTTTGTAGATTCATCAGTCCAGTTTTCTATTTGTCCTAGGGTATTGAGGATAAATAAATTGATAAACTCACCAACACAACGTAGTTAGGGCTCACCTAGAGAATCCTTCAAAACTTCTAAACATTTGAATTTGGAGGACATTGGGATGGTTGAATCTAACCAAAAATGGCATTAAAAGCGATTCAACATTTACGAGTTCATAATTTGAGAGTCACGCCTCACAAGTGGTGATTTGATCACTTGGGGTTTCTAAACAATATGGGAGACTATTTTCCCAATTTTCTTACATTAGAATACATTGCATTCTTCCTGGGAAACTCATTGAGAAAAAAAAGCTCTTTTACTTATTGATTTTAAAAAAATAAAAATCTTCATAGTTAGAAATTAGACTTTCAAAGCTATGTAATTAGACTTTGAAAATAATTACCATTAGTTAAGTTTTAGAAACATTTTCATGGTTATTGGTTTGTTGAGATGACAAAAGGGTTTGGTATACAAGTATCTGATTTGGACTAGCATGCATATATTGTATTATTCTTTGGCTCAGCACTAAAACATGGCAAATGGAAAAATCCATGTAAAATAGAGTTTGAAAAAAGATTTAAAAAGTTGTCTATGTTTTCTACTATGTTCTGTTTAATTTATTTGTACACACTAGCTCACATAATTGTTTAGATGGTTGAACATATATATGAAATCATTTCAAAATTTACAATTTAATCATGTACAACCATAGCCTAGGAAGTGCAATCTTTGCCTTCCTACTATCAGGTGTGCCTTCAAATTCAAAGAACTTCTCCACATTAGAGATCCAATGCAACACAACACTAGAGTCCAATTTTTCATCATAAGGAATAACCTCCACAATAGGATTTGAATGTGCCTTAGAAAACACTCTCAACAATATTTCCTCATCTTGATCTTCCTTGGATTTTGGGTTAGGGTTTGGTGTCATTGCTTCATCATTACTCACATCATCAAGATGCACTCTTCTCCTCCAAGCTATCTCCACAATATCTAATATGGCTACAATTTGTCTCGACATGTCCATAATAGCAGCATCAACATTTCATCTACCTCAAACCAACTTCATAAAAAGCTTCATGTACAAGATCATAACACTCTTCAAGCTATCTAGTTCAAATTGGCAGATCTTCCACCCTAAAACCAAATACAACTTAGGTTTCTACATGATCAAATCTTTTCAATGATGTACGTCAAGCTCTGATACCACCTGAAGCAAGGACTAATTGAAAAGCTAGGACCAGAGGCACACCTAACTCTCCAATCACCCTATAGAGTAAACATAATGGAAGAAAATAGCATAGAGAACAACACCAAGGAGAAAAGGAATAATAATACTTTATTAATTCATCAAATTTTATGCACATCCCTAGCTATGAGGCCTTCCAAGTTATGCCCAATAAGATTTATGAGTTCTAGACTTAGAATTTTCACAGATCCTTGATTCTAACTCTTCTAGCTACCTTGATTTCACACTTTTTCCACACTCTTTCCCTAGTAGGATTAATCTAAGCCTAGATACCCCTATTTATACTTGTCAAAATGGATTATATAAGATTTTAGATCATTACATAATAGAAGGTTGAGCTTAAAACGGTTTGCACACAACCCAAGATAAGATCCTCACATTAAATTCAAAACCCAAATTAAATAGAAAAGTCATCTCAAGCTAAGAACCAATTACAAAAAAACTTGGTCAAAGAAGGAACCGAGTATTAGAAAACATTAGGCTCACTTGACACATGAAGGAACCCTCAGCCACCAAAGCACTCAGCCGACACTAGGTAGAAATTGCGGCTCGACAATTCAGCCAACATTAGTCCTACACTTACAAACATTATCTAGTGATTTGTATCATTCTATAGTTTTATTCTCATTAGTTATCTCATTATTCCCTTTTTCTTATTGTTGTGTGAAATTGATAGTAAATTAAAAAATACATAAACATGATTATCATTGTGTAACAAGAGGAAACAATATCTTATGTCAACCACTTAAAAATTGATATAAATGATCAAGAACAATAGTAGACAACCATGCATATTTTCTTAAGATGATTGTTATTTTTTTTTAATGGGTTGAATACTTTAATGCATTCACCATTGTATTCAAAATTTCTACATTTTTCAGCAATAGGAAACCAAAATTAAAATTTTATTTGGGGTAATATATTTATTTTGTGTATCATTTTTAAGTTGCATACATTCTATTTATTTCAAGTATTTTTGCCTCATACATGCAAACAATCTTATTCGATACATGTCTTTTATTAATAGTTGCAAGACATCTTTTGCATTGTTTTCTATTAGATAAACAAGTTTTAAGGGATCCTAAAACCCAAGTTTGAAACAATACAAAAGGCTGAAAATAAGCAATTAAAGTCCAGCCAAAGGACAATGGCCAAACAAAAGGCCAGAACAATAGATCACCAAACAAAAGGTGACCAAAGTGGCAAAAAAATAGCCACCAACACATGTTTTGACTAGGCTCCTAAAACCCAATGAAGATAGGGAAAAAAATCCCCAACCATGATACACAACCAAATACAACAATCCAAAAGCCACGGGACAAAAAAAAGTACGACAGGCCAAAAAGACCAGTCATGCTTTGCCTTTAGATACCTTCTTTTGAGAACATAATGCCATATCAAAAGAGGTAGTGGAAATCTTGATCTTTTTTCCTATCATTACGGTCCATCCATCCTCCACCAAGCCAGTAGCCTTCTACCACCATAAATTAGCAACACTAGAGCCAAGCCTAGAAATCCTTGAGACTAGGGAAGACACCGCAAGGGGAATATTTGCAACCAGAGAAGAAGGCACAGGAAGGTCCAACCCTGATAAAGAAGAAGTGGAGGGCATGAAAAAATTTCCTTTTACTGAGGTCCTTCTAACCCCCACCAAACGAGCAGTCATCTAGCTCTGAGAAGCAGCAATGCCACAACTACGCCCTAAGACCCCTAAAGCCAAGGGAAAAGCTGCAACAGAGTAAGATACAACAGAAACAAGAGAAGGAACATCAACCTAAGAAGGAGTCAGAGAGATGGCCACCCCTAGGACACTAGAAGATAGAACAGATGCATCCACAAAAGGAGCCAAAGGAGGATCCTCCATCAAATCACTAGAAGATAGGACAACAGAAACCAAAGACTAATTTGTTGCAACCAAAGGTGCCAAAGGATGATCCTTTGCCAAAGAGCCAGAAATAGTAGAAGAATCCTCCACTAAAATATCTTGAAGAGAGTCAACATCACCTGTAAAGAGGACCTTGTGGACCATGTAGTGACCATCTAAGGCCCCTTTCCACCAAGAAGGGGCCATCTTCAATCTAGATTTACCAGCAGAGTAGCCAAAAGCTAGGTGACTGATCTTATGGCACTTCCTACAGTAGAAGGGGATACCCTCAAAGTCAAGAAGGATATTCCATGATCCTAATGTAGAAGCCACTAAAATCATTTCTGGAAGTCCCTTGGAGACATTATTCTCAACCAGTACGTAAGCATAAATTTTTCGAAAAACATTGGATGAATCCTTATCAATCAAGAAAAATGCACCAAGGGATCTCCCCACCTCCGCCAAAATAGAATCTACCCAAAGGTGAAGGGAGAGATTCAACAACCTAACCAAGATAGGGAACGTATTAAAAGATTTTGTCAATGGGTTGAAATCTTTATGCCAAGGTTTAGCCATCAAGGGAAACTTCGCTTCCTAATAGAAAACATGGCGAAGGATGGCTTCTCTATCAACAATAGATTCAAATTTAACAATGAACAACCCCCTAGGAAAAGGGTAAATATGGGCTATCTCCGAAATTATGGAGTCCCAAAACTAGGAAATCCAGGCATGCAAGTCCGAAAAAGAAGACCAAAAACCCTTAAAATAAAAGATAGCAGCATTAGCTAAGAAGTCAGCCATACAGCTTGAGATCTCATCAATAATATCAGATCTTAAATCAATCTTTAAAGGGTTACTTACCACAATTGGAACCCCCAAACACATGGTATCATGAAGTCCTGGCTTATTAGCATGTCTACCAAGACCAGCCTCAAAGGCAGCCACATCAGCATAGGAAATGGTTGAACTACTCGCACTAGGCAAACAAACCCTAGAAGCCGAAGGGACCTCCATAAAGCTGAACATAGGAATAAACTCGATCCAAAGCCAGTCGCTAGAGTAACAGTAGAACCCGCGTTGGAGCCGAACCTGAATCTAGGAACACAAGTTTAGCCAAAGTCAAATCCAGGTAGAGAGGCAGGATTGAAGCTAGGGGCCAAAGCTGAAGCCTAAGCCAGGCGCAGGGAACCAGATGGGAAGAAATCAAAAAGTTGTAGAGCCCGACATCTTTTGCATTGTTACAATGTTGTTAAATTAGTTTTTGAATGCAAACAACTCTTCCACTACAAGTCAATATTTAACATTAGTTTTTCAAATATACCATTCCATTAGATAATTCTATTAAAATATATTGTGATAATATATATATAGCCCTATTGAATGACATAATAGTATTTTTGAAAGAGAATCTTACATTGAGAAAAATATTTACACATTCTTACATTCAAATAAATCTATATACTTCTTACAAATTTCTTTATACAATACACATTGTTCTCATTTTTTTTAGTTACGTATAACTCTCCAAAATGTCCTCAGTAGTAGGAGTTTTTCATTGTTCTCCCATTCTCTATTAATTTCTCCAATGATTTCCTACAACAAACAACTTCATAAATAGGCCATTAGATCAAAAAATGTAATTAAGACTTTGAAATTGTTGATGACATATCAAGATGCATAAATATTTGACAAGTGGATTTCCACAATTAGTGTGTAAGGACATAAAATATTGATTTGACATAAATGCATTATATTTAATATATTATTTTTTGTTTTTTTTAAACATAATTAATTAATAAATATAGATCACATGATTTTTATTTTTAGATTTGTAGCTTTGATTCTTCTAAATACTTTTAATATGTTGCACATATAGTTATTGGTATGAGAACTAGTTACAAAATCTTGAGTATATGTTATCAAAAGTGTATGTAACATTAGCTACTAAAAACAAAAATCTAAGAAAGAGAAGGTACATACATTTTTTGCTGAATTTTTAATATTTTCATATGGTGTTCAATCTTCTAAATTATAGACTTTTATTATTTTTTTGTTAGTTTGAATATTTTATTTCAACTTATTTACATTTTTCTCACTATAAGGCAATATTTTTGAAGTTAATAAATTGAGTTCAAACTAATCCTCTTGCTTGTGTGTTTTATTTGCAATTTTAGTAAAAATCTCTTTTATAAACTTAGTATCAATATAAGATTATATTTCTCTATTGCGTCATACAAAACTAATTTTTTACATTACATTGATGATTTGTCCATTAGATCTATAGATTCCTTGTAGAGACTTGAATTCTAGTTTCCTATTTCATAACAACTTTGACAAAAAAAAATAGAGGTTCACAATTTACAGTTACTTAGATTATTTGTCCATTTTTATTTCTTCCCCCTTTGTGAAATCCATGTTTCTTCCTTATCATTTTTCATTGAATATGTTCCTTGAGAGTTTGAAATTAGCTTTCTCATTAAAAGATATCTTGGATTTGAAAAAAGGTTGCCAAGGGTTAGGTTTAAGTCCTCCAAAAATGGACCTAGATTCATGTAGGTTTGTTCAACAATATCCCCAATTGAATTAAGGATTTTTTGGTAATGTTGTGGAAAAATATAGAGACCATGCAAATCAAGACCTTCATTGTGATCAAGTTCAAATCACACCCATTTCTAGGGATTTTGTGGTCAAAATGACTTTCCCAATTAGGTTTTTCCTAAACTTAATAAGGTTGGTCATCAACATTTTTATAAACCATTATGTCTACTTATGAAGATAAATATATATTTCCTTATATAATATAAATATTTCATTGTAATTTACAATGTGCTACAACCTGTGAGTGCTAAAATAGGAGATATAAACCCCCAATGAAACACATCTCAAGGTGTGTCACAACATGACTCTCTTCTCTATGCTAACAGTTTTGGCCTATGAATTATAGGTTATGTTTTCTTCTGCATCAATGTTTTGACCAAGATTTATAACCTATAATCAAGGATAGAGTAAGTGTGTATTTAATATAGTAATAAAAATGATATCATCAATCTCCTAGGTATTATTATTGATGAATATTACTAGAGAATTTAAAGCTAACTATCAATCTAATAATTAGTGTGATCTAGATAGTTCTTTATTAAGGGACCATAAAGCATAATTTCATCTATATCTAGCATCTTGGACACACAAGGATATATTATATATCTAGACATATAAGTATTTTGAGGTCCCTATTTTTCTTCACCAATGGAAATCAAGGCCCTATCATAAGATCATTAGTCTAATAAAAGGATTTGATCACTCCAACCCTATTATTATGTCTTTCAATATTAATGATCATTGTTTGAGATTTAAATAGTTTTGTTTCTCTTAGGCTGGGATAAATTTGGTATTATTTTGCATTAATTGATCCACCATTCATGTTATGATAGTGCTCTACAATTATCATAATGAAAACAACATCTACACATAGGGTAAGTGCAAGAAGTTGGGTCTCACTTTTGGGCAAAAAGTGGAAGTGTTTTTCCTATTTTTGAAATTTCTTGTCTATTGATGTCAAAAATTGATGCACTTAAAGAATCAATATAAAATAACTTCTAAAATAAAAATTGTAGTGTTCGGAACTACTTTTTGAGTATTTAATTTATTCTGTGTACCCATATGATAGTTTTTTTTTGGCATGGATCTTTAAAAGCCACTTTTTCAAAATGCATGTTTCAGGACACTCATGTATGAACACCATAATTTCTCACAAATAAACAATTTTTTTGTAAATCCTTTAAAACAAAGTTACCTAACACACTAAAGATTGATGATAATTATTTTCCTTAATTTTTCATTCATTAAATTTTTTATTATTACTAATTATTAACTAGCTATAAAGGTAAATTTTAAAACCTCTCATGTATGGACACCATATATTGATCAAAATTTCACTTTTTTCAAAATTTCTTCTTCTTTTTTTATCTTCAAAGGAATTGTATGTAGATTGATGAAATATAAATTAATTTATTAAAAATCATAAAATAAAAAAGTTATTAGTTAAATTAGTGAACCTCACTATTTTACATTTAGGTACCACCTTTGGTTATAAAATAATGTAAAAATAGTAAATAAAATCATAATACTATAAAATTTATATTTATGAAATCAGTATAGTGATGTTGATCTTAGAATGGTTTTGACAATTGAGTGTCAACACACTTAAGCTATTTGATAAGTTCATGCCAAGCTAGCAATGTATGCCAAGTATAATATATACAAGTGTTGAGTTGCTATGTGTTCTGAGCAAGTATACATGTCAAGTGAACAATAGATGCCGAGTGTGTTTAGGTGTCTAGCAAGACAAAATTTTAGTAAGTGTGGAGCATTAGTAATCAGCAAGTGCCAAGCAACACAGAATTGACATAAGAGTTTGTGCCTTCACAAACCAATATGTAAACCATTTTGCATGACATTTAATAGATAGATCTCGAAGCTTAGAGATAAGATCGAATCTATTTGTAATCCCTATGTAATATACATGCAACCAATTGGAAAAATGGAAGGGATTGAGTGAGAAAGTTGGATGAATCTCAATCATAGATTCATACCTAACCCTAAGTCACAAAATCTTTTTAAAGGAAGATGAAGCCCCAAAATTCATAGAGTGTAAGAGAGAATGCATGCGAAGAGGTAATGAAATGGGTGAATTGATCAAGTTGAAGGTGACTTAGAAGAAGATCAGTAGTGCAAAATTAGTTAGTAGAATAGAGGATCAAGGTTATAGCATTTACACATCAAATCAAAGAGGATCAAGGTAAACTAAATAGGGCTCTGAAATCAGCAATATTAGATTGCAAGTGTATCAAATCAAACATTCTATTGTATTCTCTAACAATTGTTACAGAAAAATGAAATCATATGGACTTAGGTTGGTTTAACAACCATTGTATAAATCCTTTAATAGGGTGACATTCCAAGTGAGTGTTGTAAAGCCCTTTAGCCAGGCAGACCTTTGATAGGGTGTTAAAATCATTTAACAGGGTAGGATCTAACAATCCTTTGTAAGCCTTTAATAGAGCAGGCCTTTCATAGGGTAGATCATGAGAATGGTCAAAACATGTAACCTTAACTAGTGAACTTTATTGCTATAGTAGTGAAGAATTGTGGGTGTCATCCCCACCCTAGTTTTACCTTCTCAATTGAGGGTTTTTGGGTAGTCATATCTAGTGTCAAGTATTTATGTGTTTGTATTTTCTTTACATGTTATTTCTATATGTCTATGCCAATTTAGAAAAAACCACTAGTAACATGCTATCATTTTTCACTCTTCTAAAGTGATGGCCTATGAAAGGCCAACCCTATTAAAGGTTATAATACACACTATGACCTTGTTATAGGATTTCAATCACCTTGTTAGCATTGTTAGAGGACTTTAGACCATTCACTTAGAATGTCACCCGATTAAAGGATTTACAAATGATTGTTAGGTCAACCTTAATCAAAAGAATTTACCCTAGATTGATACAATTGTTAGAGAGTGGTAGTAAGGCTTGATCTAATAACAACTTAAAAATCCATTTGTAGATTGAAGATCTCTATTCTAGTCCTCCATTCTATTTTGCCTTCACACATTTCAGCACTAATAACTTGTTCACCCTTCAAGCATGCATACCCTTAAGCCTTCTTTCTTAACATGCTAATGTAGATTCTTCTCTTAGGTCACTTGATGAAGCAAAACCCTTGAATTCTTGTTTTCCTTACATTCTGACACATGAAAACCTTTGCTTCTAATTAGTCATTCCTAAAAATAGGAAATTAAGATCTTTTGTTGCTTATTCTCCATCATCCAAATTAGGGTTAGGACAGATTAAGTAAGATATAATGAATCCACTGTTGGAAATGATTGAAATGATCATAAGAACAATTGTTGGAATAATATATGAAACTGGTAAAGAATGTCCTCAATCATTGTTTTTTCATTGATGTCAAACTTGCTACTTCTAGGGATGACAATTGCTTTAGTGATCCAAATACTATCAATTAGTTGATTGTCAAGGTGGAAGCAATCAATAAGATGTAACTAGGAAACCTAGAGAAAGGTTGAAGTTATGATGTTGTAATGAAGTATAAGGATCAGTCAAGCCATTAATGAAATAGTGTATTGGATGACATACTAAAAGATACAAAGAATGAGCACACTGAAACATATCAAAGATCTAAGGTTTTAGCTAAGTCTTGTGTAAAGCTCAAACCAAGTTCAAGTGTCGAGCAAGTTCAAGTTCCGAGCAAGTTCAAGTGCCGAGCAAGTTCAAGTGCCGAGCAAGTTCAGGTGCCGAGCACCAGTAACTCAATGATGAGGAGTAACACAGAGGTGCTAAGCACCAGTAACTCAATGATGAGGAGTAACACAGAGGTGCTGAGCACCAGTAACTAAATGATGCCGAGTGGCTGCATTATTTAGAAAATCGAAGATTCGTCAAATCAAAGTTGACAAAGTTGTTATCTATAAATCTGTGAATTAAAAAGAGGATAAGAATGATGAGTTGGTGGCACAGAACACCATGTAGAATGTTTTTAAGGTACAGTTGGAAAAGAAAACAAGGTATGGGGTAGATACATTGTATCCTACCTAATCCATTTTTGAAACCCTAAAATTAGAGAGGGAGAATTGAGCGGCAAAGGAAAATCAAACTTGTATATAAGAAGACATAAGTTAATGGAAAACAATGTGGAAGAGAGTGAAAAAGAATGGATAGTGAGAGAGAGAGCCCTGGTCAAGCATTAAAGCATGAAATGCTGAGGAACTCTATTTGGATAGATGACCACAAGGATGATTGCATTGGCAGAATGAGTAGGAAAAATCAAGGAGACAAAGCTTGAGAGGGAGACAAGCAAGTTAGAACTAAAGTGGTTGAAGCCAAGCATAAGGATTGAACTAAAAGAGTGATATGAAATCTGTAAAGTATGTTGTAAGTTATGTCAGATCAAAATACCATTATCATTACATTCTAGAAATTGTAACAGTAAGATAAAACCTATGGACTTAGGTTGGTTTAACAGCCATTAGATAAATCCTTTAACAGGGTGACATTCCAAGTGGATGTTCTAAAGACCTTTAACCAGGCCCATTCCTAACAGTTTGGTGAAATCCTCTAACAAGGTCACATTTAACAGTGTGTTGTAAGCCTTTAATAGGGTAGGCTTTTAACAGGGCATCACTTCAGAAGAGTGAGAATCAAGTAGCATGTTACTGGTGGTTTTCCCAAATTGGGTTTTCACGTAAATCATTGTGTTATGTGTTGATCTTGAATGTTTTATCTTTGCATATTGATTTACAGTAATTTGTTTATATGACTTTTTAAAGTTTGAACAGATGAAAAGGGTATAAAAGTATTAGAAAGGTATTAATAGGACATTTTGGACCTTGACTAACTGATTCACCCCCCCTCTCAATTATTCTAAAGAATTCTAACAATTGGTATCAGACCCTGACTGATAATTCAGTTTAAAGGGACTACTAGAAAAAAAGATCAAAATGCCAAAGAGAGAAGTTTCCAAGCTCAACAAAGACAACTTTGTTTCATGGAAAAGTTTGATGAAGCTACATCTTGGATCCATAGGAGATTATGCCCAAAATTCAATTGTCACTGAACATGTAGATCCAACAGGTGCTCCTACTGCCGAAGACATGAAAAACAAACAAGAACACAACCAAACAATGCTAGAGATTGCCTCTGTACTTAGCTATGTTGAATTTGATGATATTAAAGGATGTGACACTACATTCAAAATGTGGAAAGCCCTATCAGACATCTATGGAGGAGATCAGAATGTACAAAGAGAAAAAAGAGAAAGTCTCAGAGGAAAATTTGATGACATGAAAATGGAAGAAAATGAGAATGTTGCTCAGTATGGTGCAAGAATAAAGGAAGTGGTAAGTGCAACAAGATGCTTGAATGGTCAACTAGATGAAGATACTGTTAATAGTAAGTTCTTAAGAACCTTGCTCCCTATCTATGCTATTAGAGTATCAGCAATACAAGAGCTAAGATGTATACCATGAAATAATCTAAGCTTTGAAGGTATAATAGGTAGACTCACTGCATTTGAGTTATCTAACTTTGACAACTACAAACCTGAAAATGTTGAATCTTCTTTTAAGGCCAAGTTATCACTAAAAGATGTTGAACAAGTGAAATCAAGGAAAAGAAGAAAAATGAAGTATGTATCTAGTGACAGTAGCACTGATGAGGAAGATGTGGAACAATTGGAAGCATTGCTCGCTGGAAGATTTCACAGGGGCAAAGGAAAATTCAAAGGTAAGATGCCTATCATTTGTTTCAATTGCAATGAAGTAGGTCATATTACTGTAAGATGTCCACAGAAAAAGGATTTCAAGGAAGGCAACAAATACAAGAATAGAAGAGATGATGACAAGAGAGATTACAAAGAAAAAGGTAAGAAGTGTTATATTGTTGAAGAAAATTTTGATGACAATGATGATGAAGTTGTTTATGTAGCCATGAAGGACCAATCTGATGAAGAAGAAGCCACAGCACTGGTGGCATGTATAAACAAGAATGACAGATGGATCATAAACAGTGGATGCTCACATCACATGACAGGAGACAAAAGTAAGTTTGTTAACTTTACTCAGTATGATGGAAATAGTGTTAGATTTGGTAATGATGCTCCATGTCAAATTAGAGGAAAAGGTTCCATTAAGCTCACAGACCAAATTTCATGTGACAATGCATACTATGTTGAAGGATTAAACTACAATTTACTGAGTGTTTCACAATTAGGCAATATAGGTTGCAAAGTGGAATTTGAAAACAAAACTACAAAAATCTATGAAAATGATGGTAAACTAATAGGAAAAGGTGATCAAATAAAGAATAATTTGTTTTACCTTGATGATACTTCTTGTCTATTTGCAAAATTTGATGATGAATGGCTATGGCATAGAAGATTATGTCATGTCAACTTTGACAATCTAGTCAAAATTAGTAAAATGAAGAAAGTCAGAGGTCTACCAAAATTGAAGAAGCCTGATAATATCATGTGTAAACAATGTCAGCTAGGAAAGATGACAAAGTCAAGTTTCAAAAGCAAAAACTATACATCTAAAGAGATACTTGAGTTAGTTCACACTGACTTATGTGGTCCAATGGAAATACAAAGCTATAGAGGAGATAAATACATAATGTTATTTGTTGATGACTATTCCAGGATGATGACTGTTATGTTCTTAAAATAAAAATCTGATGCTTTTCAAATGTTTAAGTGGTATGTGGCCAGAGTTGAAAAGGAAACTAGGAAAAGCTTGAAATGTCTAAGATTAGATAGAGGTGGTGAATTTACATCAAATGAATTTGAGATATTCTGTAATGACAATGGAATCAAAAGATAGACATCAGCTCCTAGAAATCCCCCACAGAATGGAATTGGTGAAAGAAGAAACAGATCTGTAATTGATTGTGCCAGAACATTAATGATGGAAAAGAATGTTGCTCTAAAATACTGGAGAGAAGTTGTAAGTGTAGCTATTCATACATTGAACCGAGTACAAGTCAAGAAAGGTACAAATACAACACCCTTTGAATTATGGTATGGTTACTCACCAAATGTAAAACATTTCAAAGTATTTGGTTGCAAATGTTTTATCTTTAAAGATATTAGAAATGGAAAATTTGATGCAAAAAGTGATGAAGGTATATTTTTTGGTTACTCGACAAGAAGTAAGGCATATAAGTGTTTGAATGTTAACACTAACAAAATTGTAGAAAGTGCAAATGTAAATTTTGATGAGCACGCAACATTCCATGCTGAAGAACCAAAGAAAATGGAAGAATACAGAACCTTTGTATATTCTTATGAAGGAATAACTGCTGATGAGGATGATGTCAATCAAATTGAAAGTCAACAACAAGTGTCAATTTCAATTGATTCACAACCAGTGAATGTCGAGCTGCATTCAGAAGTCGAGTTATAGAATGAAGAAAATACACAATCCGATTCAGAGGACAACATACATGATGAAGAACAACCTGATAATGAAGAGCATAGTGATCCTGAATCTGAAAGATCAAACAGGGAAACAAGGACAGAGCCAAGATTATCCAAATATGTAAAAAGACATCACCCTGCTGAATAGATAATTGGTGACAAAGATGCAAGACCAATGACAAGGAACAGACTAAGACATGAATCATGTATGATCAGCAAATCTGAACCCAAGATAGTATACGGTGCATTACAAGATGGCGACTGGTATAAAGCTATTGAAGAAGAAATTGATCAAATAAGAAAAAATAAAACCTGGAGTTTGGTTCCCAGACCAATTGACAAGAATGTGATTGGCACCAAATGGGTATTCAGAAACAAACTAGATGAGAATGGTGAGATTACCAGAAATAAAGCCAGATTAGTATGCAAGGATTATGCTCAAGAAGAAGGAATAGATTATGGAGAAACATTCGCTCCTGTTGCAAGAATGGAAGGAGTAAGAACTTTACCTGCATATGCTGCCTACAAAGACTTCAAAGTCTATTAGATGGATGTAAAATCCACCTTCTTAAATGGTATACTAGAAGAAGAAGTCTACATTGAACAACCAAAATGATTTGTTGATGAAAACAATAGGGATATGGTGTGTATGTTACATAAAGCACTCTATGGTTTGAAACAAGCACCTAGAGCATGGTATGAGAGACTTCACAAGTATCTAGTGCAAATTGGATTTGAAAGAACTGATGATAACAGCAACATGTACATCAAAGCAGAAGAAGGTAAAGACATTATTGTATCTGAAATTTTTGTGGATGACATAGTATTTGGTGGTAAGGAAGTACTTTGCAAAGACTTTGCTGAATAAAATGAAACATGAATTTGAAATGTCTATGTTTGGTGAAATCAAATTTTTTGTTGGATTGTAAGTTCATCAACTCAAACATGGAATATTTATTACACAATCAAAATACATCAAAGAAATTCTTAAAACATTTGGATTGGAGGAATCCAAACTAGTCAGAACACCAATGGCCATAGGGAATAAGTTATCCAAAAATGATGAGTCAGCTAAAGTCAATCAAACAATGTACAGATCCATGATTGGAAAACTACAATATGTTGTACATAGTAGACCAGGCATAGCATTAGCAGTCGAAATAGTGGATAGGTTCTCTGCCAATCCTAAAGAGAATCATCTAATAGCAGTAAAAAGAATAATGAGATATCTCAAAGGGACTGGTGATTTTGGTCTATACTACAGAAAGAATGAAAAATTTGAGCTCAACGCATATACAGATGCAGACTGGGGAGGAAACAATGATGACAGAAAAAGCACAAGTGGAGGTGCATTATTTTTAGGCAAAAGGATGGTTACCTGGACTAGCAAGAAACAAACATGTATATCCCAGTCCACTACAGAATCAGAATATGTGGCAACTGCAATCAATTGTACAAACATTGTATGGTTCACACATCTATTGAATGGAATGAAAGAAGAAGTAACAAAACCGGTGATATTATATTGTGATAATACAAGTGCTATAAACATATCCAAAAATCCAGTGATGCATGCAAAAACCAAGCACATTCCAATCAAGTATCATTATGTCAGAGAATTGGTAGAAGGCAAACAAGTGAAGTTGGAATACATTCACACAAAGAAACAAACTGTAGATATCTTCACCAAACCATTGCCCAAGGATGCCTATGAATATCTTAGAGGCAAGTTGGGGTTTATACCCTTAACTCAAGTAGTTTAAGGCAACAAGGAAGCTGCCTTGCATCAACAAGAATAAATCATTGAAATATTAACAGTTTGATGCAAAGAATGACAGTAAGAACAGAAACTCCAAATTAGTCACAAGCATGGTGACAGAGGGAGAAAGACAACAAGATGCCAAAGCTTATATTTTACATAATAAAGATGCTACATCTTTGGAATTTATGTCAAAGAGGGAGAAATATGTAGAAAACTTATCAATGCAAAGTAAGAGGGAGATATATATGAAAGAGGGAGATATATGTGATCAGTAGTGAAAATGCAGCAAATCAATAAAATCCTGGTGGTAAATTAATTGATTACTTGATCAGTTTGATTTGCCATCAATGCCAAATAGGGAGATTGTTGGAAATGATTGAAATGATCATAAGAACAATTGTTGGAATAATATATGGAACTAGAAAACAATGTCCTCAATCATTATTTTGTCATTGATGTCAAACTTGCTACTTGCAGGGATGACAACTACTTTAGTGATCCAAATACTATTAATTAGTTGATTGTCAAGGTGGAAGCAATCAATAAGATGTAACTAGGACACCTAGAGAAAGGTTGAAGTTATGATGTTGTAATGAAGTATAAGGATCAGTCAAGCCATTAATGAAATAGTGTATTGGATGACATACTAAAAGATATAAAGAATGAGCACACTGAAACATATCAAAGATCTAAGGTTTTAGCTAAGTCTTGTGTAAAGCTCAAACCAAGTTCAAGTGCCCAGCAAGTTCAAGTGCCAAGCAAGTTCAAGTGCTGAGTAAGTTCAGGTGCCGAGCACCAATAACGCAATGATGCCAAGTAACACAGAGGTGCCGAGCACCGGTAACTAAATAATGTCGAGTTGCTGCATTATTTAGAAAATTGAATATTTGTCAGATCAAAGCCAACAAAGTTGTTATCTAGAAATTTGTGAATTAAAAGGAGGATAAGAATGATTAGTTGGTGGTGAAGAAAACAATATATGGGGTAGATACATTGTATCCTACCTAATCCATTTTTGAAACCCTAAAATTAGAGAGGGAGAATTGAGTGGCAAAGGAAAATCAAACTTGTATATAAGAAGACATAAGTTAATGGAAAATAGTGTGGAAGAGAGTGAAAAAGAATGGATAGTGAGAGAGAGAGCCCTAGTCAAGCATTAAAGCATGAAATGCTGAGGAACTCTGTTTGGATAGATGACCACAAGGATGATTGCATTGGTAGAATGAGTAGGAAAACTCAAGGAGACAAAGCTTGAGAGAGAGACAAGCAAGTCAGAACTAAAGTGATTGAAGCCAAGCATAAGGATTGAACTAAAAGAGTGATCTAAAATTTGCAAAGTATGTTGTAAGTTATGTTAGATCAAAAGACCATTATCGTTACATTCTAGCAATTGTAACAGTAAGATAAAACCTATGGACTTAGGTTGGTTTAACAGCCATTAGATAAATCCTTTAACAAGGTGACATTCCAAGTGGATGTTCTAAAGACCTTTAGCCAGGCCCATTCCTAACAGTCTGGTGAAATCTTCTAACAAGGTCACATTTAACAGTGTGTTGTAAGCCTTTAACAGGGCAAGCTTTTAACAAGGCATCACTTCAAAAGAGTGAGAATCAAGTAGCATGTTACTGGTGGTTTTTCTCAAATTGGGTTTCCACGTAAATCATTGTGTTATGTGTTGATCTTGAATGTTTTATCTTTGCATATTGATTTACAGTAATTTGCTTATATGACTATTTTAAGTTTGAATAGATGAAAAGGGTATAAAAGTATTAGAAAGGTATTAATAGGGCATTTTGGACCTTGAATAACCGATTCACCCCCGCTCTCAGTTATTCTAAAGAATTCTAACATCTACCCCATATTCCATATCTCTCTTAGAAACTTCTCCTTGAATCCTCTTTGAATTTTCCTAAAAATGGTTTACCTTGAATTCTTTGCCACTAGCTTATCAATCTTATCTTCCACCTAGTTCACATAATCCAAGAAAACAAACGTGTCCACTTAGATCCATCAAATTCATGATCTTTCAAATAATGTAGTCACTCGACATAATTATCATGCTATTGATGCTCGACACATACTATGTTGCTCAACATCCTCTATGAAATTACTCAGCACGAACTAAAGTTTATTGGTGCTCAGTAGACACTAGAATATTCTTTTACTCATCTCTAACTAATTTTGTACTTGGCTTGCACTAACTTTTCTTGGCACCTATTATCCACTCGATCAAGCTTGGCAAACAAACTTTGTTTAAATTGTTCTTCTAAACTTTCTTACTCTAACCAGCCTTTGTAACCTTAAGCAGATTATCAATACATCATGTTATCACTATCTTAACTGGTTCTTATACTCCTTTACATAATCATAACTCAAACTTTTCTTTAGGTGCTATTATTACATCTTTTGATAAAATCCTCTTCATCAATCAAATAAGTGAGAGTACCTAAATCATATAAGTAGTTGTATTACCAAAAAATAGCAGGTTTAACATCAGTGAAAAAATAATGATTGAAACATATTGATTATACATGTATATTTTCAACAATCTCCCTCTTTAATAATCTTCTTCAATCTACTCTCAATAATCTCCTCTTTGGCATTGATGGAAAACCAAACTGATCAACCAAATTGACTAGGTTAAAATAGTAAGACCAACAAAATATGAAAAAGAAGATGATTCATTGTATTGAAATCTCTTCCACTATCAATAAATTTCATCTTTTGAATAGGTTATAGAACTCTTCCTTATAACTCTCTCTGAATTACTTCTTGTATCTCCCTCTTACTAGTTAGGTGTTAGGATTTCTCTATCTTTGTTTTGCTAATCAACAACTATCTCCCTCTAAGATCAATTTTAATTCATTCTTGTATTTCTCCCTTTGATAAGTAAATCTCTTCCTCTTTGACAACAATGGAAAAGGCTTGTCATCTTCACAATTTGCTCTTTTGTATTAACATATTCCTTTTTCACCTCTTTATCTTGAACTAATTCTCTCAAGTAATGATACTTGATTGCAATTTTCTTAGTCTTTTTGTGCATCACAAGATTCTTTGATATTTTTATAGCACTTGTATTATCACAATAAAGTGTTACTAGTTCTGTGATCTCTTCCTTCATACCTTTGGGTAACTTTTTGATCCATACAATGTTTGTGCAATTTATAGTAGCAGCAACATATTTAGCTTCAATAGTGGATTGTGAAATGTAGTTTTGTTTCTTGCTAGTCCATGTAACTAGTCTTTTGTATAAGAAAAACACTGCTCCATTAATGCTCTTTCTATCATCAATGTTTCCAGCCCAATTAACATCTGTATAGGCTATTAATTCAAATTTCTCATTTTTCTTATAGTATAGACCAAACTCTTCTATTCCTTTCAAATATTTCATTATTCTCTTTACAGCCATCAAATGATTCTCCCTAGGATTAGCAAAGAATCTTGCAACTATCCCTACAGATAATGCAATGTCGGGTCTTCTATGTACTACATATTGTAATTTGTCAATCATATACTTGTACAATGTTTGATTCACCTTAGTTGAATCATCATTTTTTGAAAACTTGTGTCTTGTCACTATAGGTGTACTTACTTGTTTGGAATCCTCTAATCCAAAAAAATTTAGTATTTCCTTGACATATTTTGACTTAGTGATGTATATACCATATTTTATGTTATATACTTGCAAACACACAAAGAACTTGATCTCTCCAGTCATAGACATTTCAGATTCTTTCTTCATTTCATTTGCAAAAGTCTTACGTAAAAGCATCTTGACCTCAAAATATGATATCATCAACAAAAATTTCAAATAACAAAATAATTTTTCCTTTCTCTATCTTTACACATAGATTGTTGTTGTCATCGATCCTTTCAAATCCAATCTTCACAAGATAATTATGAAGTCTTCATACCATGCTCTTGGTACTTGTTTCAAACCATATAGAGCTTTGTGTAATTTACATACCATGTTCTTATTATTAATATCAAAAAATCCTTCTAGCTATTCTATGTAAACTTCTTCCTCTAATATGACATTTAGAAATGCATTTTTAACATCCATCTGATAAACTATGAAACCTTTGTATGCAAAATAAGCAAGCAAAGTTCTTACTCCTTCCAATTTGGAAAAAGGGACAAATGTCTCTCCATAGTCAATTCCTTCCTCTTGTGAATATCCTTTACAAACTAATCTTGCCGTATTCCTTATGACTTCACCATTTTCATCGAGCTTGTTTCTAAATACCCATTTGGTGCCAATCACATTTTTGTCTTCTAGTCTAGGAACTAGAGTCCATGTTTTATTTTTCTCAATTTATTTAATCTCTTCTTTCATGACTTTACTCCAATCCACATCTTCTAAAGCATCTCTCACTAATTTGGGTTCCTTTATGTTTAGCAAAAATGTATCATTTCTCAATCTATTTCTTGTAATTGGTCTAGCATCTTTATCTCCAATAATTTGTGCACCAAGATGATGTCTCTTGACATATTTAAATAATCTTGGTTGAGCTCTAGCTTCTTCAATTTGAATTTCATCTTTAGAGTGGTTATGTACATCTTTTCCATGTAGCTCAACATCTCTTTCATGTACACTAATCTCAGAATCGAAATATGCATCAACTTCATTCTATAGCTAGGCATCTGAGTGTAGCTCATTTCTTGAATGTAACTCAACATTCATAATATATGACTCGGCAATCACTAAAACTTGTTGTTGGTTTGTAGCTTGATTTGCAATATCTTCTTCAGCAAACATACCTTCATAAAATTATACAAATGATTTGTATTCTTTTGGTTCTTTCATAGGTTTAGCCTCATATACTTCTATATATTCATCAAAATTCACATTTTTACTTTCCATAACTTTGTTAGTGTTAGTATTTAAAAACTTATAATCTTTACTTCTTGTAGAATATCTTAGGAATATACCTTCTTCACTTTTTGTATCTAGTTTACCATTCCTGAAGTCTTTAAGAATGTAACACTTACTTCCAAATACCTTAAAGTATTTTAGATTAGGTGAGTATCCATACCATAGTTCAAAAGCTATTGTATGAGTACCTTTCTTAACTTATACATAGTTTAAGATATAGACAATTGTACTTACAACTTCTCTCTAGTATTTCAAAGCAACATTTTTCTCCATCATGAGTGTTCTAGCACAATCCATTAGACATGTTCCTCCTTTTAGCAATTCCATTTTTTGGAGGTGTTCTAGGGGAAAATGTTTGTCTTTTGATTCTTTTATCATTATAGAATATCTCAAACTCATTTGATGTGAATTCTCTTCCTTTGTCAAATCTCAAGCAGTTTAGGCTTTTATCTATTTCATTCTCAACTCTTGCTAAGTACCACTTAATGTAGACACCTAAATTTGATTACACTATTTTAGTAATCCTATTTAGTTATCTAAAAAGGAATTATTAATTAAATTTCTATTTAATTAATCCTTTGTCATCCCCTAGTTGATTAATTTAATTAATCATCTATAGTCCTAATTGATAAATCAAATAATCTATTATTTATCAATTAAATCCTTTTCTCCTATCTAATTCCAAAAATCCCCATTTATTAAATAAATCTATTTGATAAATGAAATCCTCAAATTCAAAAACCCCTAATCTATCTCTAATCCTCCATTTAGCCTAATCCACCCCATCCACCCATACTAACCAAGCTTAGCCACTAACTCACCCACCCTCATTAATGCCATCCACTTGCACATCTCTAACATCCCTAATCTAATCCTAAACCCAAGCCTAATCCACCCCCTAATGTTGTCACATTCCTTAAACAAGTTTAAGACTTTCCTAATCCAAACCAAAGTCTCCCCTCAAAAAAACCCAACCACTAAGTCATGAGTTCTCTTACAAAACATAAAAGACTCTTACAAGCCCACTCATGACTCTTACATCCATCTTAGACACTCTTGCCTCTTCCACACTCATTCCTCTTACATCCCTCTTACATACTCAACCCCACTCATCATGCCTTTAACCAACCCTTTACCCTACCCTCTCACACTCATCCTCCTTGTGACAAGTGTCACCTTCCCATTGGTGCTAAACAAGCACAATCCATGTGCTCCCCTTTGAGTGCATCTTAGCCCTCCTTAAGCCTTCATCCATCCTTGCATCTAAGCCCTCCATCCCTCTACCCCTTAGCCTATAAATTGAATCCCATCCCAAGCCATTTCATCAACAATCTTTGAGCTAAAGTTACCATGCTATTTTGAGAACCAAAGCCATCAAACATACCCTTATAATGCCAAATTGAGAGCTCACAAAGCTACCAATTTGCCATTACCCATCTCCATTGAAGCAGCTTTTGAGCATCTTGAGCATACATCCACAGCAAAAGGACACATCTACAG
Organism: Cupressus sempervirens; assembly: GCA_028749045.1. NCBI lineage: Eukaryota > Viridiplantae > Streptophyta > Pinopsida > Cupressales > Cupressaceae > Cupressus > Cupressus sempervirens. The sequence goes on from CM053789.1 coordinate 77,456,736, forward strand.
AATCAAGAAAGCATGGAGTGCTTTTTCTTGTGAGGTTTCCACTTCTTGTTTTCTTCCTTTGTCTAAGCATATATGTGAATTTAGTTTTCGGTTTGTGAATGTTTACTTCATTTGTTAATGTTCTTCGCATACTGATTCTGGTTCTACACTTAAATATTTGGAAAACATCAAATTTCTATTTTAAAAACATAACTATCATCATTCTAGAATAGGCATCAACAAACAACATAATTTACTTATCTCCTTTGTAACTTTGCACATCAATTGGACCACACAAGTTGGTATGAACAATCTCTAGTATTTCTTTAGATGTATGAGTTTTACTCTTAAAACTTGACTTTGTCATTTTGCCTAACTAACATTGTTTGCACATTGTATTATTAGGTTTCTTCAACTTAGGAAAACCTCTAACTTTTCTCATGTTACTGATACTGACTAAGTTATGAAAATTGGCATGACATAACCTTTTGTGCTATAGCCATCAAATTTTAGAACTAGACAAGTAGCATCCTCTATATCAAGATAGAATAGATTACTCCTAGTTTGATCACCCTTTCCAATTAGTTTTCTATGTGTGTCATATATCTTGGCAATCTTTTCAAACTCAAGCTTACATCCCAAATTATTGAGTTGTGATATACTCAAGAGATTATAGTTAAGTCCTTCAACATAGTAAGCATTATCACATAAAATCTTAGCTTTAACCTTTTCCTTTTATCAAACATGGTGCATCATTACCAAATCTTACACTATTTCCATCATAAAAATTTAGGATAATGAACTTACTTTTTTCTCCAATCATGTGATGTGAACATCCAGTGTCAATGATCCATCTATAATTCCTTTTTCACACAAGTCACAAATGCAGTTCGCTTATCTTCATCAGATTTTTCCTTCATACACCACTTCATTATCATGTTCATTAGATTCATCTTTTGTTTCCTCTTCAGCAATATATCATCACTTTTTGTCTTTTTCTTTATAGTCCTTATTGTCTTCATCTCTTCTACTTTTGTACTAGTCACCACCTCTATAGTTCTTCTTCTCTAGACATCTAGCAGCAATATGACCAACCTCATTGTAATTAAAAAAAATGATAGGTAATTTACCTTTAAACTTGCCTTTACCTTTGTCGAATCTTCTTGCCAGTAGTGCTTTAAGCTATTCTACATCCTCCTCATCTATATCAATATCACTGGACACATACCTTATCTGTTCCTTCTTTTTCTCCTCATTAGGTTTCTTCAATGACACTTTACCTCTGAAAGTAGATTCAATATTTTTAGGTTTGTAATTATCAAAGTTAGATAGCTCAAAAGCAATGAGTCCACCTACCAGACCTTCAAGTGATAAATTATTCCCTAGTATACATCTTAGTTCTTGAATTGTAGAAACTCTAATAGCATATATATAGCAAACAATATCATTAAAAAAATTCCTTTTACAGTATCATCATCTATTTTACCATTAGCTCCTCTTATTTCATTAACAACTCCTTTTATCCTCACAACATATTGAGCAATATTTTCACCTTCTTCCATTCTCATTTCATCAAACTTACCTTTGAGAGTTTTAGCTTCAGCTCTTAGAACATTAGTGTCTCCTCCATAGATGGTGGTTAAGGCATCCCACATTTTCTTTGTACTATCAATACCTTTGATATCATCAAATTTGGCATAGCTTAAGGCAAAGGCAATCTCTAGCACTTTTTGGTTATGTTATTTCTTCTTCTTCATATCCTCAGTTGTTGGGACTCCAATAGGATCAACATTCTTAGTGGTAATGGTAGGTTTTGCATGATCTCCAAGTCCTCCAAGGTGTAGCTTCATCAAACTTTACCATGTAGGAAAGTTATCTCTATTGAGCTTGGGTACTTCTCTTTTTGACATCTTGATCTGTGTGCTTCTAGTACCTTCAAACTAGTCTTGTAAAGTAGATGGCTCTAATACCAATTATTGAAATACTTTAGAATAACTAAGAGTGGGGCGAGGGGGTGAATTAGTCATCCAAGGTCCATATGTATAAATAAAAAATTTCTTAGCTTAGTGAACCCATAAAACATTATTCATCATGCATGCATCCATAAGATTATGCAATCACTTAAAACTTGTAGGTTTCTATTAAATCAACTTGTAGAAATGTAAACATTAAACATAATAGATTCATCAACATATTTGACACAATGATTTATGTGGAAACCCAATTTGGGAAGAGCCACCAGTAACATGCTACCCGTTTTCACTCTTTTGAAGTGATTCCCTGTGAAAGGCCAACCCTATTAAAGGTTATAATACACACTATTAAATGTTACCCTATTATAGAATTTCAATCACCCTATTAGGAGTGAGCCTTGTTAGAGGAATTTAGACCATTCACTTGGAATGTCACCTAGTTAAAGGATTTACAAATGATTGTTAGGTCAACCTTAATCCAAAGAATTTACCTTAGATTGATACAATTGTTAGAGAGTAACAATAAGGCTTGATCTGATAACAACTTACAACTTCATTTGTAGATTACAGATCTCTATTTCAATCCTCCATTTGGTTTGGCCTTCACACATTTCAGCTCTAATAGCTTATTCACCCTTCAAGCATTCATACCCTTAAGCCTTCTTTAGTGGTTCCGTAGGATTTAGACCATTTAAAACATTTTTACGCATAGAAAAAACAACAAAAAAAGTTAAATTTTTTTTTCCCATAGTTAAGCTTTCATTTTTGAAGATTTTGGCTAACTAACTAAATTGCTTTTTTTTTTGTCTCATTGCAGGTTGGAGCACATATGGAACCACTAACCATGTTTCTTGCAAGTTTTCATGTTGCTAAAAAATGAACTTGAATGTTTAACCATTTGTCTTTGAATGCATGTTGCTAAAAAAAAAAAAATGAACTTGAATGGTTAAACACATTTTTCATTGAATGAATGTTGCTCAAAACACACTCTTGAATCTCATGGATTAAAATCAACTTTCTTTGGAATGTATGCTTAAAACAAAAAATCCAATCTTGAATGGCAAGGATCAATTAACCATTACAATATCAAACACTTCATTTGGAGCTTCTAAAATTGAACAAAACAAATCTCTTTTTCACATGCAATCTAGGTAAAGTTTGATTTTTGGACATTTAAGAAACTTTGTTAAGTTAAAATACAAATTTACAAAAATCAATTTGAGTAGTTCCTTGGACTCACCTCTTTTCTAATCACCCATCAAATATTAACCATTGGTTGCAATCTCAGCGCCATTTATGGGGATGGGTCTACTTGAAAAAGGTGTTAAATGTTCCACAATCTAACTCACTCACTTGGTCTTTGAACGTTTGCTTTAACTTTATCAAAATTCTTAAATGGCCAAAACTCTAGATTAAATCGATCACACTTCAAGTTTGGGCACTAAAATTGAACAACAACTAACGTGGAGAGCCTCTGGGCGTGCGCTTGAAATTGAATCTCACACACTTTTGTTTTGGGCTTAAAACAAACTCACACTCAATCTTGAATGCCTTAAAGAAAATTAATCGATACTTGACATGGAGGGCCTCTGGGTGCACGAGTTTGCTTTTGTTGACCCTAACTCTTCTTATTGTTTGCATTCTTTGATCAATTTACTTTTGTTGGTGCTTCAAGTTGGAATTGAACATTGTCTCTTAAACATGAGTGCTTGCAAAATCTAGATTAGCACACATAAGAGTCAGTTGGTAAAAGAACAAGCGTGTTTTTTAGCCCAAGGTCATCCGAGTCTTCTCTCCCCTTGTCATCTTTCGAGGCCATTTGGGTGCATAAGATTAGGATCCAAAACCTTGTTTCTTTTTAGGAGGCCTACTTGGGGATTTCATCACCCCTTGGATGACCTCAACTCCAGCGCTCCGACAGAGTATAAGAATCGGGAGGTGAATCGAAAGACACCTCTCTTGGGATCAAGATTTTGTCATTCGGGCTAAGCCTCAAGGAACTTTATACCCTTGAGAAGTGAAAGAGGAGAAGTGGGTTACCGCTGCTCTCGGCTGTGTGACATCCTTTTGGTCTCATCTACAGATTTGGCCCTCACGTACCTTGCGTATATCAAGGACTCCCTAGCTAAACCAATTGTCAGCCTTGCAGAAAACCATCTAGGATGTTAATGTGTTTGGAGTGATTGATCGAAACATTTGTAGAACATACACACTCCTTGGCGCAAGTATCACATTCTGAGAACCACAAACTTCTATCTGGGTGTTCCTATATATTGCTTGTTTTTATTTTACTTGTTGAATGAATGTTTGCTAAACTTGGTCAATCCTAGCTTAGGGCACGCTTAGCGTAGTCACTGCCTATTTTGAAAGTTGAACAAGTTGAAGCAAAAAAACCGAGATTTTTCCCAAAGCCAAGAAAATTCAGGAATTTATGTCGGAACAACCCAAACCCAAACAGAAGTTTCACAAGGTCAAACTCAAGCCATCTCTAGCATACCAAGAACTTTCAGCCAAGAGAAAAGAAATAACACCAAGCCCATGAATTGCCAAACTCCACAAAGCAGAGGAAAAAGCTACCAACGAAGCACTTCAAGAGGCCTGGTTAGAGCGCACCATCAAATTTAGCCAACATCCAGGAGTTAATCCTGCTTATGCCTTACCAACTAGGCATGATTTCTATGATTAAACACCTTTGTTTCTCCACATCTTCTTGGATAAGCTTCACTTTAGAGTCATCTTTGTAGAAAAGCCAGCCATCTTAGGTTATCCCCTTAAGCATTATTAGCTCATCCATCTCATTTAGAATCAAACCATTTAGCCAGCAATTCAAAATTCGCACATCTAAGCTTTCAAAATTGTTGTCACCTTGCTAAAAGTTTGCCGCTCCTAAAATCTTCCAAATCCACCAATCTCACCAAGGTTATCCCTTTGATAGAGATTTGTCTAGGGTAATCTAGCTTTGTCACTTGTTATCCCTCATCACCTTGAGCTAAAGGTTGGGATCCACAAGTGGTCAATCTCGTGTTCTTCCTAAAGGATAATCAGTCTATCCTTAAGTTGACACAATCACCACCAAGCTTGCACATAGGAAAGCAGACCTTTTGTGCTTTGACAACATATCTTTGAAGTTAGAATCCCCAACCCAATCCTCCTTAGGTTTTGTCATGTAGCTTTACCTCAACTTAGGAAATCATTTGCATAGAAAAGCCTTCCCCCTTTTGTATGCATCAGCATTATTGCATCTCATTCCTAGGAGCATTTTTCATGCCACTCATCACTCGCTTAGCCAAGAAGAAAGAAACAATGGAGCCCTATCATTTGGATCGAACAGCCTCACCCCCCTTGAGCACTCAGCCATCCTTCAGCCCAGAGCAAGCTATGCCATCACCTACTGACATTGAAGCTTTCATGAACCAACCAGGAAATGCAGTATTAGTAAACGCCATTATAGACAAAAACAAAGAGACAATCATGGCTAATTTTCGAAGGGACAATGTAGGAACCTTTGACTTTGGAAGACCCCCTCCATTATCAGATCCATCTCACCCATTGTTTGGGCAGCTGCCACCACCCATAGGCTCTTATGATCCAAATTATCCTTAATATATTCCAAAAGAAGAGCCTCCAGCCAATCCATATGACCCAACAGACCCAAACATACCATCATCCACCCAAGTTAAAATCTCCATGCCGCAAGCCAACCCAGCCACCACCACTCCATCCTTGGTTCATACCTTTCCGCTCCAAACCCCCTTTACTCAAAACGCCTCACTGTTCACCCCCTTCACTATTGCTGCTGCTCCCCAACCTAGCCTTCCAAATCCACCCATTTCCCAAATTAGTGCTAGCATCTTTGGCCAACCTCAACAATATACAACAGGGATGTCACCCATGGGGCCAAGTAATCAACCTTTCATCACCCCCAGCTTGTTCACTGCAGCCCAGAACACAATCCCATCATTTCCATTAGGTCTTGGGAGCTCAATACCATTAGCCACAAATCTACAAGCTACTACCCTCACTCCACAAAGCTATCAAAACCCACAAGCTACTGCCAATCTTCTACCAAGCTCCCAAGTGACCCCAACTCCCACCACCACTCTACCAAGCTTCCAAATCTAGCCACAAAGCTATCAAACCCCATCAGTTCCATTCCCAAGCTTTCAATTCCCACCACCTCCACCACCAACTAATCCATTACCTCCAATTACCAACTACTTTTCAATGCCACTTCTAGGAGGTAATCCACCACCCCAGCCAACCACCAATTATTTGCAGATACCATCCCAAATGGGGGCACAACCCACATACATTGGTCAAACCCCACAAGCCCTCTGATCCTTTCCCCAAGCCTCACAACCACCTTATACCTTACCTCCACAAAGCAATCCATTTATCCCACAGCCAGCTTATGTTCCTCAATCCCAACCTCAAAACCCATATCAACAGCAAGCCTCGCAGCACATGCAGCAATATGCACCGCCTCCCCCTCAACAACCTGTCATCCACCATGCAGCTGCCCAAACAATGTACAATCCCTATCAGAAAATCCCTCACAGCCATCCATATTCAGTGGCCCCATCTAGCACATACCTACCTCAAGGCACTCCTACATTGGGGGCACCCCAACCATCACCTATCAGTTCAAAGTTGGAGCAAATGAAGACAGCTCTGAAAGCCGTCCAAGAAGGGAATGATCCAAAGACATTCAAGTTTGAGAATGTGTGTCCTTACCCATTTGACAGAGCCATTACCACGACACCATTTCCCGAACACTTTGAGGTACCTAAATTTGACAAATTCAGAGGAAAAGGAGACCCTATCACACATATCAAAGAATTTTACATGCATTGCCAGGACGCGGCATACAGTGATGTCTTCCTCTTGCACCTTTTTCCCAAAAGCTTGGCTGGACCAGCTCTTGAATGGTTTTATAGAATCCCCTATGGCACAATTAAAAACTTTGCTGAATTATTTGAGGCATTTGTAGCCCAATATGCCCATCTTGTTGAAACAGAGCTATCAATAGTTGATCTTGTTCACACCAAGCAAAAAGGTGGAGAAAGCCTTGCCAAATACTTGCAAAGATGGCAAACCCTTACCACCCGCATATCTTGCACCTTGCCAGAATGCCATGTGGTGAAAATGTTTATTGATAATGCACATCCTAGCTTGGCTCACCACATGACCATGAAATGTTTGCAAACCTATAAGGATATCAAAGAGAAAGGAATGATCCTCGAGCAAGGACTCATCAAAGATGGTGTGGTAAAGATTTACAAAGAGGCTAACCAAAATCAATCACATTCCAATGACAAGCCTAGGTATTGGAACAAAAACAAGCATGTTGCAACAGATGGGGTTACTGACACCAGACATGTGAATATCATTGGTCCTTCTCAAAACCAGTCTAATCCACCATATCAAACAAACAACCAACAAGCTATCAATTACCAACAACGAAATAACCAAAGCTATCAAAACCACAATACAAGACCCAACTTTCAAGGGTCTAACAATCAAGCTAACACCATCAATGTAGCTACAGGGCAAAAGCCCAGATTCCAACCTGCACCTAGAAACTATACACCCCTTGGTGAACCATTAGATGTTATTTTTGAGAAATTGGCTAAGGAAAACCTCATCAAATTTCCTCCTACCCAGCAAATTGATCCAATCCAATCCAAAGCTGCATGGTACAAGGACAATGAGTATTGCAAGTTCCATAGGGTAAATGGTCACACCACCCTCAGATGCATGAAACTGAAAGACTATGTGCAGGACCTCATTGATCGGAAGGAAATCACTGTTGGTGCCCAAACCTCTCCCAATGTAGGCTTACAGATTTATCAAAATGCTTTTCCTCCACACAACAACCAAAATCCTGGAAAAGCACCTATCGAAAACAACACCAACAACCGTCAGCCAAACCAACAGCATGGGAAGAACAATGACCACACTTCATCCTATATAGACTATGGTAGCCTTATAGGTTGTATATCTGAGAAAGAACCTTCAGTCAATGTTATCAATATCCGAGGACAAGACAATGAGTGTGCGGTCACCACTCGAAGAGCGCAATTTAACATCGCAGGCCCACCAGTTTCATCAACACCATCAGCTCCATCAAAAAGCTGGTACAATATCTTGGAACACCTTGGGAACATGCTAGCCCAAATATCCATTTTAGACCTTCTCCGCACTAGTCCTGTGTACAAAGACATCCTTGACAGTGCTCTCATAGAATCCCGTGTCCCTTCTGATATCAATGCTACTGATTTTCATAATCTTGTTGGACACCTTTCATCCTCATGTGCCCTATCTTTCAAACCCATCGACATACCCATGGTTGAGCCAGATCACACCCTTCTGCTTCGCATAGCCATCATGGTATCCAATTTTGCCGTGAAAAGAGTAATGATAGATAATGGATCAGCCTTGAACATTTGCACCCTAAAATTTATAAAACAAGCTGGGTATACTGAGGCAGATATGATCAGTGAGGTTATCACCATCAAAGCTTATGACAACTTGGAAAGGACCACAGAAGGGACTATTTTGCTACCAATAAAGGTTGGGCCAGTCATTCAAGAGATAGTTTGCCATGTTGTTGATCTAAACCTACCATTTAACATCCTCCTCGGTCGCCCATGGATTCATGCTATGAAGGCCGTTCCATCCACCTACCATCAGTGCATCAAATTTCCACATCAGGGTACTGAGGTAACCATCCATGCCGATCCAAAACCCTTTGCTTACTGCAATGCGGTTGAAGCTTCATATACAAACCATTGCCCTGGAATAGACATCGACACAGCCATCACCAGCTCATCCCACACTTGTAATGACGCAGAAACCATCCTTGTCTCCACCCTATCTACTGTAAAGATCAACAACAAAGGTTGTGGAGAATATAGTCTATCAGATGCATTTGTTGTCGGAGCAATCCCACTTGATCCACATACCCATGGACGGCCAACATATCACAAAGCTAAGGAGATTCCACCTCCTCGATACAAACAATTTGGCCCAACCACCTTTGTGTCCTCAAAAACCCCTCTTCGTGAGGAGCTCACTCCAGATATCAACAATTGGCTACATAAGGATGCACCTCCAAGAAATCAAGCACGCCTTGATCACTTCAGCCAGAAGTATCCCCAACAACATAAGCTCATCACTGAAAAATGGAACTATCAAGGAGGTGGACTAGGACCAGAAGAAAGGGGCATGCAATGTCCCATCGAAGCACATGATTGGGAAATAAAGTCAGGTCTTGGCTTTGGCATACCCACAACTGGGGGCACCAACGAGAATGGTCACGCTTTTTCAAACATCCACCGTGACCTTGTCAAAATTGAAGACATTCCTGAGGAAGTTGAAAAGAGAGCCTACGATGATATCCCAGACCAAATCTTCCTAGGAGACTCTGTTCTCCGAGAACTATCCATCCATCTCATTGACCTACCACTTGCTCATCCACAACTCATAGATTGGGACCAACCAAGTGTCATACATATTGATGAGTTCACATCAGAGGAAGCGCTTCTAAGATTCATAGGAGCTAAAACTCCTCATAAGAAGACAAAGCCAGATTCTGCCTACATCTACAAGCGAGATCCCAAGAGGTATTTTGGAGAAAATCCCCAACCTAGTTTCGATACACCCAAAACTGGAACTAAGGTAAATCTGGGACTAGCTAAGGCAGTGAAGACAACCCCTCAGCAAGAAAATCCAGAGCCACAAGCAGAACATGAGGATTTAGTATTGCCTCCTCAAGATAATCGACCAGAGGTGTCTTCTATTCTAATAGAGGATACTAGAGAAGTCAACATTGGTTCTTCAGAGATCCCTAGAATTGTTCACATTGCTGCATCCCTATCACAAGACCAAGCTGACCTCCTCTTTGAGGTTTTACAAGAGAACATTGGCCGATTTGCATGGTCATATCAGGACATGCCAGGACTCGATCCAAAGCTTGTAGTTCATCATCTTGCAGTCGATCGAAAGATCAAGCCCGTCAGACAAAAGCTTAGGAAAATGCACCCCAAGGTGGCATTACTAGTCAAAGCTAAACTAGAAAGAATGTTAGCTGCTAAGGTTATCCGACCTATCGACTACTCAGAATGGATCTCCAACATGGTCCCTGTCACTAAGCCTTCCGGTGACATCAGAATCTGTACTGATTTTAGAGATCTTAACAAAGCTTGTCCAAAGGATGATTTTCCCTTGCCCAACATAGATATGATTGTAGATCTTATAGCTGGACATGAAATCCTATCCCTTATGGATGGATTTTCTGGGTATAATCAGATCAAGATTGCAGAAGAGGATCAACATAAGACAACATTCACTACCCCCTGGGGAACCTTTTGCTACACCATGATGCCTTTTGGCCTAAAGAATGCTGGGGCTACCTATCAAAGAGCTATGATAGCCATTTTCCATGATCTTATCCATAGCATTTTGGAAGATTATGTGGACGATATCCTGGTCAAATCTCACACCTTCATGGATCATCTTGCTGACCTGGAAAAAGTCTTTGATAGGTTGGCCCAATATTATCTCATGCTAAATCCCAAGAAGTGTGTCTTTGGGGTCACATCTGGCAAGCTTCTAGGCTTCATAGTTTCTAAATGGGGTATAGAGATCGACCCCAAAAAGGTCAAGGCTATCTTAGACATGCCTCCTCCCCAGACACTGCAAAAGCTTCGCTCTCTTCAGGGAAAACTTCAATCTGTCCGGCGCTTCATCTCCCAACTTGCGGATAAGTGTACACCATTTTCACACTTGCTAAAGAAGAATGAGAACTTCAAGTGGGATCTTTTATGTCAGCGCAGCTTCGATCAGCTCAAGCAGTATCTCACCAATCCCCCTATCTTGGTTCCACCAGTTCCTGGTCGTCCCTTGATCTTGTATATATCAGCAACACCTACTACTCTAGGGGCACTTCTAGCACAACATGATGATTATAGCAGAGAGAGAGCCAACTACTATATCAGTAGAACCCTAGTTGGTTATGAACTCAATTACACTCCTATGGAAAAAGCTTGTTTGGCAGTTGTTTTCTCAACTCAAAAGCTTTGCCACTACATGCTAAGTCATACCATCCAACTAGTCTCCAAGATTGACCCTCTCAAGTATATGCTCTCCAGAATAGCACTTATAGGCCGTTTGGACAAATGGGTTATGCTACTAAGTGAGTTTGACATCTAGTATGTGGACAGAAAGGCAATCAAAGGGCAAGCTATAGCAGATCACCTAGCTGATGCACCTCTAGTAGATGCATATCCTTTGCTCACAGAATTTCCAGATGAGCATATCTGCCTAATTGAAGAACAGCCCCCATGGAAGCTTTATTTTGATGGCTCATACACCTCTCATGGATCCGGGGTAGGAATATTATTAGTTACACCTCAAGGAGATTACATTCCAAAAGCCTTCAAGCTACAATTCCCTAGCACCAACAATATAGCAGAATATGAAGCTCTTGTAGCAGGATTAAAGATAGCTGTAGAATGGAATATCAATGAGTTAGAAATCTTTGGCGATTCCCAGCTCATCATCAAACAAGTCTTAAATGAATATCAAACCAAAGATGAAAAGCTATTACCCTACAAAGAGCTAGTTGATCAGCTGACCCAGAATTTTACAAAGCTTCAGTTTACACAAGTACCTCGAATGCAGAATAAGGCAGCAGATGCCATGGCCACTATCGGCTCGCTCTTGGAAACTCCCCAAGATGCTACGCAGTATGAATTTTTAGTTGAGCAGCTCCTCACACCCGCTTATGCGAATGAGGATTCAAATCGTGTTTGTATCTTGGTTGGTCCCCAATCCCCTTGGTACCATGAAATTCACGCTTACCTTAATGATGGTATCATATCCCCTCACCTCACACGCACCCAACACTAGAACCTCATCCAAAAATCATCCCGCTATGTTATCATAGCCAATACCCTATATCATCAGGGTTATCACGATACTCTCTCTCGATGTTTAGATGAAAATGAGGCCACGATGGCATTAAAAGAAGTACATTTCAGACTTTGCGATGCCCACACGAGTGGTATAGTCCTAGCACAAAAAATCCTTAGAGCAGGCTACTATTGGCCTACCATTGAAGAAGACTCTTGTGACTTTGTCAAAAAGTGTCTCCTATGTCAGTAGCATGCAAATCTTGTGCACGCTCCAGCACAGGATCTACAGCCTATTGCACCACCTTGGTCTTTCGCTTGTTGGGGCCTTGATCTAGTTGGAACTATCACCCCTCTCTCATCTGATGGACATAAATGGATAATAACAGCTACAGACTATTTCACTAAGTGGGTGGAAGCAGTCCCCCTAGTCTTAGCTACAGGAGTTCAAGTCTCCAAGTTCATCTTGTACCACATTGTTTGCCACTTCGACATCCCATCCACCATCTTCACTGACCACGGAGGTAACTTTGAAAATCTCAACATGGAAGAATTATGCACTTCCCTCCACATCCATCACCGCTTTTCTAGCCCATATTTTCCACAAGGTAACGGCCAGGCAGAGGCAACTAATAAAACCCTCCTCAAAACCCTAAAGAAAGTTGTCAATGATTCCGGCCGTGATTGGCACCTTCAAATAAATCTGGCTCTATGGGCCTATCGAACTTCCTTCCGTACATCCACAGGCACAACTCCATACTCCCTAGTCTATGGTGCTGAAGTGGTATTACCTATAGAAGTTGAACTTCCCTCACTATGCATATCTTTGTGAGGGCAAATCTTAGATGAAGAATACAAAGTAGCTCGACTCACCTAGCTAGATCTTTTAGACGAGAAGAGACAACAAGCCTATGACCATCTCACAGTCTATCAAACTCGTCTCAAAAGGAATTTCAACAAGAAGGTGCTCCCACGACACTTTCAGCCAGGTGACATGGTCCTCAAAGAAAATATGAAAGTCCAAGCAGATCGAGAAAAGAAAGGCAAGTTTGAACCTACATGGCTTGGTCCCTATGTGGTTACTGGCTCCTTTGGCTCCGGAGCCTATCAATTATCTACACCAGAAGGAGAACTCTTGAATGATCTCACTAACATCATTCATCTCAAGAAGTTCTATGCTTGAAGATCCTTGGTATACCCAACTTTTGAAAAATACAAGAAAAAATAGTAAAGAGAAATAAGTGTCCAATGGTGAAAACTTGGCAATTCAAGCGCCTTGGATAGGTACCTTGGTGAAAACCTGGTAATTCAAGTGCCTTGTGTGCTAAAGACTAATCCATTATCTATCACTATCCTATCCCTCATCCATCCACCCACCATCCCATAAAACACCTTCTTGTTCCCTTGGTGTTCCAATCAAATATCTAAAATCTGATGGAGCTTGTCAATACCTCCTGTACAAATTATAAATATTGTACCAAAGCTTGTATTATACCTTGTAAATCTTGTACCATACCTTGTATATATCCAAATCTTGTCCAAAGCTTGTACCATATTCCAGCTTCTAAATAATCTTGTATCCTATCACATGCACACACAAAATCCCATTTTCCTTAAGCTTTTCACAAACCACCTACCTATCCACCTATCAACTATTATAGAAATCCCATCCTTCACAAACATTTCCATCTCACAAAAAAAAGAAAACATGAACAAACTTGTACATTTGTAACATATCTTGGTCTATCAGCTTGTATATCCTCTTTAGCTTAGTATCATTGTATCTATCCAGCGTTCGTGTCAGTTTGTCCTTGATCAACATCTTGCACACATCACACACCTTGGTTAGCTATTCCAATGCATCTTTTAGCTAGATCTCATGTCACCAAAGTGTTATCCTTCTTAGTTCATCTTGCCAGATGCATTACTCATCCCGATCCATCAGCTTAGGTGCTCTCCGATAGGTCCTTGCAGGATATAGTTTTCCTCATGTCTAATCTTGGTCCGTTAGTACCTCGTCCTACCCATCTCGTTGGCAAACAGTTCTCTTTTGGATTTTCACTTTCTTTTGGTTTGGGATCTTCACTTTTGGGTCTTGAAATATCTTTTCCAAGCAATCTCCTTGTTCCCTCCTCAAGGTTGCCACGATCTTCCATATCATGGTATGCTGCGAATGGGGCAATTAGAGCGTAAGGTCTTGATCAGGTCTTTTGCTTGTTTTTTTTTTTCTGCTTGTGGGTTACCTAGTGTCATTTCCACGCTGCTTCCTTTGGGATTCATGTGTGATACTGGGGCAATCCTTGCGTGTTTGTTTTGATTCATTTCGTCAGTCCTCTGGACGGTTGGTAAAAAGGCCTTAATGTTCTTGGTAACCCTGGCAATTAACCAACAGTCCTATAGCAAATCTAGTGCTCAACTACATGGTGGTACTTCTCTTTGAAGTATCCCCTCGCTCAAAAAGCTTCAATGGATTCCCTTCATCTCCATTATCCCCCATCCATATCCAACACCTATCCCAGCTTATGCATCAGTATCTCTTTGAATCACTCCTCACCTTTAGCTTTAGGGATCCACAATCCTAGTCTTAGGGATCCACCAAGCCTCATCTTTCGAGATCCACAATCCTAGTCCTAGGGATTCTCGAAACCCATCTTTCGCCAATCTGACTCTTTGAAATCTTGTTGCATCAGCTTTATCATTCTATCATCCATCTCCCTACCATGGATTCCTTTAATAGCGCTCCGCTCCTCCTCCGCCCCCCCCCCCCCCCCCCCCCCCCCCCCCCAATCCTGGAAAGTCTTAAGCTTGCTTTACTATTGTGCCTCTGATTTCCCTTTATCATTCTCCCATAGTGAGAGTTTGAGCTAATTCAACCCCTTCTCTTCGCCAACCTGCGTCTCAGCTCTTCTCAATTTCTTGTACTTTTCAAGAAGTCGTCGAGCCTCATTTCTCTCCTCGTCGCCTTCTTGAGGGGGCATCATCGAAGTCTAGTCTCTCCTCTTCTTATCTGAGACTGGGGAAACCTTGTTGCTAAAACATCTTCCTCGTGTCATCTTCATTCAAACTTCTTTGAAATAGTGTTGTCTTACCACTATGTCAAACAGGGGCAAAATGTAGACACCTAAATTTGATTACACTATTTTAGTAATCCTATTTAGTTATCTAAAAAGGCATTATTAATTAAATTTCTATTTAATTAATCCTTTGTCATCCCCTAGTTGATTAATTTAATTAATCATCTATAGTCCTAATTGATAAATCAAATAATATATTATTTATCAATTAAATCCTTTTCTCCTATCTAATTCCAAAAATCCCCATTTATTAAATAAATCTATTTGATAAATGAAATCCTCAAATTCAAAAACCCCTAATCTATCTCTAATCCACCATTTAGCCTAATCCACCCCATCCACCCATACTAACCAAGCTTAGCCACTAACTCACCCACCCTCATTAATGCCATCCACTTGCACATCTCTAACATCCCTAATCTAATCCTAAACCCAAGCCTAATCCACCCCCTAATGTTGTCACATTCCTTAAACAAGTTTAAGACTTTCCTAATCCAAACCAAAGTCTCCCCTCAAAAAAACCCAACCACTAAGTCATGAGTGCTCTTACAAAACATAAAAGACTCTTACAAGCCCACTCATGACTCTTACATCCATCTTACACACTCTTCCCTCTTCCACACTCATTCGTCTTACATCCCTCTTACATACTCAACCCCACTCATCATGCCTTTAACCAACCCTTTACCCTACCCTCTCACACTCATCCTCCTTGTGACAAGTGTCACCTTCCCATTGGTGCTAAACAAGCACAATCCATGTGCTCCCCTTTGAGTGCATCTTAGCCCTCCTTAAGCCTTCATCCATCCTTGCATCTAAGCCCTCCATCCCTCTACCCCTTAGCCTATAAATTGAATCCCATCCCAAGCCATTTCATCAACAATCTTTGAGCTAAAGTTACCATGCTATTTTGAGAACCAAAGCCATCAAACATACCCTTATAATGCCAAATTGAGAGCTCACAAAGCTACCAATTTGCCATTACCCATCTCCATTGAAGCAGCTTTTGAGCATCTTGAGCATACATCCACAGCAAAAGGACACATCTACAGAATCAAGAAAGCATGGAGTGCTTTTTCTTGTGAGGTTTGCACTTCTTGTTTTCTTCCTTTGTCTAAGCATATATGTGAATTTAGTTTTTGGTTTGTGAATGATTACTTCATTTGTTAATGTTCTTTGCATACTGATTCTGGTTCTACACTTAAATATTTGGAAAACATCAAATTTCTATTTTAAAAACATAACTATCATCATTCTAGAATAGGCATCAACAAACAACATAATTTACTTATCTCCTTTGTAACTTTGCACATCAATTGGACCACACAAGTCGGTATGAACAATCTCTAGTATTTCTTTAGATGTATGAGTTTTACTCTTAAAACTTGACTTTGTCATTTTGCCTAACTAACATTGTTTGCACATTGTATTATTAGGTTTCTTCAACTTAGGAAAACCTCTAACTTTTCTCATGTTACTGATACTGACTAGGTTATCAAAATTGGTATGACATAACCTTTTGTGCTATAGCCATCAAATTTTAGAACTAGACAAGTAGCATCCTCTATATCAAGATAGAATAGATTACTCCTAGTTTGATCACCCTTTCCAATTAGTTTTCTATGTGTGTCATATATCTTGGCAATCTTTTCAAACTCAAGCTTACATCCCAAATTATTGAGTTGTGATATACTCAAGAGATTATAGTTAAGTCCTTCAACATAGTAAGCATTATCACATAAAATCTTAGCTTTAACCTTTTCCTTTTATCAAACATGGTGCATCATTACCAAATCTTACACTATTTCCATCATAAAAATTTAGGATAATGAACTTACTTTTTTCTCCAGTCATGTGATGTGAACATCTAGTGTCAATGATCCATCTATAATTCCTTTTTCACACAAGTCACAAATGCAGTTTGCTTATCTTCATCAGATTTTTCCTTCATACACCACTTCATTATCATGTTCATTAGATTCATCTTTTTTTTCCTCTTCAGCAATATATCATCACTTTTTGTCTTTTTCTTTATAGTCCTTATTGTCTTCATCTCTTCTACTTTTGTACTAGTCACCACCTCTATAGTTCTTCTTCTCTAGACATCTAGCAGCAATATGACCAACCTCATTGTAATTTAAAAAAATGATAGCTAATTTACCTTTAAACTTGCCTTTACCTTTGTCGGATCTTCTTGCCAGTAGTGCTTTAAGCTATTCTACATCCTCCTCATCCATATCAATATCATTGGACACATACCTTATCTTTTCCTTCTTTTTCTCCTCATTAGGTTTCTTCAATGACACCTTAGCTCTAAAAGTAGATTCAATATTTTTAGGTTTGTAATTATCAAAGTTAGATAGCTCAAAAGCAATGAGTCCACCTACCAGACCTTCAAGTGATAAATTATTCCCTAGTATACATCTTAGTTCTTGAATTGTAGAAACTCTAATAGCATATATATAGGAAACAATATCATTAAAAAAATTCCTTGTACAGTATCATCATCTATTTTACCATTAGCTCCTCTTATTTCATTAACAACTCCTTTTATCCTCACAACATATTGAGCAATATTTTCACCTTCTTCCATTCTCATTTCATCAAACTTACCTTTGAGAGTTTTAGCTTTAGCTCTTAGAACATTAGTGTCTCCTCCATAGATGGTGGTTAAGGCATCCCACATTTTCTTTGTACTATCAATACCTTTGATATCATCAAATTTGGCATAGCTTAAGGCAAAGGCAATCTCTAGCACTTTTTGGTTATGTTATTTCTTCTTCTTCATATCCTCAGTTGTTGGGACTCCAATAGGATCAACATTCTTAGTGGTAATGGTAGGTTGTGCATGATCTCCAAGTCCTCCAAGGTGTAGCTTCATCAAACTTTACCATGTAGGAAAGTTATCTCTATTGAGCTTGGGTACTTCTCTTTTTGACATCTTGATCTGTGTGCTTCTAGTACCTTCAAACTAGTCCTGTAAAGTAGATGGCTCTAATACCAATTATTGAAATACTTTAGAATAACTAAGAGTGGGGCGAGGGGGTGAATTAGTCATCCAAGGTCCATATGTATAAATAAAAAATTTCTTAGCTTAGTGAACCCATAAAACATTATTCATCATGCATGCATCCATAAGATTATGCAATCACTTAAAACTTGTGGGTTTCTATTAAATCAACTTGTAGAAATGTAAACATTAAACATAATAGATTCATCAACATATTTGACACAATGATTTATGTGGAAACTCAATTTGGGAAGAGCCACCAGTAACATGCTACCCATTTTCACTCTTTTGAAGTGATTCCCTGTGAAAGGCCAACCCTATTAAAGGTTATAATACACACTATTAAATGTTACCCTATTATAGAATTTCAATCACCCTATTAGGAGTGAGCCTTGTTAGAGGAATTTAGACCATTCACTTGGAATTTCACCTAGTTAAAGGATTTACAAATGATCGTTAGGTCAACCTTAATCCAAAGAATTTACCTTAGATTGATACAATTGTTAGAGAGTAACAATAAGGCTTGATCTGATAACAACTTACAACTTCATTTGTAGATTACAGATCTCTATTTCAATCCTCCATTTGGTTTGGCCTTCACACATTTCAGCTCTAATAGCTTATTCACCCTTCAAGCATTCATACCCTTAAGCCTTCTTTCTTAACATGCCAATGTAGATTCTTCTCTTAGGTCACTTGATGAAGGAAAACCCTTGACTCCTTGTCTTCCTTAGGTTCCCACACATGATAACCTTTGCTTCTAACCAATCATTCCTAAAAATAGGAAATTAAGATCTTTTTCCTCTCATTATCCATCATCCAAATTAGGGTTAGGATAGATTAGGTAGGATACAATGAATCTACCCTATATTCCATATCTCTTCTAGAAAATCCTCTTTCAATTTTCCTAAAAATAGTTTACCATGAATTCTATGCAACTAGTTCATCAATCTTATCTTCCACCTAGTTCACATAATCCAAGAAAAAAAACTTTTTAGCTCAAACCCATCAAATTCACGATCTTTCAAATAATGAAGCCGCTCGACATTATCATGCTTTTGATGTTCAAAATATATTGTGTTTCTTATCATTCTCAATGAAATTACTCAACACAAACTAAAGTTTACTAGTGCTTGACATCAACTAAACTTTACTTGGCATCTACTATTTTTTTTGGCATACACTAGAATATACTTTTACTTGTCTCCATCTGATTTTTTGTTTGACTTGCATTGACTTTACCAGGCACCTACTATCCACTCAGTGAAGCTTGGCAGACAAACTTTATTTTATTTTTTCTTCTAAACTTTCTTACTATAACCAACCTTTGTAACCTAAAGTAGATTATCAATACATCATCTTATCATTGCCTTGATTGATTCTTATACTCTTTTACATAATCATAATTCAACCTTTCCTCTAGGTGCTATTGTTACATCTTCTGATCAAATCCTCTTCAACAAACACATAAGTGAGAGTACTTAAATCATATATGTAGTTGTCTTACCTGAAAATAGAAAGTTTGACATTAGTGACAAACAATGATTGAGACATATTGATCATACTTTTATGTTCTCAAAAATCTCCCTCTTTAATAATCTTCTTCAATCTATTCTCAACCCAAATGTGGAATTTTATGAATATACATAAGTATATGAGGCTGAATCTATGAAGGAACCAAAAGAATACAAATTATTTGTGTACTTTTATGAAGGTGTGTTTTCTAATAAAGATGTTGTAAATCAAGTTGCAAACCAACAATAAGTCTCAGTGACTACTGAGTCACATATTATGAATATCGAGTTGCATTCAGGGTCTAAGCTACATTCAAGCCGAGTTACAGAATGAAGTTGGGGCACATTCTAATTTTGAGATTAATGAACATGAAAGAGATGCTAAACTACCTGACAAAGATGTACATAGTGATTCAAAAGTTGAGAGACCAAATGAAGAAACCAGAATAGAACCAAGATTGTCTAATTATTTGAAGAGACATCACCCTACTACACAAATCATTGGAGATAAAGATGCTAGACCAATGATAAGGAACAAGTTGAGAATTTACATGTTTGTTGAGCCTATAAGAACCTAAAATAGTGGAAGATTCGTTAGAAGATGTAAACTAGAGTAAAGCCATGAAAGAAGATATTGAATAAACTGAGAAAAATAAGATATGGACTCTAATTCCTAGACCAAAAGATAAAAATGTGATTGGTACCAAGTGGGTATATAGAAAAAAGTTAGATGAAAATGGTGAAGTCACAAGGAACACGGCAAGATGATTTTGTAAAGGATATGCACAAAAAGAAGAGATAGACTATGGAGAAACATTTGCCCCTATTGAAAGACTAGAAGGAGTAAGAACTTTTCTTGCTTACTTTGCATAAAAAGGTCTCAAATTTTATCAATGAATGTTGAGTCTACATTTCTAAATGGTATAATAGAGGAAGAGGTTTATATAGAACAATTAGAAGGGTTTGTTGATGCTAACAAAAAAACCATGGTATGTAGACTATAGAAAGATTTATATGATTTGAAGAAAACACCAAAAGCATGGTATGAAAGGCTGCATACTTATCTTGTGAAGATTGGATTTGGGAGGACTAGTGATAGCAACAATCTGTACTTGAAGATAGAGAAAGGAAAAGGCATTTTGTTATTTGAATTTTTGTTGATTATATCATATTTGGAGGTGAAGATACTTTATGTGAGGAATTTACCAATGAAATGAAGAAAGAATTTGAGATGTCTATGTTTGGAGAGATCAAGTTCTTTGTGGGTTTGTAAGTACATTAGATGAAATATCGAATAGACATCACTCATTCAAAGTATGTTAAGGAGATACTGAAAACTTTTGGATTGGATGATTCCAAGCTAGTAAGTACACCTATGATGATATGACATAAATTATCAAAGAATGATGATTCAATTAAAGTGGATCAAATATTATACAAATCTATGATTGGAAAATTACAATATACAATACACAACAAACCTGATTTTGCATTATCTATAGAGATAGTTGCAAGATTCTCTACTAATCTCAGGGAGAATCATTTGATGGTTGTTAAAAGAATAATGAGATATCTAAAAGGAATAGAGGACATAGTTTATACTACAATAAAAATGAGAAATTTGAATATAGAGCCTACATTGATGTTGATTTGGCTGGAAATATTGATGACAAAAAGAGCACAAAAGAGAAAATAGCTAATATCTTCACAAAAGAATTACCTAATAATTCTCATGAGTATCTAAGAGGTAAAATAGGGGTGAGGAGTTCCTTGCATCAAAGAAATTGATTGAAATATGTTACACATTGATGCAATGGATCTTACTTTAGGAGCTGCCTAAAGTAATCAAAGAGCTGGAGTTACAAATTGGTCTCAAGCTAGGTGACTGAGGGAGAAAATGAAAATGTTCATATTTGCATATAAAGATGACAATTCTTTGGAATCATTGTCAAAGAGGGAGATAGAGTACCAAGGGAGAAAGACATAAAGAGGGAGAAATCCAGATAGAAGATACAGATAAAAGAGACATGGAATATCAACTTAGAGGGAGAAAGTGTACCTACTAATTACATCTACCTAGTAAGAGGGAGATAATGTTGAGGGAGATATAAGAACCAATTAAAGAGGGAGTCATAAGGATGAGTTGATTGATTATCTATTAATCAAACCATAATTTTGTAACCTATTCAGATGATGAAAGTTGTTGATAGAGGGAGAGAGTTCAATACAAGGAATTATTTTCTTTTTGGTATTTTATTGGTTGTACTAATTTAGTTTGGTCAGTTTCATTTATCAATGTCAAAGAGGGAGATTTTTGAAAATAGATTGATACAATTATGATAAATGTGTTTCAATCATTGTTTTGTCACTGATGTCAAACATAACAATTGCTAGTAAGACAATTACTTATATGATTTAAGTACTATCATTTGTTTGATTGATGAAGAGGATTTGATCAAATAAGGTAACAATAGTACCTAGAGGAAAGCCTGAGTTATGATATGGAAAAGGAGTACAAGGATCAGTTAAGACAATGATATTATAGTGCATTAATAATCTACTTAAGGTTGCGAAGGATGGTTACACTGATTAAGTTCAAAAGAATAAGTTAAACAAAGTTTGTTTACTAAACTTAACATTCTCCACAATAGGTGTTGAGAAAAGTTAGTGTAAGCCAAGAAAAAAATTAGTTGGAGCCATGCAAAGTCAATTTCAGTGTAAGCTGAGTGAAACAATGTAAATTGAGTAAAGTTTAGTTGATGTCGAACACCAATAAACTTTAGTTTGTGCTAAGTTATTTGATAGAGGATGTCAAACAATGCAGTATGTGCTAAGCATCAGAAGCTAGTTAATGCCAAGAGTTAGCATTATGAGAAAGATCAAGAATTTGAAGAATCTGAGCTGACAAGTTTGATTTCTTGAATTATGTTAACCATTTGGAAGATAAATTTGATAATTTGGTGGCATAGAATTCATAATGAACCATTTTGAGGTGAATTTAAAGACGATTGAAGGACAAATTTATAGAAGGGAATGAAATAAAATGAGGGGAAAATTCATTAAATCCTACCTAATCTAACCTAGTCCTAAAAATGGATGATGAAGGATGAATTAAAAAAGATCTTAATTCTCTATTTGTAGAGATGGTTGGTCAGAAATAAAGGTTTTCATGTGCAAGAACCTAAGGAAGACAAGGAGTCTAGGGTATTGCTTCATTCAGTGACCTAAAAGAAGAGACTGCATTGGCAAGCAAAGCAAGAAGGATTAATGGTGTGGATGGTTGAAGGGTGAACAAGCTATTAGAGCTGAAGTGTATGAAAGCCAAATAGAATGGAGGACTAAAATAGAAATCTATTGTTATCATATCAAGCCTTACTATTAATTTCTAGTCATTGTACCAATCTAGGGTAAATCCTTTAGATTAAAGTTGACCTAATAGTCATTTTTTAATCCTTTAATCTAGTGACATTCCAAGTGAATAATCTAAAGCCCTCTAACAAGGCTCACTCATAATAGGGTGATTGAAATCCTTTAACCAAATCAAATTTAATAGTGTGCATTGTAACCTTTAACAGGGTTGGCCATTCATAGGGCATCACTTCAGAAGAGTGAGAATGAGCAACATGTTACTAGTGGTGATTCCATAATCTAATGGATGTATATATGATGAGAATATTTTATGGATATGGGTTCACTAAGTTGTGAAAAGTTTTAATTGTACATCTAGACCTTGGATAAGTTATTCTAAAGAATTCTAACAAACCAAGCCATGAAATAGTTACTGAGGCTAATTAGTGTGAGAACACAAAAGAAATAATTGAGCCTCATCAGTAAACATGAACATTCCTCTAGCCAAAAACCCATCTACTAAGAAAGAATCATCTACTAAGGTAAATATCTACCAAAAATAAGTTCATCCATGAAGTGTGTTCAATAAACTAACATACAAACCTAGTCATTGATTTTGTCAGTGAAGAAATGCCTCTCCAAATTAAGAACAACCACTAGAAGACCTATCATTTCCATTCTTCAACTGAGTTCAAAAACTCCAATCAACAAGATCTAAAACCAAAACCAAACATATTTTGGTTGATACAAGATTTCCAGCTACCTTAAGATGCTCCTACATCAAAGGCTACAAGAATTAGGATCCAGTTGTAGAGAAGGGATTGTATAGTAGAGTGTGATATTTCATGAGCTAAAATGTTACATAATTGATTTGCAACCATAGAATGAAGATAAATACAAAAAGAAGTAGTCCAGATTCCTACTACTACTAAGGAAGAAGAATTAAGAGGTCCCGATGAACTTGAGAATGAGGAGAGATTAAGTAGCTTTGAAAGATCTTTAACTTGAAACTAAAACTTTAAAGAGGTCTACTCATGATAGAAAATGAATTGATAGATATATTTATTCACCTAAGAGGTTTGGATGTTCCTCATTGGATTTTAGTTGTGTATTTTCTTTGATTTCTAACTCTAATGAACCTAAGACTATTAGAAAAGCTATCGATGTGACTAATATGGATTACTAGATAGAAGCCATGAATGAAGAAATGACAATATTGTAGAAGAATGATATATGTGATTTTGTACCTTTGGGTGAAGGATACAAATATGTTGGATGTTAATGAGTGTTCAAGAAGAAATTGGGTCCATATGGCAGTTTTGAGAAGTATAAAATATGGTTGGTCATGAAGGGGTATTTATAGGTGAAGGCAATTAATAATGGTGAAATATTATCTCCTTTAGTGAATCTAACACCATTTGATTCTTGTTATCGCTTGCAACTTCTTATCATTTTGATGCTAAGAAAATAGACATGAAGATAACATTCCAACATAGTGGTTTGAAGGAGGAAATTTATATGTTATAGCCAGAGAACTTTGTTGAGAAAGGTAAGAAAATTTTGTTTGTAGGTTGAAGAAATTATGATATGGTTTGAAGTAATCTCCTCAAATGTGGTATCCAAAGTTTGAAACCTTTGGAATTTTGAGATCTAAATCTGACCATCATGTGTACCATAAATCTAAAAATGGTCACATTCTTATCATAGTTCTTAATGTGGATGATATGTTGTTTATTGGGAATGGTAAAAGAATGATTTTAGACTTGAAGCCTTAGTTAGTAATAGAGTTGGAAATTAAAGATATAGGTGCAACTAGATACGTTCTTGGGATTTTAATCATTAGAGATAGAGATAGAAAAAATATTTGGATTAGCTAGAGGAATTATGTTGACCCAATGTTGGATAAATTTAGCATGACAACTTACAAGTAGTTAGTTGTTCCAATGTTACATGGAATGAAGATTTCTAAGGAGGATTTTCCAAAACCTTTTATTGAGATGGAGGACATATCTAGAGTACCTTATGCAAGTTTGTTGGCAAATTGATGTATGTTATTTTTGTATGAGGCTAGATATTGCCCAAGAAGTAATAGTCCTTAGTTAGTAAATGGATAATCTTAGAAGGGTGAATTGGGATGAAGTTAAGAGAGTATTTAGATATCTAAGGGGAATATATAAGTATTACTTATACTTTCATTGTAATCTTACTATATTTCAATATTCTTTTCTTTTTTTATGAATAGTTCATTCTCTATTAGATAAAATATTAATGTTACATATTCATAAAAAAGGGGTTGGGGATACAAGATCACCCTATGAGATTCCACTCAGTAGTGGGCTAGATACAATTAACTATTCATCAAAAACAAAACAAAAAACCATCCCTTAGGCAACCAAAGCAACACTACCTGGGCATGGAGGATCTTGTTGATCATTAAAACCCCAATGATCCATGGGTTAGAATGAGGCTTAGGGGGAACCCATCCATCGGTAGCAACAATAGCTTCATCTTTATCTTCTCCCTCCACCTTGGGAGGAAAAATGGCCAAGTCTAGGAAAGGGAAGGACCACTTGGGATCTAAGGTAGGAGGAGTTGGTTAGTCAGCAAAGGTAAGAGTAGTTGCGGGAGGAGAAACTAGGGATTACCCAAAGCTAGGTCGCAAAGAGGAAAAGTGATGGTGTTGAACATCCTAGCCACTAGAAGAGTAGTAGGTTGTGTAAGAGTGGGGAATTTGTGAGTGGTGATCCAAAGAGCCACACCCACGATGGTTCTTAGGAGGTAAATTTTGCTCCATCAAAGTATAATCTAGTGGCACTTGAGCAACCATACATAGAGCATTTCTATAATTATTGAGTAGTTCTTGTAGTTGGGCCACCTCTAGGACCACCTTATTGGCTTGTACTTGAATTTGGAGAAAAATATTAATACATATACAAGCTTTAGTATACATAAATATGTTGATATCAAGAAAAGTGCAAGTGAAAAGCACCATATTTCTATCATTCCATAATGTGAACAAAATATTCAACTTCAAAGCATGCCAAATCTAAGTAAACATAAAGTTAATCCTCATGGAGTTATCAAGAAAGATCATAAGCTAGCAAAAAGGATCTGGCCTAAAGGGTTTGAAAGAATCATGAATCCAAAGCCAATGTTGTTGAGCTCTATGACATAACCAAAAAATATGCAGGAAAGACTTGGGTTGTCCACAAAGTAGATATTGAGGTTCAAGATTACCCAAATGCTTGAGTTAAGGACCTAGGGGAAATCCCTAGAAGATGACACAATGGGAAAAGTGTACAATCTTTTGCTTAGTAATTTCTTTCCAAATAATATTAAATTCATATCTCCAATTCTTCTATGTGGAGTGGAGGTGCCAACACTGGCTGAGAGTCTCAACCATGGGCAAGTGAGGCATAAACCAAAAGTATCCCATTTTAGGCTTTTAATTAACAAGAGGAGTACATAGATACCATTTCTAGTTATTCCACCAAGGCTTGACAGATTGGATACCAAGCTTGTGAATAAAATGAGAGGTTAAAGCATAAACTAGTAAATCAAAAGTTTATTGATCTTGGTGAGATAGATAGAACTAGGCCTAAAAACCTTCCCAAGATCTCATACTCATGGTGACTCTAGAAAATAAATCTTTGAGAGTCCTAATGGCATGTTTGATAAAATGCAGAGCACTGACCCCTTGGATATTAGCTAGAGAAAAACCCTCAATGGAAAACAAAGGTGAACACCACAAGTTTTGATGATTTAGGGGAAGGTCATCTCTTAATCCATTACTATCCCAATGAAGTCATAGCTTGACTACTTCCCAATCTTTCTAGATGCTCTTAACCACAAAAGAGCCTTGAATGTGCACAGGTTTAGAGGTGAAGGGAAGGGTTTGAAATCCTATTGTTAATATCATTATAGTTTTGATAAATTAGTGACAATACACTTAGTCATTATCTACCATAGTTAGTTGGTCATCACTTTGACCAAGATACTAATTAGGCCTAGTGAATAGTGCATGGTGAGTGATCAATGCAAGCTAAGTGATAAGAGAATGTTGAGCATAAGTGTCCAGATAATACATCACAAGTGATAAGATAAGTTAGTGTCAAGAACTAGTAGGTGTTGAGCACTCACTATGTGCCAAGTCACTTAAGTGTCCATCAAATAATGTATGCTAATAAGTGTGTTGAGTGATTCAAGTGTTGAGTAAACAACATAAGAGAAAAATTAAGGTTGAGCATTAGAAGCTTATTGATGTTGTGTAACCAGTCAATGACATGGAAGTTTGTAATGGTAGAAACTCTTACACAAACCATTTTCGGTAGAAATGAACATTAATTTTAAATATTAAGAGATAAGAATCAATCCATATCACACATTCCTATGTGATCCATGTAGCCAATCAAAAAAAGGGAAGCGTAAGGTGGCAATAATAATCAACCAAAGTTGTTGATTATGACCTAAGATCATCTCCATGATGCCTATTTAAAGAGGTAAACCCTAAGGGGGAGTAAGAATGATAAGAGTGATATGAAGAGGAGTATCATGTGAGAAAGGGATCATAGAGAAGATGCTTAATTAAATGATAAGCCTTTTAGAACCTATTAATGAGAACAAAACCAATTGTGAAGACAAGCAATGAAAGGTTAGAGAAGATAAATGAGATCAAAAGGATCAAGACATAAACTAAAAAGAGGAGATCTTTCATCTAGTAGAGAGGTGTTAACTAAAGGATTAGGTACTGAATCATTTCCATAAGTGATACAGGGTAGATCTCTTAATAGAGTAGTCCTAGTAGCCTTTTGTAAATCTCCTATCAAAGTGCTTACTTAATTGTGAGTTTAAATCCTTTAATGAAGGTGAGACCTAATAGTTTGTGTAAGCCTTTAATATGGTAGACCTCTCACAAGGTAGATCATAGTTTATGTTCAAAACTTTGTAGCCATATTGGTCACACTTTATTGCTGCAGTACTAACAATTTGGGGGTGTCATCCCACCCCAGTTTTACCTTCTCCTTGGAGGGTTTTTGAGTAACTAAAATCTTTTATGTTATGTATATATTTACATTATGCTATGGATGTTATGCATAGATAGTTAGTTCGATTTATTAGATAAGTTATGAGATGGATGAATGGTGAAATTTTTTATGGTAAAAGTTTTAAGTAATATTTTGATAGAAGAATTGTAAATCTGATGGAAAAGAATGATTCCCTAAATGAAGAAGTCGAGAATCTAAAAAGAGAACAAGAAACTCAATTAATTATGTTGTGTGAGATATCTAAATAGAAAAAGAAAGTTGAGGAAGATAAATCATGATTGAAGAATATAAGAGAATACTGGAAAAAGACTTGAGGAGAAGTCATTAAATGTGCAAAAACTTGCAAATATTTAACTAGACATGATGAATCAACTGATGCTTGCTAATCAAGACCTGAATAGGAAATACATTGAGATTACAACCTTGAATAATAGAATGACCTATAGTAGAATTAATTTGAAAAGAGAAAATGAATTCATTGAAAGGCTAAATAATCCTAGTGAAGCCACAAAGCACTTTGAAAAGCTAATGAATACATCAAAAACAAATGGTAATACTACTATGATAATAAGAAGCAAGGGCATTAGGCACATGAATCTAGAACCAAGACCATCAATACTCAAAAATTTGAAGGATATTGTTACAACTGTCAAAAGTATGGATACAAGGCATATGAATGTAGATCCAAACCTAAGTGGACATCATACAAACAATGAAATGTACATCATCATACAAAATCTTACTATTGGAATTACAATACAAGGTACAATTGTCACTATTATGGAGAATATGGTCATATTCCTAAAAATTTCATAAGGACACACTTTAGAGGTAATTACAATAGATGGATGAATGAGATTGTAAACTTTAGTTGTCTCAAGGTCAGTCATATAAGCATAAACTATCCAACTCAGCTACCTACACTGAGCAATAAATTCAACAAAGGTAAAGGAAAAGTTGATGCTGAAAAGGTAAAGATGCAAATGACAAGATATGGAAAAAGAAATAAGATTGCAGCACTTCAAGCCAAGATGAGGTCACTTTATCCAATGGATCAAGTGATCACATCGCCCCCAACTAGGCAATCAAAGGTATGTATGGAACTGACATTTAAAATGATATATTTTACATCAGTTCCAAGTATCTAAAAAATGAAAAGGATTTTTCACCATGAATTAAGATGTAATGAAATGATTAGAACGATGAGATAATCTATTGCTTTGATAGTTTATGTGTTACTATCGAGTATTGGAGAAATTACTATAGTTGTCAAGTTCACTATTTTAACAAACCACATTGAAAATTCTATAGTGATCGAACTTACAACCATGTATTCACTAAGCATTAATTGCAAGGTTTTCAAGGCTATTTAGTTGATTTTTTGAGTCATTTACACTTACTAAGCGATCAAAGAGAAAGAAGGAGAATTGTGAAAAGGATTCTAGTGATGGCAAACAAGATTCAATAGCTGCATAAAAATTTCCATCAAATCAAGAGGTATTTCACTTGTGTCGAGTTATAATGTTTCTACAATCTCAAATCCTAGCAAGTTGAGATGACAAAAAGCTCTTCAGTGATAGAGATAAAAAAAAGGGAAAGAGGTTATAAATGTTTATTTGATGAACAATGATGTGTGGGAACCTCCAAAATTTAGAGCCATGCCTAAAATTATACATAAGGGTGATCCTCTAGGAACATTTTCAATGATCCCATCAAAGGTTTTAATGATTTTCTAAGAATTTCCCTTAGGGAAAAATCACCCAAGATCAAGGAACTCAAGAAAAAGCACAACAATAGACCAAAAGAGTATGATCATAATAATGATATGATATTCAATATATTGTGAAAGTACACTAGGAGTACCTATATATAAAGGCCTCTGGAATGCTTCTAGAATGCTTAGAAGTTAGTAACATGATAAGTCATACAACCAAGCACATGTCCACTAGGTGTGGGTTATCCTCCATTAAGCACAAGAGTAAGTGTGATGATGAAAGGATAAGTCTACAAAGGTGTAGTATGCAAAATTATGTTCTAGAACCATGTGCTAAAATTGAAGTGTGAATAACTGTGTTATCCACATGACAACTCAGTTAATTATGAAAACTCTACTATTGTAGACACTATGTGCTGAATTAGAGTTGCTTACTCTAGTGTTTTCAAATTACAACTCATAAGAGTACACAAACTCCTAAGTGTCTCACCTAAGAAATACATACTTATTTACACCAACCCCCCCCCCTAAAGTTCAACTTAGGGGAATGCACTTAAGCTTACAAAAGCTAGGATGAAATGCAAGATGGTTCCTAGCTACTAGGTTGTGTTAGGTACCCATGTACATAATGCAATGTAATATCTCATAAAATGGAGAAAGAGGCATGGGTAAAAACCTCCCCCAAAAAGAGAGATGAAAAAACAAGATGCATGGATGGATGGAGTAATCAAGACCACCCCCCCCCCCCCCCCCCCACATTACAATATACATCAAGTATAAAAAAAAGAGAAGTAGAAGGACAAAACCCCATAAGAGTAAAAAGTCCACCCCATAAAAGAGAAGAAGAAGGAGACAAGGTAGTCCCCCCTCCCTAAATGTAGTGTGTCAATTAGTGAGAGCTACTCAAATGTAGAAGCTAATCCATGACTATTGAATAATGTTCCTTCCCTTTGGAAGAAACAATGGTAGAGGTACAAATCAAATGCTTCCCCTATGTGTGGAAAGAATCTCAATGATGAATGATGTCTCTAAAACCTACTCAATTGTCCCTATGTCAATGTTGATGGTCGCCCCTTCTAATACTACAAAAAAGAACATGTGCAGATCTAGCAAGGATGGATGTAGAACATGCCCCAAAGAACCATCTCCTAAAATGATAAAGAGACCTCCTACAACTATTGTACATAGGGATCCACAATCACATCAACTTGTGAAGACTGATCATGTAGAGAATGGACGAAAGGGTCAGAGTGAGCCCTTGCAACAACTAAAGAAGGATCTTCTTCATCAAAGAGAAGATGTATATCATCAATGATGTCTCCCAAATCTACTATGTGTGATTCCATAAAAAAACCTGAAATATTTGTCAAGAAGTCATCCACTGATGTTGGAGCTAGAAGATAAGGTGTACCTTGTTATTCAGGACCTATCACTATGGCTATAGATGAAGTATTCACCTCAACAAAGAGAAGATGAATATCATCAATGATGTCTCTCACATCTTCAATGTGAGACTCCACGAATAGACCTATAATATCTGAAAGGAAGTCATCCCATGAAGCTGAAGTAGGAAGACATAGTGTTTCCTATTGTACTGAATTAGAAGGATCTATGGCTAGAACTAGATCAGTAGTAGCAATAGGAGCATCAGGACGTGGAATCTCATTTGGAGTTGAAGGAACCATAGCTGAAGTGACTAATGATAGAATGTCTTCTAGAAAAGGAGAGACTATTGGATCTCCATATTCTTTCCAAAGATTCATCCGCATATCATAAGGGTAAATGAGCTTTTTAATGATAGACCAGCAATCTAAACTAATATTCAATATAATGATATCTAAAATTTTGTTAATGGATGGTTGTTGTTTAGTATCAAAGATCAGTTCATTGGAACATAAATAAGGAAATACTTCCTTATGCTTGCTTCTTAGATGATCAATGATTAAAGAACACCATTTGTGATAGTTCCTTTTTGTCAATGGGGATCTAATTTTCCAACATGTGCGACAAAACACCTCCATTAGATCAATGAATGTATGCAACCCCCAAAATGCAAGAGAGAATCAAAGAAACCCACACTAATGGATGATTCAGGCACTTTCTAGCCACTTACCAATTTAGGGCCTATTTCTTAAAGTAGTATTTCTATCCACACAAGCCTATAATCTAATTATATACATGGAAAGTAGACAAAAAATTATGCACTTTAAAAAAAAAGGAACTTGATTATGTGTCCAAATGAGCCCATACTAAGCATTTGAAGTGGCAAAAATTGGGATTTATGAGTTGTAGGAAAATTCAAGAATAGAGATCTCCAACCACCTTCACCAATGTGTAAATCACAAAATTCTACCCCAAAACAAACAAACAAAAAGTTGCTAAAAAAAAGGAGTCCATATGAGGGAGATATCGTTATTTGAAAATCATCTCTGCTATTATTTTTCTTGAATCATGGCCATCGACAAAAAATTGATTGACCCTAGATTTCACCTAAGATGTCCAATTTTAATGAAAAAAATTAAATTTGAGGGATTTTGGACCTTCTAAATATGATGCCAATATCTAATTAGCACCAGCAAGCTCCAATATTTGCCTATAACAAATATCTCCTACTAGTCTGATGGCCAAAAAAAATTCAATAAATAATGCAAATTCAAAAAAAATAGTAGAGATTGAAATGATAAAATATGCAGATCTCAAATGATCATACCAGTTCTACAAATCAAGCCTTCGAGTGCTAGTTTGCAAAAAAATATTGCCTCAAATTTGACTATGGCCCAATATAGGTTAATTTATAGTCAAATTTCACTGAATTGACATTTCAAATGCAATGGTGAGGTTTTCTTTGGCTCTAGACACTCTCAATATCTATGAATTCTCCAGATCTAGGTTGAGGTGTTGAAGCAAGAATGGTCTTGAACAGCTATGTGAAGAGAATTTTCCCAAGCTCTGATACCATGTAAGAATTTTCTTTAGGGCAAAATCACCCAAGATCAAGGAACTCAAGCACAAGAAAAATAGTAGACCAAAAGAGTATGACTAGAATAATGATATGATATTTAATATATTGTAAAAGTACACCAAGATTGCCTATATATAAAGAGCCTCTGCAATACTTCTACAATGCCTAGAAGTTAGCAACATGATAAGTCATACAACTAAGTACATGTCCACCAAGTATGGGTTATCCTCCATTAAGCACAGGAGTAAGTGTGATGATGAGAGGATAAGTCTACAAAGGTGTAGCATGCTAAATTATGTTGTAGATACCATGTGCTAAAATACGAGTGTGAATAACTATGATGTCTACATGACAACTTAGTTAATTATGAAAACTTCAATGTTGTAGACACCATGTATTGAATTAGTGTTGCTTACTCTAGTGTTGTTAACATGACAACTCATAAGAGTACACAAACTCCTAAGTGTCTCACCTAAGAAATAATAAAATAATGCATTGACCTAAGTAAACTTAAGTAAAGTGTAATTAGTGAATACTTATTTACACCAATAGATTCACAATGTAAGGTGTTGTTACATGTGTAAGGTAGGAGAAGTGGGAGACCTAGAGATCATAGAAATATGTCATAAGTTGTGTAAGAATGGAATACTAAAGAAAGAAAATAAAATTGTAGAATGAAAAGGGTTAACATGTACCCTAGATTTTCCTTATGTATTCAAAATGGAATGTATCAAGATTTTTTTGAGTAGAATTCATGACAACCAGATGTGGTTGGAAGATGGTCCCATCAAGATTACCAAGCAAATCATTCATAGGGTAGAAGGGTACACTACCCTATATGGACCCAAGTCCACCGAGAGTGATACAAAAGAAGCTATTGAGAAGAATGAAGGAGCATTATAGAACAAGAGGGGAATGCCCATTGATACAATCATAGACCCTATTATTGCATTTGCAATATGTTTGATAGCACACATATTATACTAGTCTATATGATTCAATAGTGTGTCATGTGTTGTCATTGACCTAGGTTACAAGATTGTTAAATGAGATCATAGCTATGACCTAGCCGAGCTACAACTTTAGAAATTATCAGAAAATCTTGAAACTATCTAGAAAGTAAAGAATTCACAATGTATGTTTGCTTCATTACTTGTTTTTATATTCTTCTATGTACAAAACACATTTTCTACATTTTGCAAAGTCATATGGAAGACCAATCAGCTGATTACCTAGCAAATTGGAGAGTACATTGAGCAATTAGGTGAAAATTTAAATTTAGTTATGACCACTTGCTTTGAAGATTTGAAGAAATCCATGAAGCCAAGATCAAGGATACCTGTATCTCTAGTGGACCAACATTATAATGATGTTTTTTTCCTAGTAGATGTTTACTATACATATGTTTAGGAAATAATTCCAAGGGTGAGATAGCTTAAACACCTACCTTATGAGGTGAATGTTGATGAAGCATCTACAACCATCACTACATTATTAGCAGAAGACATAGATAAGAATGCAATATCATTAGGAAATTATGAAGAAGAAAAGGAAAGAATTACTAAAAACTTGTAGACTATCACCATTGACAAGAAGAAGAACAAATTGATGTAGAAACTTAAGGAAAAATTTGGTGAGGAATAAGAAGAAGGAGAAGAAGGTCAAGGAACCTTACAACTAACACAAGGACTAGGAGAAGACCAAGGTGCTGATGAGAAAGTAGCCAAGGAAGAGGTTAAGGTTGTTAGGAAAAATCACAGATAGAATTAACAATTAAAAGCTAATATAAACAATATTAGAAACTAATAAATTGTATAGATGAGAACACAAGACACTAAGATTTAATGTGGTTCACCCAAACCCTGGGCTACATCTATCAAATAGCAAGTTGAGTATTTTTATGATCCAATAATTATGACCTGATTACAATCTATAATCCTTTACAGCTCAATACCACCACAAGAAGAAATTTTGGCATCACACATTATGAAAATCCCTGACCCTAAGCTATTTTATACAAGTATTTTTTCTACTTTAGGGTTATAATTAATTACATGTTTGGACAAAATTCTAGATGAAATAGGGCCCAATTTTTTTCCCAAAGAATTATGAAGTATGTACAGTACTTCCTTGATCAGTCACCACAAACTAACAATCTCCCACTTGGGGACTTGTTAGGCTCCATAATAAACAAAAATCTCCCACTTGGAGACTAATATCTATAGCAATATTGCTACCCCATAGGGCCCCCACTAGATCAAATCACCCTGAACTCTACTGATCTATTATTTTTTTCAGTCTAGAAGGCCAACCAAAGTTGAAGAGGAGTTCAAATTATCCCTTGTCACTACCTTAATAACATGTCTATTGGATTTTCATATGTATGTATCTTGTCTAGATTTAACTATCCATCATCCAAAACTAACTGAATGAAATGGTATCACAACTAAATGTCTTTTGTCTTTGAATGCAAAGAAAAAAAATTCACAAGATGAATGGAACTCTGACTATCTATAAACATATAATTATCCCTCTAAGGGTGTTCCAATTATTCTAGGAAGAACTTAAGCCATATCATCTCTTTCCTTGCCTCTGTAGCAGCAACATACTTTGCCTTTGTAGTGGATAAAGCATTAACCTTCCACAATCGAGAAACTCAGATCACCATTGCCCCACCAATAGTAAATACATAACCTATAGTAATTCACTTGGTATCAATATCCCCTACCAAATCTGAGTCAACATATCCCTATAAATTAGTAGTAGAGCCCCCAAAGTGTAAACACTTACTAGATGTTCCTCTCAAATATCTAAGAATCCATTTTACTACATTCCAATGCTCAATTCTTAGATGACTCGTATACCTGCTAATGATTCCCACTATATGTGTTATATGTGACCTCATACATACCATAGCATACATCAAGCTTCCTAGAGTTGAAGCATAAAGTAACTTAGACATCTTGTCCTCCTCTTCTTGTGTCTTGGGACATATCTCCTTAGTCAACTTCAAATGACTAAGTAAAGGTGTGTTGATGAATTTAGCATTTTTCATAGAGAAACTTTGTAACAGCTTCGCAATATAACTAGCTTGAGATAAAGTCAATGTTTTGTTCTTCCTATCTCTAAAACTTTTCGTACCAAGGATTTATTTTGCTACCCCAAATCCTTCATAGAAAATGAATGAGCTAACTGGTGTTGTATCCCTTCAATGTAATTCATGTTAGACCCATCTACAAGTATATCATCAACATATAAACATAAAATAATGTAGCTATCATCATCCAACCTCTTAAAGTAAACACAATGATCTAAATGATAGCTACTATATCCATGCTCATGCATACAAATGTCAAATTTAAGATACCATTGTGAAGTGTTAGAATTAACCATGGATAGAATTAACAATTACATGAAATTATAAATAATATTAGGAAATAACAAATCACACAAAAGAGAACACAAGACACCAATATTTAATGTGGTTCACCCAAATCTTAGGTTACATCCACCAAAAAACAAGTCCAATATTATTATGATCCGTTGATCACAAATTGATTACAATTTGTAATCCCTTATAGCTCAATACCACCACAAGAAGTAATTTTCACATCACACACCACAAAAATCCTTAGCCCTAAGCTCTTTTATACAAGTTTTTTTGTTTCTTTAGGGTTATAATTAATTATGATATGTATAGTACTTCCCTGATCAGTCATCACAAATTAACAATCTTCCACTTGGGGGCTAATTTGGATCCACACTAATCAACAATCTCTCACTTGGAGACTAATCTTATAGCTATACTACTAATCCATGAGGCTCCCACTAGGTCAAACCACCCTGGGCTCTAGTGTTCTTTTATTCTATTCAGTTTAGAAGACCAACAAAAGCTAAAGAGGATTTTAGCCTCTCCCTTGTCACTACCTTTGTAAACATATCCATTGGATTGTTATCTATATGTACCTTATCTAGATTTAATTGTCCTCATCCAAAACTAAATGAATGAATTGGTATTGTAATTGTATGTTTTTTTTCTTTGAATGTAGAGTAGAATTCTTTGCAAGATGAATGGCACTCTAACTATCTATAAAAAAATATTTATCCCTCTACTGGTGTGTCAATCCTTCTAAGAAGAACTAAAGCCATATCATCTCTTAGGCTACCTCTGTAGTGGATAAAATATTAACCTTCTATAAAAAAAAAACCCAGCTCACTATTGCCACACCAACAATAAATACATAGCCTATAGTACTCCACCCGGTATCACTATCCCCTACCAAATCTGAGTCAAGACATCCCTATAAATCAGTATTAGAGCCCCCAAAATGTAAACACTTATTGGATGTTCCTCTCAAATATTTGAGAATCTATTTTACTGCATTCCAATGCTCAAACACTAGATGACTAATATACCTACTAACTGTATATGAGCAATGTTAGTATGCTAATAGAAACTAAATTTAAATAAAGCTTCTAAAAACTAAACAAAATTCATAAACTTCAAGATAGACTAAGATGAGCTCTCAATTGAGAATATGAGCCATTAATGGGCTCTCTCAATGAGAAACTCTCTTGTTGAGTGGCTTTGTCTAAATAGATAGGATGTATGCTCAAGCTTATGCTTCAAAAATGGCTTCAAATGGAGTTGGAATTTGGGTGTGAGTGTATGGTTTTGATGTAAAATGGCTTCTCAAAATGGCATTATGAATTTACTTCATGGATTGTGTTATTTTGCAAAGGGGAAGGATCCAATTTATAGGCAGGAGGCTTGAGGGATTGAGGGCTAAGATGCAAGGATGGGAAAAAGCTCATGGAGGGCTTAGATTGCATGAGAGGAGAGCACATGGATTGTGCTTTCTTACAACCAATCAAGGAGTGACACATGTCACACGGTGAGAGGATGGAGGAAAGGGGAAAGATGAGTCAACAAAGGAGGCTCAAGGGATAAAATCTTCATAAAGACCCTCATAATGACCTGTAAGAGCAATAAAAGGGCTTGTAAGAGTCATTTATGACCTAGTGGACTTCATAAAGTTTTATGGTTGAGATATTTGGAGGGTGATGAGAGTAATTTCAACTTGGACTTGATTAGGAAGGTTTTAAGCTTGTTTAGGCTTGTGCAAATGATTAGAGGATGGATTAGGATGGTTTAGGATTAGCTTAGGGATAGGCAAGTGGATGGCATTTAATGAGGGTGGGTGAAGGAGGAGATATTTGTTAACTTTGGCTTGGGTTAGTAATTCTTAACCCATGTTTAGGGAATGTGACAAGGTTAGGAGGGGATTAGGATTAGGTTTAAAGACATCTTCTAGAAGAGTCTAGACTTTGGATGAGGATAAAGACTTTCTAGAATAGTCTAGAATTTCCTAGGATGAGGATGAAGACTTTCTAGAAGAGTCTAGAACTTCTTAGGATGAGGATAAATTATATTTTTAGAAAATAAATAAAGTTTTATTTATTTCAAGGGTTTGGGTTGAGGAGATATTTATTAAAACTTTTTTAATAAACATGAGGATTAATATTTAATCTTAATTAAATATTTTGAGTTGGGATTAGGGGTAGGAAATGATGGATTAGCCTTTAATTAAAATTAAAGAAAGATTAGAAGATTTTGGAAGAGGTTAGTGGTCTTAAGAAAATTGGCCAAGTTTTGGGCTAAAAATAAATTTTTTATTTATTTTGGGTTTTTTGGTCAATTTATTAATTAAATAATTAATAAATAAGGAAATAATGTTTAAATAAGATTTAAACATTTTTTGGAGGGATTCCTTAATTAAAATATTTTTAATTAAGATAAAGGGATTTAATGGCATAAAAATTAATTAATTAAATAATTAATTAATAAATGATGATGTCATTAGGACTTTTTCAGAAAATAAAAATACTTTATTTTCTAAAGGTTTTTAGGTGTCTACACTAACAACTCTTACTGCATGTCAAATAAATTACCTTATACATACCATAGCATACATCAAACTTCCTATAGTTGAAGCATAAGGTACCTTAGAAATCTTATCCTCCTCTTCTTGTGTCTTGGGACACATCTCCTTAGTCAACTTCAAATTACCAAGTAAAAACAAATTTAGCATTCTCCATAGAGAAACATTACAACACCTTCATAATATAATCATCCTTAGATAATGTCAATTTCTTGTTCTTCCTATGTCTACAAATTTTCATACCAAGGATTTATTTTTCTACCCCCAAATCCTTCATAGCAAATGAACATGCTAACTATTCGTTTAACCTCAATGTGATCCATGTTAGACCCAACTTCAAGCATATCATCAACATATAAACATAAAATAATATAGTTATCATCATCCAACCTCTTAAAGTAAACATAATGATCTGAATGACACCTACTATATACATGCTCATGTATAAAACTATCAAATTTTAGATACCATTGTCGAGGTACTTTCTTTAGGCCATATAAAATTTTATTCAATGTGTGCACTAAGTTTTCCTTACCTTTCACCTCAAACCCCTGTGGCTATGTCATATACATGTCTTCATCTAAATTAGAATGAAGGAAGGATGTTTTAACATCAAGCTACTCTAAATTCAAATCTTCAATAGACACAATACTTAAAATAATACTAATAGAAGTCATTTTTACAATAGGAGAGAATATTTCATCAGAATCAATGCCCTTTTTTTATACAAATCCTTTTACAACTAATCTAGCTTTAAATATTTCCTTTACCTTCATCCTCTTCTTTCAAACTCTAAACCCATTTATTATGTAAAGCTTGTTTACCTACAGGAAACTTGCATAAATGACAAGTCTTATTTTTTGGCAAGGAGTCCATTTTTTCTTCCACAGTAGACTCCCACTGAATCTTAGTATCCACCTACAAGACTTCATCATAACATTCAGGTTCACCAGCATCTATTAGTAAAATAGAGTACAAAGAAGGAGAAAATCATTTTGGATATTTACTTAGCCATGTTGATCATTTAACTTTCACTGGGGTGTGTGGTATTTGTTTTTTGTGGTTGTTGCAAATCATGAGGAATTTTTGAAACATCATCTTATGGAGTATCATCTAGCACTACATAATCATCTCCTTTCTTCTCATGTTGATGCAACATATCTTTGTACAACACTTTCTCATTGAATATGGCATCCCTACTTCTTACAATTTTATGATTTTCAAAATTCAAAAGCCTATGGCCAAATTCATCAGTGTCATATCCAAAAAAATACACATTTCATTGACTTAGCTTCTAACTTGGTTCTTTTTTCAAAATCTATATGAGCAAATGCTTCACAACCGAAGGTTTTGTGAAAAGAATAACTCACCTTCTTACCAATCCATGATTCCCTTGGAATACCATAGCCCAAAGAAGTAAAGGGACATTTATTAATCAAATATATATTATTATTGATATCCTCCACCCCCATGTTTAAAGGGAACCCTGCATGCAACCTCATGCTCCTTGTATGCACCATTATAGTCTTGTTCATGCATTCAGC
Source organism: Cupressus sempervirens (assembly GCA_028749045.1). Lineage (NCBI taxonomy): Eukaryota > Viridiplantae > Streptophyta > Pinopsida > Cupressales > Cupressaceae > Cupressus > Cupressus sempervirens. Next base: position 77,496,755 of record CM053789.1, read on the forward strand.
CACTCCATTTTTTTCTAGAGTCCTTGGAATAGTTTTCTATCTACAAATACCATTAGTGGAGAAATAATATTCATATTCATGACTGCAATACTCACCACCATTATTAGATCTAAGATATTTTAATTTCTTACCAAATTCATTTTTAACCAAGCATTTACATTTCTTGAAAGTTTGAAATACATTAGATTTCTGTCAAAGGAAATAAACCCATAGTTTTCTAGTTGCATCAAAAATAAATGTAACATAATAATGAGAGCCACCAAGGGAAGATACCTAATCTAGTCACCAAAAAATTGTATGCACAAGCTCTAATCTCTCATTTTTCTTTTCCTTCCCACTCTTCACAAAATTCACTCTCTTCTATTTTCTACATACACAACTTTCATAGAAATCCATATTAATACATTTTAGAACTAGTAAAACTTGCTTTGAATGAAGTACTTCCATACCCTTCTCATTCATGTGCCCAAGTATTTTGTGCCAAAGAGTTTTATCAAAATCTATAGCAATTGTTTGTTCTCTCTTCTCAACTACAATAACTATTCTTGAACATTCATTTTTATCTGAAACAATCAAAATAGAAAGAACAATATGACCTATACAAAGATATAAGGTGCCTACTTTCACACTTTTTATTACTACAAAGGAACCTTTTGAAAGCTTCTAATTTTTATCATTAAAAGTAAATACACAACCCTCATCACCGAGTTGCCTTGCTGAAATTAATTTCCTACTCAGCCTTGGAACATGTCTTACTACATGTAGTAGCCAATTATTCTCATTCTACAACTTAATCTTAACTTTTCCCTTTCAAACAATCTAACAAAGTTCATTATCCCCCAAATAATAAAGCCCAAAATCCCCTTTGACATAATCAATAAAATAACCTCTATGAGGTGTAGTATCAAATGAAGCACCAAAATCTAAAACCCATGAATCATCAACACTTTCTAAAGAAAGAAGAAAAGAATCCTCTTTAGATTTGTTACTTACCATATTTTCCTCCTTTTTCCCTTTTGGTTTATCTCCTTCATTGTTCTTTTGAGTCCAAGAATTTTTTTCTTATGCCATGGCTTACCATAGTACCAGAAATCTCTTGGTCTTTTGGATTGAGACCTCTTTCCCTTTGAATTTCCTCTTGATTTTCCATGGTTTCTAGAATTGTTTCCTCTCTTAGTCGTTCTACCTCTACTTTGTGTGTTCAAAGCACTTCCTGATGTAGATCCACCTAAGGTTTTCGTACAACTCTCCTCACTCAAAATAACACCAATCACATCATCAAATTTTAATGTATTAGATCCAAAAATAGAATTACTCATGGCCATTACCAACCCATTCCATCTTTCAGAAAAATGACACAAAATCAAGAGAGCCTTAATTTTTCATCAAAATTAATTCCCAAAGAAGATAAATAACTAGAAATAATATTAAACTCATTTAAATGATCCACAACATATCCACCTTCTACCATCTTAATATTAAATAAATGCTTCATGACAAGTATCTTATTTGAAGTGGAGGCCTTTTCATACAATTTCATTAGGGTTTACATCAACTCTTCTATTGTCTTTGCTTTTGTAATGTTAAATGTCATTGATAGTGCCAGGCATAATTGAATGCTTCCAATTTTCTTTCTATCTAAAATATCATAGTCCTCATCTGTCATAGTTCCCTATTTCTTGGATTTTACTTCCATGAGACTCCCACTCAACCATGAGACTTTCCTATACAGGATAACTGAAAAATAGCTTCGCTCTAATACCACTTGTTAAGACTAACCATAGATAGAAATAACAATTATATGCAACTATAAACAATATTAGGAAATAATAAAACACATAGATGAGAATATAAGACATCAAGATTTAACATGGTTCACTCAAATCCTGGGATATGTCCACCAAACAACAAGTCCAATATTATTACAATCCAGTGATTACAACTTGATTATAATCTGTAATCCCTTGCAGCTCAATACCACTGCAAGAAGTAATTTTTGCATCACATAGCACAAAAATCCATAACCCTAAGATCTTTTATACAGGTATTTTTCTCATTTAAGGGTTATAATTAATTATTCATGTACACTACTCCCCTGATTAGTTGTTACAAACTAACATCGAGGTCCTTGCTTCAATCTATATAAACTTTTCTTCAATTTGCACACTAAGTTATCCTTACCTTTGACCTCAAATCCCTATGGTTGTGCCATATATATCTCTTTATCAAAATCACCATGAAGGAATGATGTTTTAACATCAATTTTTTCCAAATACAAATCTTTAGTAGCCACAACACTTAAAACAATACAAATAGAAGTCATTTTAACAATAGCAGGTAATATCTCATCAAAATCAATGCTCTTTTTCTATGAAAATCCTTTTACAAATAACCTAGCTTTAAATTTTTTCTTACCTCCATCCTCTTCTTTCAACCTATACACCCATTTATTCTATAAAGCTCATTTACTTATAGGAAACTTGCATAAATCTCAAGTCTTATTTTTCAGCAAGGAGTCCATTTCATTTGCCATTGTAGACTCCCACTAAATCTTAATATCTACTTGGATAGCTTCATCATAACATTTAAAGGTTCACTGGCATCTTTGACTAAAATAGAGTACAAAGAAGGAGAAAATCTTTATGGAGGTCTACTTAGCCTTGTTGACTCTCTAACATTTACAAGGGTGTGTGGTATTTGTTGTTGCGGTTGTTGTAGATCATGAGGAACTCTTGAAACATTATCTTTTGGAGTATCATCCAAAACTACATAATCATTTTCTTTATTCTCATGCTTCTACAATAGATCTCAGTACAACACTTTCTCATTGAATATGACATCCCTGCTTCTTACATTTTTACAATTTTCAAAATCCCAAAGTCTATAACTAAATTCATCAATCCATATCCAAAAAATACAATTTCTTTGACATAGCTTCTAACTTGGTTCTATTTTTATAATTTATATGTCTGAATGCTTCATAACCAAAGGTTTTGAGAAAAGAATAAATCACCTTCTTACGGTTCCATGCTTCCTTTGGAACACCACAACCCAAAGGAGTAGAAGGACCTTTATTAATCAAATATAAAATAGTATTAATAGCCTACTCCCAAGTGTTTAAGGGCAACCCTACATACAACCTCATGCTTTTTGCATACTCCATTATAGTCTTATTCATGTGTTCAACCACTCCATTTTCCTCTGGAGTCCTTGGAATAGTTTTCTATCTACAAATATCATTATTGAAGCAATAATCTTCAAATTAATGACTGTAATACTTGTAATACCCCAAAATTGGCACATTGCCATGCTAAACAAATTCTGATCTATTTAATCAATCTTGTGTTCTATTTTACTAGACAATTTTGAATTCTAATACTTGTTACTTGACCTAAGTGTCAAATACAGAAAAACCTTAAGCTACATTCTTTATTTAATTCATAAGTATTGACGCAAATTAGCTACATTAAATCTATTAATTAAGTTTAATTTAAGTATAATTCTTCATACTTTAATTAAATCAAAATCACCTCTTTAGGTAATGCACAAAGGAATTAAATGTATTTAATTTAATAAGATAATGTCCTCATTTTAGTTATTGAGTTTAATTATTCAATTAATTAAGATTATGCATTTATGAGGTCATATTCTATTTTATTAAATTAAATTTTCCCTCCAAATCTTCTCTTCAATTCAGAAATGGAAATTTTGAGTGAACTAGAATTGGGAATGGAATTAATTTAGTTAATTCTCTCACACACTCAGAAGTGAATCAGTTAACTTCATCTGCACAAGGAATTTTCCACTCTAACTAAATCTCATCTCAAATCTTGACCATTCATTCCAATTGATCTTGACCATCAATCAATTATGAAATTCTATTTAAGGAGCCTTCAATTCCTCATTACAGAGGTTGAATAGATTTTGCATCGAACTTATATTGAAATATCTATTCATTGCTCTTACATTCTTAGCTTAGATTTATTACATATCAATATCATTCTAGTTTAAAATGGACACATTTAGAATAATATGTTCTTTTTATTCTTAGCTTAATACATGTATTTTATTTAGATTAATTTGTATTCTCATATAGCTTAATTAAATCCTTCATGCTAGAGGTCTAGTTGCTAGCTTCTCATTCTGAGAGCAATAACATAATCCATCTAGTTAGGAGGCAACAAATCAGTTTGTCAAATTGTTTCAAATGAATGACTCAATGTTCATTCTGGAATAACTTTGCATATAAGGATCATGTTGAATTGTGTGTGAAGATTGAGGCCCACATTTATTCCATACATTTTTGGTGCCCACCGTGGGGCTAAGAAATCAAGTTTCTAGCCTCATTTGTTTGTTTTTCTACATTTTTTAGTATTTTGTCACTGTCATCCATACTATACTCCAATTTCTCATGCAAGAAATCTCATTTTTACATGAAGAAACTGAGGTTCGTCTCCCTGTACTACACTTCTTCATGCACAAAAGTGTATAATTGTGCAATTTCTCACATGGTACACACCATTTTCTCATTCAAGCTTGTGCAGGATTTTGTGTGAAATTTCACATGAGCAAATGCAAAGTGTAGTTTTTAGAATTCATTTTTTATCATCATGTTTTAACTAATAGTTATTCCTGGAGCAATTTCATTTTTGGTTTTTGCTTTTCAATAGCTTAATAGTGGTTTGCAAGATGCTCATCAAAGAAACATTATTACAAACCTTTGAAATGGTACTAACAGTTTGATTGTAGGATGTTGTCAAAGATATGCATGTCAAAGAAATCATTTCAAACCCACTAAAATGTTGTGTTTTCTTTACTACTTTCTCACACATAGTTTAATAGGGCTTTTGAACTTTATAGGGTATAAATAAGGGAATAGGGGAGTATGTTCTTTACTACTTCGAAGTGACACCCAAGAGTAAATCAGAAATCTAGACACCTTTGAAAGATGGTACCTAAGGGAGGAAAGAAAGCTAGTGGTTCTCTTGTATGAGTCTTTTCTATGAAGGGATAATGACTTCCTTTTAGGAAATGAAAATATTGAGAAAAGAAAAGTTTGGATCAATAAGCTAATTTAGTGATGAATATGTCTTGCATGCTTAGGTAAGGTGATGAGGTAGAGGAGTATGCTCTTTCCCCTTGAGGGAAATCAGAAACTTGGACCCTTAGATCTGAACCACTAGCTTGAGTCAACCTTTTAGAGGGCCCGCCAGAGTGATCCAACCTCCAAGAATGACCCAAGTGAGTACATTCCTTTCATCAAAGATTCTAACTCACTATAATAAAGAAGCTTTGTTGAGTGAAAGACTCCAAACCCATATTAATTTCCACTTCTTCATTTTGATATCACATATCAAGAAGAGGCTCTATCTATTGCACTAGCTGGCATTGGCCCTAGTCTAGCTAATCAAGTGTGTGCACTTTTAGATGCTGGTATGGGCTACTAGCCTCAACTTCGTTCATGAAGCCACCAAGGGTTAATATGAATAGAAGCCAAGTAAAAACCTCTTAGTTTCTACCTAGTTCACCTCCAAAAGGGGGGATAATCTTTGTGCAAGGAGGGGGAGAATCTCTCCTGTACATATTCACCATAGGCATGTACCTAGACATTGGAATGTGGTATACATGCTTGACCCCTACCACAAGGGTTTTCATTCAACATATATATTATTGAGTCCTTGGAATACACCAAAAACATGGGTGCCCTCTAGTGGGGTGACACAGCTACGTGAGACGAACACATGCACATAAGTTGGGAGACAAAGGTTTTGTTTCCCCTACCATTTTTGGTTATAAGGATAAAATGTGTCTTTTTTTGAGTCTTCAAACTTGTCCAAATCTATCAAATAAACTAAAGGTTGAGACTCCCTCATCCCTCTTAGTTGTTTTGCCTTTAGTTGGATTGTTTGTGACTACTACTTGCTTCTCATGTCTAAAAAAACTATTTATTTGAAAACCAAAATGTTGTCAAATTTTGAAAAGTACCCTAATATCTATCTAAAACTTGTAAATACAATCAATATCCTATTTTGAACTATTGAAACCTTTGAAAATATCTTCAAATCCAGTCAAAAAATGTCAGTTTGTCTAGATTATCACACCCAATTCTATGAATTTTTGCATGAGAAAACTCCCTATCAGCACTTCCTTGTACATCTCTATATAAGTTCTCATGCGACTTTCTATGAATCTCAGCATGAGATTAGGCAAAAAATATCTTTTTATGCCAAAATTTTCCCTTTTTGTCAAATTTTCACATCCTCACATGACTTTGTGCAATTCCTTGCATGAGAAAACTAGTCAAAATTTGTTGTTCTGAATCTTTACCTAGTTTATTGTGCTTTCTCACACAGTTCTCTATGAATCCTCATGCGGGATCTTGTCTTGAAACTATCAAACTATCATGTCAGCATTATCTACACCCCAAGTCTCATCTATGTCTACAACATTTTATCACTTCTCTTTCTACAAATAGTGTCAGAAAGTGACTTCTTGCTTAGTTAACAACTTGTGATATACACATGGAACTAGTCTCTTCATTTAGTTACCTTTTTTTGTCCTTTTGTGTTTTTCATTCTTTGTGTCATGATAGTCATAACTCTTAGTTATTCTAGCCATCACTCAGATGACTTGTACCTAAGTATACAACACTATTATCTCACTTTGAGTCTATGTTCTAGTGTGGTCCTTGTCTAGGCTTTTGTTTTTTGTCATTGTCTATAAATGTAGCAACAAGAACTAGAAACATGTTTTATCCCCATAGAATTAGATGAGGTAGCACTAGGTGTCATAATCATGGTAGAGGCCACTTCTCAACTTATACATAGTCTATCTCCACTAGGTCTAGTGAGAATTCCTCACGATCTACTTCACTTGTTAGATCACCTAATGTTTAGAGAATTTTTTCAATAAACTTACAACAAACTAAGAATCCCTTGTATCAAGAGGATCCTGAAACTAGAAAAGTTCATACATCTCCAAAAAAAAATAGCTAAATTCTTATTTAGATGACCACTTCAAAAAACATAAATTGAAACTTATCACATCCCTAGAATGGTTGACCAAGACCAAGAACATAGTAGAACTAGAACACCAAAGGAATGAGAGATATAAAGACCCTTTTAATGATGAGAATGAGGAAAATGAAGAGATACTTACTGAATATGTTGAAAGATTTCATAAGGACAAACACTTCCAAATAGTCATGAAAATCTTTCTTAACAAAGAGAAAGAGAAATAGCTTCTCAAACTTGCTCAAGAGGGAGTCAAGCTACCTCATCACTTTAATGTTGAAACAATCATTACACCTAAAGAGGAAACTAAAATTTCTAAATTGCAAAACCAACTGAAGATCATGAAAGAATAGTTAGCCCAAATTATGCATGATAAGGACAAACTTACAAAAACATACACCTTCGACACTCTTTGTCCATTTCCTTTTAACAAAAGTATAGATATGCCTCCTTTTCCAAGAGGATTTGAGTTGCCTAAGTATGATAAATACTTTGGAACTTATGATCTCCAAGATCATTTGCAAGAATTAGGTACCCTATCTATGGACGTTATGCATAATCAGACATATCTCATGCATCTATTTCCATGAAGTCTAGATGATCAAGCCATGGAATGGTTTTCATGCTTTCTTGCTGTTATCAAAATGTTTGACGAGATCGCTAACCTATTTTTCCAATAGTACTCCCACAACATACAACACCCAATTAACATACGAAACTTATGTAACCTTAAATATAAAGTTGGAAAAGCTTTCCTCACATTCCTTCAAAGACAGAGAAAACTTTACACAAAATATTCATGCAAAATCCTTGAAATGGAAAAACTTAACATCTTTACTGATAATATTTTACCTAACTTTTAGTATAAAGTTCAACTTCAAGGTCCATGCACCTTTGAAGACATGGTCACACAAGCCATCCGAATAGAGAAATTCATGGTCAAAAAGGGAAAACTAACTATTCAAAATGACATCAAACAAGGATCAACTCTTAGCAAAGATAAGACCAAGTATGTGAACAAGAACCAAGAGGTTGTACATGATGGAGTTGTTGACAATATTACTCCTAAACCTACCAAGTCCATGTTCAATCTTACAGCCAATCTCAAAGCATCCAAAAACATTGATAAATCTCCTTTTAACAATAAGATGTTTGGAAACAAACCCATGAACTCATCTTGGGTTACATGCCAAAAATAAGAATATACACCTCTTGGTGAACTTTTGGATTTGGGCTATAAGGCTCTACTACAAAAAGAGCTCATTTCTACATTGGATAACTCTCATCCTTATTATCCACAACCATGACCTCTATGGTGGAACAAAATCGCATTTTGTGAATACCATTAAGACAAGTGTCACAAAACTAGTAACTATATCAACCTACATCACAAATTTCAAGATTTAATTAATGATGGTGACATTGTTTTAGATGGACATAACAAGAACTTGGATCACAAGGGTTTCAAGGAACCATTCTCATCTTATGAAAAAGGAGAAAACTCAAAACAAAAATCTCATAACAAGATCAACTATACATACTCTAATGATGATGAGATAGTCCATATGGTTAAACTAGTTAATTTTGAGTATTGTGATGTTATCACCATTAAGGGAAAACAAGATAACACCAAACCTAAGACACCTCTCATCTTAAGGGGCCCAATGTCCAGCACATCTGACAAAAAACCATCACAATCTTGTGCTAATGTTATTACATGTTCTTGTGTTAGGTTAGTACTCAAAGGCCCTATGCCTTCTACTCCTAATCTAGAACAACACGAAGACAAACCTCTTGTTGGTCCATCTGGAAAAGGAACAAAAGTTACAACATCATTTATGGCTACTAGCTACAGTATCCTTCATCAATTACAATAAAAAAATGCTCAAATCATGATCTTTGAATTACTCAAAATCTCACTTTCTCATAGGAATATTCTTGACAAAGCCCTCAATAAGGAAAACATACCTCAAGATCTTGATCTTGATAGGTTCCAATCTATGGTAGGTCATCCTTACCTCACCTTATTATATGTCCTTCTATTGGGAGGATGACAATTTAGTAAGTCATTTGCATAACCAACCACTACACATTGAAGTCATGATTCACAAAAAATGTGTCCATCATTTGCTCTTTGACAATGGAGCTAGTTAAGCATTCTCTCTACTACTCTACTTAGACAATTGGGCTATTCTAAAGAGTCCATTGATCCCTATTGCAAGATAACTATTAAAGCACATGATGAAGTTGAACATAAATCTTTGGGTCTTTTTGTGTTGCCTCTTTGGGTTGGTCATGTAGAAAGCGATGTCACTTGTTAAGTCCTTAACATTTTGTTAGCATACAACATTCTGCTAGGAAGACCATGGATACATGAAATGCAAGTTGTGCCCTCAATTTACCATCAATGCATAAAGTTCCCATTTCACAACTTTGAAATCATAATACCTTAAAATACTAGCTATACTTATAACTTGTTGAGTTCTACTAAAATATTTGTACCTGCTAATAGGGAATCTATAGACCATCATGATAATAGGTTGAAGCAAATTGAGTAGTCAATTAAGCTAAAAGAAATAGGAATGGGTGAATATCGCATAGAACCAATTATGTCTTTGACATCTCTTCCTGACTCTCCTCATCATTATGGGAGACCATTTGAAGTAAAGAGACTTTTTGTGCTAACACCTCAAACTAAATACAATGGTACCTTTGTCAAAGCTACTACACCTCTTGTGGAGGAAGAGGAAAATAGATCCATTTTCGCATGGATATACAAAGAGGAAACTCCAGTTGACCTCATAGAACTGTCTTATGAAATTACTCCTAAAAAGTATGGTCCAGGTCTTAAACTCATGAAATTCTTTGGCTACAAGGGGAATGGCTCGATTGGATGCAACAAAAATTGTTTAGTTGATAATATCAAAGTAATAGCTAGAAGGTCTCAAGATACATCCAATCTAGGCTTCAAGAAGATTCTGTCATGTCCCCTATTCAAATAATTAAAAATAAATAAACTTTGTTAAGGCAGGCAGGCTCCAAAAACGTGAAATTTCGGAAAAAAGGGTTAATCTTTGGAAACCAATGGACTAATAAATAAAAATTATTATTAAATTATATTTTATTAACCCCTCTTGGACATGAGTTAGGGTTATGCCCTCTTTAAAAGGGGTTTGGAGGCATTTTGGGCTCATTCTACATCTTGATTCTTGCTAATTTTCTTGTTGTTCTTCAAAGGCTGCCAAACCTGTGGAGAAGGAGACCCAAGAACGGGAGTTTGTAGGTTTCCAGGAAGGCTAAGGACGGGAATTTGAAGCCATTCCAGGAAGGCTAAGGACGGGAGTTTGAAGCCATTCCATGTGCATGCTCATACAGAGTTTGCCCTTGTGCTGAATAGTGCCGATTTGGGTGTTTTCAGGGTTGTTTTTGGTTTGAATTTGGGTTTTCAGTTGAGTGTTTCATATAAGTTTGGTTTGCTATTGTATTTCAGACTTTATGATGTTAAAATAGAGCTGGATATATGTATTGGGTCGTGATTAAACTTCTGAGATAATTTATGAGTGTTTGTGGTGTTTCCGGGCATTTTTGTGTTAATTTCGGGAGCCCGATTGAGCATAGTTTTGCCCTACATTTGTGATCTGTTGTGTAAGGGCTATAAAAATCTAGAAATGTCATTTTGTAGGCTTTTATGCTGCTGAAATTTCTATAAAAATGTCCATTATCAGATTTATTAATAATTTGTGAAGTTGTGAAGTTTTTGGCACTAATTTGGACATACCCGATTTGGGTTTTATTGGAAAATTGGCAGATCTTTGTAATATTGGTTGTTTGATTTTAAAGTTCTGATTTGAGGCTGGAAATATCATAAAAAATCAGTAAAGGGACATTCCAGTGGTATCAGAACCGTGATCTTGCTAGCCTGAGGGTTTGTAGAAGTTGCATGTCAGTTTTAACAACTACCCAGATCTTGCATGTCAAGTTTTGATAACTACCCAGATCTTGCATGTCATATTTTATGATTGCATGCAACTAAGTGAAAGAGAAAAAAGATATTTTCAGCGAGAAAAGAATAAAGAAATTTTGATCAAACCCCTAGTTGAAAGTAAAAGTACAAAATCCAAGGAAGAAAAAGGTATGGCTGATCCAGATGAGATGGCAAAAAAATTCTTCCAAGACATCCAAAATACTCAGAAGCAAACAGTGGATGGTTTGACGGAAACTAGAGAGGCTTTGTGAATATTGACAGAAAAATTACAAGGAATTGCATCTATTAATGAGAAAGGGAGCACTTCAGAGGAGCCGAGAAATGGGAGATCCACACCATCTAAATCAACCAAATCTATTTTCTTGCCTGCAGCTGAGCCACCAGTACCAAATCCAGCCATTAATCCAGTGGAAGAGGTTACAGGTAATTTGATTACATTAAGAGCTACTTACAATGGCTTAGATGATGACTTTCGTAGTTCAGTTCCTTTTAGAGAATATGTGGATATGATGAACGCTTTGATGCCCAAGAAAGAGAATAGGAGGGAGCATGACACAAGTGGAAGAGAGCTCAAAAATAAAATAAGCAAGTTTACAGTGCCTACTTTTGATGGAACAAATAAAATTTCAGCTAGAGCATGGCTACAAAAATTACAAACTTTCTTCACACTTAACCCCATGAAAGAGAGTGATGCTATTCAATTTGCAAGTCTACACTTGGAAGATGCAGCCTATGATTGGTGGTATCATGGAATGACTACTCAAGGTCATGATCAGGTAACTACATTTGAAGATTTCAGTCAAAGGGTGATAGATAGATTTGACCTCAAGGATGATGAAGAGTACTTTAAAGAATTGTCAAAGTTGAAGCAAACCAAATCAGTTAATGAGTATATAGAAGAATTTCAAAAAGTGGCTGTTATGGTACCTGATATGAGTGAAAAGAGGATTGTTTATCTTTTTCTTGATGGTTTAGAAGATTCTGTTAAGGGTTTGGTTAAGGCTTTCTCACCCTCAACCTTACAGGAAGCTATCAAAAGAAGCTTGCAACTTGAAACTTGCGTGCCTATGAAATCAATGACTAATCAAAAACCCCCAAATCTTTGGCAACATAAGGGAAATTTTCAGAAAAAGACTTTCCCAACACTACCACCAAAAGATGTGACAAATGTGGCAAAAAAGAAGGTAGATGAAGAGACTAAGAGTGAATTACGAAGGAAAAAGCTTTGTTTTACTTGTAGAGAACCATGGGTTCCAGGACACAGATGTTTGGGGAAAGGTCAAGTGCACTATATTGAAGTTGCTTCAGAATCTGATTCAGATGAGCATGAGGAATTTTATGATACTAAGGAGGAGGTAGAAGAAGAGAAAGTAAAAGAAATCAGCAAGGATGGCACTTTAGCAGCATTATCAGGAGTCCCAAGATACCATCCCTTCCGAATTCGAGGGGTACTAGCAGGGAAAAGGTTGACTATTCTTCTTGATAGTGGGGCAACTCACAATTTTATTGATGAGGGATTTGTCATGAAAAGAGGGCTTAAAGCAGAAGATTTTGAGGGATTCAATGTTACTGTAGCTGATGGATTCACTATTCCTTGCACACGGGTGGTGAAACAACTCAAGATGACCTTAGGAGATTATGAGTTATGTGATGACTTCTATGTGGTTGGTATTGGGGAGACAGATTTTGTATTGGGTGTTCAATGGTTGCACTCTATCGGAGGCTATTACATGAACCATCAAACTATGGAGTTTAAATTTCATTCCAATGGGAAAGAAGTCATATTGAGAGGGTTATCAAATGGAGCACCTAAGGCGGTCTCTGCAAAGAGGATGGAGAGGACTTTTCGAAGAGGACAAGTAACATGGGCAGCAGGAGTCATAATCCAACCAACAAGCTCTCCCAAGAATCAAGGTAATTTCCATTTTGAAATTCAAAATATTCTTGATAAGCATAGTATAGTTTTCAATGACTTGCCTCCAGGATTACCACCAAATAGAGGTTTTGAGCATGTTATAGAGTTAGAACAGGGTACCAAACCAGTTAAAACAACCCCATACCGCCATCTAAGAGGTTATAAGGAAGAAATTGAAAAAACTATTAAAGAACTCCTGGACATGGGATTCATAAGGCCTAGCTCTAGTCCATTTGCATCATCTGTGGTACTTGTCAAGAAAAAGGATGGTACAATGAGAATGTGTATAGACTACAGGGCTCTAAACAAGAAGACCATAAAAAATAGGTATCCCATACCATGCATAGATGAACTCATTGATGAGTTACATGGTGCTGTATACTTCTCAAAAATTGACTTAAGATCAGGCTACCATCAAATCCGAATGAGGAGTGAAGATGTGGAAAAGACTGCTTTCAGATGTCACTATGGGCACTTTGAATTTCTTGTTATGCCATTTGGACTCACTAATGCACCAGCAACATTCCAATCTTGTATGAATAAGGTATTTAGTCAGCATCTTCGAAAATTTGTTTTGGTATTTTTTGATGATATCTTGATATACAGTAAAACATGGGAAGAGCATCTAAAGCACATAGACACTGTTTTGGGAATCTTGGAGCAGCAATCCTTCTATGCTAAGCTATCTAAATGTGAGTTTGGTTTGATAGAGATCCTATATTTGGGACATATTATAAGCTCTAAAGGAGTACAGGTTGATCAACAAAAAATCCAGGCAATTTTGGATTGGCCTCCACCCACTAATCTTACACAGTTGAGAGGTTTCTTCGGGTTGTATAGCTACTATAGGAGATTTGCCAAGGGATTTTCTCAGCTTGCTGCCCCCTTGACTGATTTGACAAAGAAAGGAGCTTTTGTTTGGACACAAGAGGCACAAAAAACATTTGATAAGCTTAAGGAGGTAATGAGTTCATGCCCTGTGCTTGCAATTCCAGATTTCTCTTTACCTTTTGTTGTTGAATGTGATGCTTCAGGAGAAGGTATAGGGGCTGTCCTAACTCAAAGGGGACATCCAATAGCATTTGAGAGTTGAAAATTAAATCAATCAGAGAAAGGGTACTCCATCTATGATAAGGAAATGTTGGCAATCATGCATGCACTTCATAAGTTTAGACAATATTTGGTATGTGGGAGATTCATTGTAAAGATAGACCATAATAGCCTCAGGTTCTTCTTGAACCAAAGGGATTTGAATGATCGTCAACAAAAATGGGTAAGCAAATTGCAAGCTTATGATTTTGATATTGAATACATGAAAGGAAAGAATAATGTGGTTGCTGATGCTCTCTCAAGAAAGCCCACTTTGTGTTCCTTATCATCTATCTCTGCTGATTGGAAAGTCTCCATAATTTTAGAGTATGCTAAATATTCATTTGCCACCAATATTTTGGATAAGTTAGTGGATGATAACAGGTACAAGGTTGTTGATGAATTGATTTATTACAAGAACAAGATCTTCTTAGTGCCAGGGTCAAAAACTAAGGAGAGGATATTGAGGGCCTTTCATGACACACCTTTGGCTGGTCACCAGGGATACTTCAAGACATAAAGGCAAATTCGAGAGCGGTTTTCATGGAAGGGTATGAAGGAGGATGTCCTTAAACACATTAAGGAATGTATGGTATGCCAACAAAGCAAGAGTGAGCAAAATTTTCCTGCAGGGTTGTTGCAGCCACTTCCTATTCCTGAACAAAAATGGGAAAGTATTTCCATGGATTTCATCACTGGGTTGCCCAAGATTCAAGGTAAGGATTGCATATATGTGGTGGTAGATAGACTAACTAAGTATGCACATTTCTTTCCTATCACATCTGATTTCAAGGCATCACAAGTCGCCGAATTGTTCTTCAAGGAAATTTTTAGATTACATGGTTTGCCTAGAAACATTGTTAGTGACCGGGACAGTAGATTCCTCAGCTCTTTTTGGAAGGAGCTCTTTCATTTGGCAGGAACTGAACTCACTCCCAGTACTAGCTATCACCCTCAAACAGATGGACAAACAGAGATAGTTAATAAATGGATAGAAGGATATTTGAGGAACTATGTTTCAAATCAACAACATGCTTGGGTGAAATGGTTGCACCTAGGGGAGTATTGTTACAATACATCTCATCACATGTCTATTGGTATGCCTCCTTTTCATGCTCTTTATGGTTACAATGCCCTTTCCTTTGTTGATCTAATACTTTTCGATAGCAGAGTACCCGCAGCAAGTGATTTCATCAAGCAAAACCAAGACATAATAAGGTCCCTCAAGGATAATCTACAACATGCACAAAACCAACAAAAGATATATGCTGACAGGAAAAGGATTGAAAGATCTTTTGAGGTGGGAGATTTGGTATTTGTTAGGTTGCAGCCATATAAGCAAAGCACCTTGAAGAGAAGTGGGGCAGAGAAACTCAAGCCAAGGTTCTATGGGCCTTATAAAATCATCAAGAAGGTAGGAGAGGTAGCTTATGAATTAGAGCTCCCACCAAACAGCAAAATACACAATATTTTTCATGTATCTTGCTTAAAGAAGGTTCTAGGCCAGCAAACCATAGTATCTACAGAATTACCACCTCTTGATGATGAAGGGAAATTAGTTTTGATACCAGAAGAGATTTTGGATACAAGAGAGAAAAGGTTGAGAAATAGGAGCATCACAGAGCATTTGGTCAAATGGAAAGGATTACCACTAGAGGATGCAACTTGGGAAGGAGAACATATTCTTGAGAATTCCAACCTTCATTGCTTGAGGAAAAGCAATATTTGGGAGGGGAGGACTTGTCATGTCCCCTATTCAAATAATTAAAAATAAATAAACTTTGTTAAGGCAGGCAGGCTCCAAAAAGGTGAAATTTCGGAAAAAAGGGTTAATCTTTGGAAACCAATGGACTAATAAATAAAAATTATTATTAAATTATATTTTATTAACCCCTCTTGGACATGAGTTAGGGTTATGCCCTCTTTAAAAGGGGTTTGGAGGCATTTTGGGCTCATTCTACATCTTGATTCTTGCTAATTTTCTTGTTGTTCTTCAGAGGCTGCCAAACCTGTGGAGAAGGAGACCCAAGAATGGGAGTTTGTAGGTTTCCAGGAAGGCTAAGGATGGGATTTTGAAGCCATTCCATGTGCATGCTCATACAGAGTTTGCCCTTGTGCTGAATAGTGCCGATTTGGGTGTTTTCGGAGTTGTTTTTGGTTTGAATTTGGGTTTTCAGTTGAGTGTTTCATATCAGTTTGGTTTGATGTTTTATTTCAGACTTTATGATGTTAAAATAGAGCTAGATATATGTATTGGGTTGTGATTAAACTTCTGAGATAATTTATGAGTGTTTGTGGTGTTTCCGAGCATTTTTGTGTTAATTTCGGGAGCCCGATTGAGCATAGTTTTGCCCTACATTTGTGATCTGTTGTGTAAGGGCTATACAAATCTGGAAATGTCATTTTGTAGGCTGTTATGCTGCTGAAATTTCTGTAAAAATGTCCATTTTCAGATTTATTAATAATTTTTGAAGTTGTGAAGTTTTTGGCACTAATTTGGACATACCCGATTTGGGTTTTATTGGAAAATTGGCAGATCTTTGTAATATTGGTTGTTTGATTTTAAAGTTCTGATTTGAGGCTGGAAATATCATAAAAAATTAGTAAAGGGACATTTCAGATTCCCTTCCATCTAGAGATTAACAAATTTATACCAAAACCTAAGGGTTCATCTAAACATGAGTCACAAGTTTAGTCAGATGACCATGAGGATGACATTGATGATAAGGGTCCTTATCCTTATTCAATTCTTGATGATCTCGCTAAATTCTTTATAGGACTAGATGACTTTGTACCATGTGTCAACACTATGAATGATGATAGTGATTCTTCTAATGAAACGACTAGTTCTTCCCATATCCAACAAGAAAAAGGAGAGTAGGGTATGTGTAGGATAATGGTGTGCCAAAAAGTGGCAATCTAAAAAATATGTAGTTCTAAAATGCCTCAAAGAATTTCAAAATATATTCCCACTTTTTTCCACCCATCCTGATACTAAATGAAAACAGTTAATACCTTTATAATTCCTACTATATCTTTCAATACCAACCTTATATGGTCATCTTTAAAACATCCTGAAAATGTGTTTTTGGCATGTTCTTATGCATTTTTTACTTCAAGCATGTAGCTGATGACTTTTTTTAAACCAAAATTTGATGTAACGAAAAGGGTTTCTTAAGAATGTTCTTAGCTTTTCATAAATGTAAGTTTTGTCAAATTACAAGTTCAGTAAGTAATTATTACTTATTTTCTAATGGAGTTAGCTACAAAGTGTTGATTGACATACTGGTTCAAAAATAGCTATAACTTTCAAACCGTATAAGATTTGTGAAATTCAAAAGATGCGTCACATTCTATGCTTTGACTAGTATAAGAAAAAAAAAAAAAAGACTTAATTTTGATTTTTTTTGAACTAGTTAAGGTGGTCAGACACGGGAGTTTTTTAATTCTGAAAATAGTATAGTAGAAAATTCATAATTAATTAATTATTTAGAATAAAAATTGCCAAAAATATGCGTCACATCTAGGCATGAGTCTACTTTTTATATCTAAAATTATATTTAAAAATATTATCATTTGATTATGATTAAGGTGGTCAGACATACACCTGCATTAAAATCCAAACTTTTGACCAATCAAATAATTTTTTCTCTAGATAAGGCCTTGTAGTTTAGAAACTAGATTCAATTTCTTATAGATTATTTCTTACAACTTTTTGATATAAAGTCTAGAACCACTTTAAAATTATGTGTCAAGTTGACATAACCCTGATTTGCTAATTTTTCACTGTCATTTAAGGCCATAGTTTGGTACATCATGATCCTGCACATACCCGGTACAATCATGCTTTATTCATTGAGTACCTTTGTAAAAATCTAGATGATGAAGGAGAATTTTTCCCTATCACTGTTGGGGAATTATATAGTCTGTCTCCATGCAATCTAGATTCTCAAGAGTATGAATTTGACTCTCTCTCATATGCAACTATAGACAAAGATATAGATCAAGTTCATATCTATGAAAATCAACTTGAAATAGGTGAACCATCTGAGGATAGGTCAAATGAGTCTCATCCAAGTAGTCTCATTAAATCTTGGATTAATGACAATAGAACTTAAAGGCATTCAATCAAAATTATGGATGAAGCCACTCTAAGTCTCGAATTTCTTGTCCAAGAATTTGATGATTATACTATGAATGCAATTGAACCCACCACATCTCTTTCACTCACCTATCTCAAGCTCATAGACTAGAATTCTAATGCATCTAGTGAAGTCCCTACATTCCAGAATGACTATGCTCTTTCTTGTTACTTAAACGTTGTCAAAAATGTAACATCTTCAACCTATTAGCAAAGTGTCAACATGATTGAAACTGACATCAAATATCTCAATCACACAATCAAAAAGAAAAGAAATATAAGGTCCAGTGGTGAAAACCTTATTGTGGCAGTATCAAAACCTAAAATAGTAAAAATAAAAGACACATCCAAAGGTAAAAATTTATTTGAGGCACCTACGAATGAGATATTTGATGCACTTCCTAGTCATTTTCAAGAAAGATCATCAGTTTTGATAGAGTCGACACAACTAATCAACTTGGGAACATAGGAACATCCTCACATGATACATCTTGCACAGTCACTATCTCCAGAAGAAAAAGAGGAATTCATTGCTTTCTTACAAAAGAAAAAGATATATTTTGTGTGGACATACTTAGACATGCCAAGCTTGGATCTTGATCTCATAATGCACCATTTATTTGTTGCGCTAGGAGTTAAACTAGTCAAATAGAAACTTATGAAAATGCATCCTCATGTTTCATTACTTGTCAAAGATAAATTGGAAAAGCTTCTAAAACTTGATTTAATCCATTCTATTGATTACACTAAATGGATATCAAACATTGTCCTAGTCTCCAAGCATGACAAATCTATTAGAGTCTATACAAATTTTAGAGATCTAAACTTAGCATGTTTGAAGGATGATTTTTCACTCCTTGATATTGATATGATAGTGGATATGACAGTAGGATATGAAATGTACTCACTCATGGACAGATTTTCTAGTTATAATTAGATTAAAATTGCACCAGAAGATTAGGAAAGGACTACTTTCACTTGTGCATGGGGAACCTTCTATTGGAACATGATGCCATTTGGTCTAAAAGAATTGGTGCCATGTATCAAAGGGTGGTTACTATGATTTTCCATGATATGATGCATACGAAAATGGAAGACTATGTTGATGATACTTCGGTTAAGAGCACAAAATGCAACACTCACCTTCAAGATCTGGGACCTATCCTAGACCATAAGGAAAAATTTACTCTGATGCTCGATCCCAAGAAATGTGCACTTGGGATAACATCTAGGAAACTACTTGGTTACATTATCTTTGCAAAAGGAATCAAGGTTGATCCAGAGAAAGTTCAAGAAATCATGGACATGCCTCGACCTTGTAATATTAGTTAGATGAGGGGCTTACAAGGAAGACTTCAATCCATTCATAGATTCATCTCACAACTTGTGGATAGATGAAAACCTTTTACTAAGACTCTAGATAAAGGTGTGAAATACAACTAGAGTGGTGCAGAGGCACCTAAATTTCAAGAAGACAAAGATATAAAAGCTAGAGAAGCCATTTGTAATAAGTTGTCAAAGGAGGTCTTAATATGATAAATAATGTAAAAATGTTTATTTAATTGGTGAATGGATCTATTGGCATCCATCTAAAGTCATTTGAGTCATTTGTATTGTATGTGGGTCAAGTTGTAAAGGCTATGAAGCCATTTTTTGTCAAAAATGTAAAAGTTGCGTAAAAAGTTGTAAAATGCAACTTTGAGAAAGTTGTTAATAATAGAAAAATAATTTAAAAAGGTATATGGTTGGTCTTGGGGGTAGTTAGGAAGGTTTATAACTATAAAATGGATATAAAAACCATTGTATGGTCGAACCAAATCAATTTGGAGAAGAGGAAATACTTTGATACATTTTTGGTGCATTTTATTGTTGTGGTTTTGATTGGTTTTTTTTAATTTTAGAGTAGTTTCCAGACCTTGTACGGCCATGTACAGCCTGGAAACCCTGTAATATAGTAATAGATATATATAAGGATGAATCCTTCTTCTCATGCTTTTGGTTTGGTTCAATTTTATGAAAAAATGAATAAGTTATGGGTATTTTGGTGAAAGTGGATGTTTGCAGATTTGAGATTCGCTGAATACAGTCATGTTGCAGCATGTGATGCGGACATATTTTGGAGACTCAATATCTCTAATGATATTCATTGGAAATATATGTGAACTAAATTTCATTTCCAACTAGTTTAAATTATTTTCATTTAGATTTGGGAAAGTTATGAAGATTTGAGTGAAAACTGGTTTTTAAAGATATCCATTCAAGATGAAGGCAAGGATTTGTGCTTGAAAAATTATATATGAATGGGAAAAATAAATGTCTTACATATTTGGAAACTATAATCATATATGGATAATTTGGAATTGGTTTGAGATTATTTAAAAAAAAATTGTGAAAGATATTTGATGCCCTAGGCAGGGTTACCAGTTTTGGTTCTGGTTTATGACAGAGAAAATGGGTCTTGATACAAAGACCATAACTTGTAATTTTTTTATTGGATGGGTACCATCTTTGAATATGTTTTGCTATACCTAGTTTTAAACAATTCCTCCAAATTGTTTTTCAAGAAGATATTTAGAACTGAAGTTATGAACAATGAAATCAGACATAGCAATCTGATTGTGTGAGTGAAGATGTTGTCTTTATTGGTGTATAATGTCAGGGTTCTTTGTTGTAATCTTTGAGATGTTCTTGGTTCCTTGAGGGTGTACCAGCCTATTGTGAATCCCTTGAGTTGAACTAAGATTCCTTGAAGATAAATACAGAGGGCTCTGCATCATAGAGCCAAGAGTGTGATTAGAGTCTAACACAAATAAAGCAATACCTTGCTAATCCACTAATCTTGATGCCTCCTATCTATAGGAAGCCTCTTATTTTGTACATCTCAACAAAAAAGTCATCTCTTGGCATCTTTCTAGCTCAAGAAGACAATGATAACAAGGAGAGATTTATTTACTATTTGAGTCGCATGCTAATTTCTTAAGAAATTAATTATAGTATCATTTAGAAAGCTTTCTTGGCATTTTTTTTTGCTTCCCAAAAATTAAAACACTACATGTTCACTCATACTATGTGATTAGTTGATAAAATTGGTCCACTAAAATACTTACTTAGCAAGGCAACTCTAACAAGAAGGTTAGCTAAGTGGGTCATGATACTAAGTGAGTTTGGCATTTAGTATGTTGAACAAAAGGCTATCAAAGGAGAAGTGACTTCTGATCAATTAGCAGAAGCACCAAAGCAAAATCTTCTTCCACTAAATATTTAATTTCCTAATGAATCAATTCTCATGATAATGCACCAGAATTGGGTAATGTTCTTTGGTAGTTCCTTCACACAATAAGGATATGGTGTTAGGCTATTATTCATAACACAACAAAGGTATTCACTACCTAAGGCATACAAGATTATGTTTTCTTGTAGAAACAACATTGTAGAATATGAAGCCCTAATTAATGGCATGAATATTGCAGTTGAATGTCGAGTAGATGAGTTAAACATCTTTGGTGATTCACAACTTATAATCCACTAGGTCAATGATGTGTATCAGAAAAAAGATGAGAAGATTATACCTTATAAATGCATGGTGGATGACTTGAAGAAATAATTCGTTCATATCACTTTTCAAAAAATTCCTCAGGCAACCAACAAAGTAGCTAATGCCATGGCTACTCTTGCTTCCATGTTACAGATGCCAAAGAATAATCTTCGACAAAAGTTCATGGTAGAAATGTTACTGTACCCTACCTATAATTCCCCTAAATCTTAGATGATCTATTCTATTATGGGACATGACTCATCTCGCTACCACCATATATACTTTTACTTGCATGAACAAACCATCCTAGACAATCTAACTCAGAATGAAAAATGTCACCTTATCTGTAATGCTTCACGGTATGTTATTATTGTTGATGACTTGTTTAGGAGATTTCTCAACAAAAAATTACTTAGGTTTCTAGAACCTAGTGAGTCCAAATGCATATTAATCAATGTAAATAAGGGCATTTGTGGATCCTACCCTAATGGCTTGACACTAGCTTGTAAACTTATTAGAGCTAGTTGCTATTAGTCAAATATGGAGCAAGAGGTAATCAAATATGCCAAGTCCTACAAAAAATGTTGGCTCCATATAAATATGATTCACACACTAGCTAGGGATCTAATTCCATCTATCACATTGTGGCCATTACAACAATGGGCCTTTTAGCTTGTGGGTCAAATTCACCCATCTTCTTCAAATAGACATAAGCTCATCATTGCAACTATAGACTACTTCACTAAGTGGGTAGAGGTAGTTCCTATCTCTATAGAAAATGGCAAGACTATAGCTCTATTCATTGTGACTTACATCATATGTAGGTATGATGTACCTTCCTCCATCATTATTGACAATGGAGTACATTTTAAACAAGGATCTTAAGGAGTTATGCAAAAAGTTTAGAATCATGCAACATTGGTCTTCTATTTATTTCCCCTAGGGTAATGGTCAAGCAGAGGCATCCAAAAAGGTGATCCTTAAAATCTTGCATTACACAATTAACAAATTTGGAAGATTCTGACACCTTCAGATTAATTCAACTTTATAGGCTTACAGAAGAAGTATCAGAACTCCAATGGGTACAATGCCCTTTTCTTTCATATATGGAGTAGATGTTGTGCTTCCAATTGAGGTTAAGATTCTAACTTTGAGAATCTATATGAAGGACCTCATTACTAATGATGACCATTGAATATCTTAGTTTCAAGAGCTATAATTGTTAGATGAATGTCAGCAAGTGGCATGTGATCATCTTCGAGCTTATTAGCAGCATATGTCTAGAAGCTACAATAAGAAAGTTAAGCCATGTGACTTCCAACTAGGTGATCTCATTTTGATAGAAAACCATAAGAATTAGCAATAATGGGTATAAAAAGTGTTGGTGTAAATATGTATTCACTATTTACACATATTTAAGTTTACTTAGGTTAATGCATATTTTTATTATTTATTTATTAGCCACCTAGGAGTATGCATACTCTTGTGAGTTTTCATGTTGACAACATAGGAGTCCACACCTCTTTTATGCACATGTTGTCTACAATATAGGAGTTAACACACTAGTTAAGAACATGGTATCTAAAACCTTCTAATCTTATCCACTCATCTAGAATGTTGGATAAGGTGTGTTCTTAGTTGTCAATACTTATCTTATCTCCTGGTTGTTTCTAGAGACATTCTAGGTGCTTCCTGAGAGGCCTTTATATAAAGGTACTCCTAGTGTGTTTGCATATCATATTCATCACATACTAAATAGAGAAATGTATTAGGACATACTCTAATTAATTGATCATATCCATTTTTGGTCTATAGTTGTGCTTGTGTTTGAGTTCTTAGTTCCTGGGTGAATTTTTCCCTTAGTCAAATTCTTACATGGTATGAAAGCTCTTGGAGAATTCCTCTACACAAAGCCGTTCGAGACCATCATCTTGCTTCATCACCGTAGGCTAACTTTGGAGTATTGCTGAAATTGGGAGAGTCCAGCATCAGATCTGACCTCACCATTGTGTCTGGAATGTTGATTCGGTGAAAATCATCTATACAAATGCCTACCCTAGGCCAAAGTTGATTGTGAGGCTATTTTTTTGCAAACTGGCACCCAAATGACTGATTTGCAATTTTGGTATGATTATTTCAAATCTATATATTTAATTTTTAGATCTATATTTTTTTCATTTGCATTTGAGCTATTTTTTAAAGATCTACATTATTTTCTAGAAATTTTTGGCCATCGGGCCATAGGAGAGATTTTTTGCAAGTGAAGATAGATGCTTACTGGTGCAAATAAGATATTTGCATCACATTTAGAAGGTTAAAAAACCTCAAAATTAGATTTTGTTTCATCCAACTTGGACATCTGAGGCAAAATCTAAAGCCATTTGATTTTTGGAGGTGTTGCTGTGATTTAGGAAAAATAACAGTAGTAGTGATTTTCAAACTGTGATATCTTCCTCATATGGACTCCTTTTTGCGGGCAATTTTTTTTTATTTTGGGGTAGAATTTCATGATCTACACATTGGTGTAGGTGGTTTGAGATCTTTGTTCCTAAATTTTTTTGCAAGTCACAAATCCTAATTTTTGCCACTTCAAATGCTTGGTACGAGCTCATCTAGACACATAATCAGGTTCCATTTTTTTGAAAGCGCATTTTTTTGTCTACTTTCCAGATTTGTAATTAGATAATAAGTTCCATGGGAAAAAATTCTACTTTTAGAAATAGGCCCTAAATTGGCAAGTGGCTATCAAGTGCCCAAATCATTCATTAGGGGGGGTTTCTTTGATTCTATTTGATTTCATAGAGGTTTGATTGATTGATCTCATGGAGTCTTGTAAGATTTGTTAATTTGGTATTAGACCATAGTTGACAACAAGGAACTATTAAAAATGGAGGACTTTGATAATTGACCATCTAAGAGAATATCTTGTACTGCTTCCTTATCTCTATTCCATCCCACCAAATTTTGATTGGACATATATTATTAACCTTAATCAATTTCTACGTAAAAGTATGAGTAGGGAATCTTTTGGTCCTCTTAGATTGGTACATTTTCCTTGTGATATTTGGTGGTCTATTTGGGAAGCATATGGAGATCCATTTGATCCTCCATCTCCATAGGACATTCTACAACTAGTCACTCCAGCTATGGTTTCTTCAACTCTAGATGAGATCATGCCTCTATCTCATGCTGCTCCTACTAATCCTATTCTAGCCATAGATGCTTCAGATTTAGTGCAATAGGACCATTTATGTCTTCCTACTCTACCTTCATGTGATGACTTCCTTCCTACCCTTGTAGGCCTATTCATGGAGTCTCACATTGAAGATGTGGGAGACATTATTGATGGCATTCATCTTCTTTTTGAGGTGGATACTTCTTCTTTTTCCATAGTGACTGATTCATGTACTTTAGTACTACAGGGTACACATGGTCTTCTAGGTGATGACTTCTTGCCAGACATTTCAGCTCTATTCTTAGAGTGTCACATAGCAAATATGGGAGACTTTCATGATGATCTATCAACTCTCTTTACTAAGGATTCTTCTATAGTTATTGTACATTCTCTACATGATCAATCCTTCCAGGTTGGCGTGATTGTGGATACTTATGTATAGCATATGTAGGAGGTCTGTTTCACATTTGCGAAGACAGTTGGTTTCTTGAAGCAGGTTCTTTGTCACTCCTTGTTTGATCTACTCTTCTTCACAATATTTTTGGAGGAAGCCATACTCAGTATCACCACAAGGACACTTGAATAGGTTTTACTGACATCGATCATCATAGAGATTCCTTCTCCATACACGGGACATATCTCACAGGTACCCTTTCTTTTGTTCCTTCCAAAGGGGAGGAACATCATTCTAAGGTCATGTGTCAGCTTCTACATTGGAGCATTTCTCACTGATCGGCACAATACTTTTAGGGGGGGACTATCTTGTCTCCTTCTTCTCCTTTTTGGGAGCACTTTTTCCTCTTAGAGGGTTTTGTCCTTTTCCTTTTTTCTCTTGTATATATTGGATGTATGTCATAATGGGGGGATTTTGATTACTCCATCCATCCATGCATCCCTTTTCATCTCTCTTTTTGGAAGAGGGTTTTTCCCATGAGGTTTCCCCTCTTTCTTTATTTTATGAGAGATTGCATCTTCATTATGCACTTCATCCTAGTTTTAGTAAGCTTAAGCGCATTCCCCTAAGTTGCACTTAAGGGGGGGTGTTGGTGTAAATATGTATTCACTATTTACACTTACTTAAATTTACTTAGGTTAATGCATATTTTTATTATTCATTTATTAGCCACCTAGGAGTATGCATACTCTTGTGAGTTATCATGTTGACAACACAAGAGTCTGCACCTCTTTTATGCACATGTTATCTACAACATAGGAGTTAACACTTATTAAGCACATGGTGTCTAGAACCTTCTAATCTTATCCACTTGTCTAGAATGTTGGATAAGGTGTGTGCTTGGTTGTCAATGCTTATCTTTTCTCCTAGTTGTTTCTAGAGACATGCTATGTGCTTCCTAAAAGGCCTTTATATATAGGTACTCCTAGTGTGTTTGGATATCACATTCATCACATACTGAACAGAGCAATGTATTAGGACATACTCTGATTAGTTGATCATATCCATTTTTGGTCTACAGTTGTGCTTGTTTTTGAGTTCTTAGTTCCTGGATGAATTTTTCCCTTAGGTAAATTCTTACAAAAAGAGAAGTCTGAATCCAATTGGCTTCGTCCATACATAGTTACTACAATGTTTGAATCTAGTGCTTACCAACTTTCTACAACCAAGGGAGAGGTACTCAAGGAGTCCATTCACACTCTCCATCTAAAGTGGTTCTATAGCTGATCTAATTTCAAAAGCTCTCTTTATATAATTAAAACTCTTGAAAAAATCATTATCTTGGTGAAAACCTAGCAATAGGCACCTTGGTAATACCAAAAAAATCAAAAAATAGAAAAAAGTTAAAAATGTTTAAAAACAAAAAAAAAGTGCCATTGATGAAAACCTAGCAAATAGGCATCATGCTTTTGTTCATGCATCAATGGATTGAATCTTGTCATACCTTAGGGGCAACACTCTACAGTGTCAAGTATACTTAGAATACTTCTATCTTAGGTTATGAATGTAAGGGTTGTTATGGAAAGAATACTTACTCATTTCTTAAGAATAAGAATGATCTCCCATGTGTTTGGTGTGTCTGCATGCAAGAATGATCTAATGCTTATGTTAACTTGCTACATTAAAAGGTTCAAATTGTTTTTGTCATTCTAGCATCTTGTGACTTGAATGCTTATATTTAATCTTGACAAAACTAGTACAAATTTCCTATTCATATTCCCATGATTGTAATGTTAGTGGGAATTGTATGACATTTGGGATTTTTCTAAATTCTTAGTGATGATAATTGTTAAGCTTGGTAACCAAACTTAGGGTTGCATCTAGTGTAGAGTTGCATTGCAAAAGTACATGGTTCGATTACTTATCTACTTGCATCCTTTGTGATGAAGAAGTTTTGATTTCTTCAAAGTATCACACTTCTTTATGTTTTCACAAGCATTTAGTTCTTTCATTCATCCTCTTGATCTTCATGGCATACCTATCACTATCAACAAAATGGAACATTGCATGAGATGTTAGTCCATTCACATTTTTCATTTCAAACATAATTTCATGATTCATCACATCTACACTACATTCATACGTC
The DNA here is from genome assembly GCA_028749045.1 of Cupressus sempervirens. Lineage (NCBI taxonomy): Eukaryota > Viridiplantae > Streptophyta > Pinopsida > Cupressales > Cupressaceae > Cupressus > Cupressus sempervirens. The sequence continues at coordinate 77,524,148 of CM053789.1, forward strand.
ATATCAAATTTGCATTCATAATCATAGCATAAACATCTCATGTACAAAAAACTATAAAGAGATAAACATGACACATGAAAATGTACTCAAATCAAAATCTCATATATATGGAGTCAAGTGTACATCAGTAGAAAACTGAACACTACTCGAGCACTATTGATCTCAAAAAAATGATACCAAATGGTGTTGGCACACCAATCAATACATAGCCAGAGAAAAAAAAAATGTGCTAACTTTGTTCCTCTCCCTCCTCTCTAGCTATTGGAGGAGGAGGAGGAGGAGGCATATTTGATCTCACTGGAGATCATGCACCTCCTAACTCTCTCACATATTGTGAAAATCTAGTCACCTGCTTTGCCTCCTCAGGTACTACCGCAACCTATGCTAGATAGTAGTATGCTACTCTCACTGAATTGTAGTTGAATCTCATCCTAATGCTACACAGATATATGAACCTCTCACTCTAGCTGCTCTCTCAAGGCATGGATCTCTCGATCCTGCTTTACTATCTTGGTGTCTCTCATAGTGAGCTATATATGCAGCTCTCCCAACTATCATTGGGTTGTCCTCACATGCTCTTGGGACCTCCTTAGGGCCTCCTAGGTTTGTGCCAGGATATCTTGACCATGTCGCCCTATAGTAGGCTGATCCTGTATATCCTCATCACCTAGCCCCTACTTTTCCTACTCGACTAGTTGCTCAATTGGTCACTTTGCCTTTGTATGTGGCCTATGTGTGTCTCCTCCTATTGCTCCTATGAAGCCCATTTCACCTCAAGGATGTTAGTGACTTGTCTAATTGCCTCTATCATCTAGGTCTAATCTTATTTGTCAAGAAGGAATAGGTACTTGACATGTCATTTATCTAGCTCTCTCCTACTATGGCTACTATAATGGTGGTTGTGGTGCCTACACTAGCTATATTGGTATGGCCATACCACTAGGTTTGTGAATTGAGGGAAGGGATGACTAGCAAAGTATGCCTGATATGCTAGAGTCAACCCCTATGTACTACCACTAGCAGGTAATCCCACTAGGTTGCCACTATGGTCCATTCTTCAATCATTGAATGGCCCAGGTCTAACCTCACTAACCACCCACAATCCACATCTATAGTTAGTCATGCATACGAAAAATACTTCCATGATATATCCTATGGCTAACCATACTATCTCCAAACTCATGTTAGTGGGAATCTCTCTATCACCTACATGAAGTGACCAATCAGTGGTTCAAAGGAAAAAATATATCCCAGCTCTACAAGTGCATCATCTCATCCTCTATATCTCTCCATGGTCACCACATTACTACTACTAGGTCCTCCAGTCAACCTCTCCATTACTTAATCTCCCCCAAAATTGTCTGCATCAACTGGCCTTGATATCTACATATGTATGACTCTGTAGGCTATCTCTCATCTACAAAAGTGGGTCTAGTGACAAGAAAATGCACCAGTGCCCATACCTAAAGGACATAAACCCTAGTGACCATGCTCCTCCTCTCATGGTATACAATCTTATGGATCTCATGGAACATATGGGTGAGAATGCACTGACCAATCCATATCGCTCAGGTGTCCCCAGCATCAACTATAGTATCCATTCCCAATCTACACTCTAAACCATGTTGACCTCTGTCCAGCATCAGAAAGTAGTAGATAAATATGGCCAATATTAATGGCAACCCATGTGTGTGTCCATAGGTATGCACTAGCTTATCCCAAGTGATGGCTCTGCCCATGATAAAATCCTCCTAGAAAATGGCCCTCAATGTCTCTATACCTGTCTGTGGTACTGTGTCATATACTACTCGTAGCCCATGGAACAAGATCCAAAGAACCCTATAGATGTCCTCCAAGGTGATAGTCATCTCTCTCTATGGCAGATGGAAGGTGTTTGTCTCTGAATGGAAATGCTCAACTAGTATTGTCAATAGGTCATGATTCACCAATAGTGCAAGAATTTGACAAAGATATGATAGACCTAGAGCATCAATGTGTGCCATGTCCACATCATCTAACTATCACAAAAAATCTTTTTAAGGCAAGTAACATGATTAGAATCTAACATCTAGAAAGATAACCTACAAACATGAAAACACCAAGCAAATGATCAGTCCCTAAAAATATTCATATGAATATCAATATTCAAACATTAAACTTGAAATTTACACTAGATTCTCACATGAGAATTCATGTTCTCATGTGAGGAAACACTTTCTTGCATGAAAAGCAACAAAAAAACCAGCGAAAAACTCACTATGTTTAGGGCTTCTCACGTAAGAGATGGGTATCTTCCACATGAAGAAACTACAAAACTAGGCGAAGAAGTATTGGCTTGGTACTTCTTCACATGAAGGATGATTTACTTCATGTGAGGAACAACATCCTCACATGAAAACTGACATGAAAAATTTTTAAAATCCATAAATGACCTAAAATGACTCAAAATGCATTGAATTTGAAATGTGAAGTGAGATTATTGATGACTCACCGAAGGCCTATAGTCTATCAGTTAGTTGTGTCATCTAGAGCACTTGAATTGATGCATATGCATGGGGACCACCATCTTTCTCCTTAGAGCTCTCTTCTTCACAAAAGAAAAAAGCACAAATGAATTGAAAATGACCCTTTGGGCCCTTATATAGGTTTTGACCTAATTTTTCAAAGTGCTTTGATTGGCATGAAAATCACCTCCCTAGCTAACTTGGCTACTCTTAACCCATTTTTGGGATCAAATTCAAAACCTGACACATTTAAACAACTCAAAATCACATTTTAAAATTTTGGGACTGACGAGATCAAACACTTATGCAGTCCAATTTTTCTAATACTTTGTGAATCTTGCAATCTTTTCAAATCACATTTTCTTCAAATTTTCCAATATTTCTGGAAAGAGTCAACTCTAGTCAATTTTGGTCAAACTTGGTCTTTTGGAGCTCAAAATCAATCTAAATTGACTCCAAATTTTTTTATTATTCTTTTTCTCTATTCTACATTCTTTTGAATCTCTAATTTATTTAGCATCTCTCAATATACTACTCTACATCACTAATCTAGTGTGTCATCTTTCAATTTCACTCCTCAGGGGGCATGATGATTACATTATTGAATCTTTCAAAATTGGCTTCAATTCAATTTGAATCTTATGTCCTCTTTACTCGAGGCATCTCATCAATCAAGGCATCTTGTTCCACTCTATTTGGTATCTATGTCATTTATCTTATCTTTTGATTAGGAGATCAATCTTATAACAATTCTTGTCAGAGTTCAATGGACAAGTATTAGGACAGTCTAACCTTGACTCATGAGGATCAAACCTCATTCTAGAGATGATTCTATGACTCATGATAGGTCTTGTTATCTTTATGGACCAATATTCAAGTTTGCTATCTAGACTTTGGGGGATTAAGCTATGATTTGGAGATAATTCCAAATTCTTGCTAAGGATTAAGCTTCATTCTAGAGATAGCCCTAACTATTGTTGAGAATTAAGCCTCATTCTAGGGACAATTCTAAGCTCTTTCTTTTGATCAATATTCAATGGATAATTATTGAGACACTATAACCCTGACTCTTAAGGATTAAGCCTCATTCTAAGGATAATTCTATAAATCGTGATTAATCTTGTAATTTTCTAATGGACAGGTATAGGGATAGTCTAACCTCAACTCTTGAGAATTGAGTCTCATTCTAGGAACAATTCTATGAAGTTTGACAATCCTTGTTCCATCAATTTTTTGTATCTAGGTGTTCTTTCTAGATTCCCTAAGCTTGAGCTTTTTTCTAGAGATAACCTTAAAAAGCTCATCAATTGGTTTTTGTGTCATCAATCTTGGAACCAATCTCATTACATATCAGTATCTAGGTGTCCTATCTAGATCTCTTAAGGTTAAGCTTCATTCTAGAGATAACCTTAAAATTCTTATCAATTGGTCTTTGTATTGCCAATCTCAGAACTAATCTCATTTCTTGATCTATGCCTCATACTTCTCATTTCTTTGAATCAAACATATTGCTCACACATTCATTCAAAGAGGGGCAAATGTAGTAACCCAAAATTGGCACATTGCCATTCTAAACCAATAATGGTCTATTTAATCAATCCTAAGTCCTATTTTACTAGGCAATTCTAAATTTTGATAATTTCTACTTGACCTAAGTGTCAAATGCAGAAAAACCCTAATCTATATTAATTGCACTCTTTATTTAATTCCTATGTATTGACTCAAATTAGCTATGTTAAACCTATTAATTAAGTTTTATTTATTTATAAGTCTCCATACTTTAATTAAATTAAAATTACCTCTTTACCTAATGTACAAAGGAATTAAATGTATTTAATTTAATAAGATAATGTCCTTATTTTAATTAATGAGTTTAGTTATTCAATTAATTAAGATTATACATTTACGAGGTCATATTCTATTTTATTAAATTAAATATCCCCTCCAAATCTTCTCTTTAGTTCATAAATGGAAATTTTGAATGAGCTAGAATTGGGAATAGAATTAACTCAATTAACTCTCTCTCACACTCAGAAGTGAATCAGTTAACTTCAGCTACACAAGGAATTTCCCACTCTAACTAAATCACATCTCCTATTTTGACTATTCATTCCAATTAATCTAGACTATCAATCAATTATGGAATTCTATTTAAGGAGCCTTTAATTCCTCATTACAAAGGTTGAATTGATTTTACATCGAACTTATGTTGAAATAACTATTCATTGGTCTTTCATTCTTGGCTTAAATTTCTTACATTTCAATATCATTCTAGTTTAAAATGCACACATTTAGAATAATATGTTCTTTTTATTCTTATCTTAATACATGCATTTCATTTAGTTTAATTTATATTCTCATATAGCTTAATTAAATCCTTCATACTAGAGGTATGGTTTCTAGCTTCTCATTCTAAGACCAATAGCATAATCCATCTAGTTAGGAGGCAACAAATTGGCTTGCTCAATTGTTTTGGATGAATCACTCAATGTTCATTGTGGGATGACTTCACATATAAGGATCATGTTGAAGTAAGTGTGAAGATTGAGGCCCACATTTCCCGCATAGAATACTCACCATCATTATCAAATTGAAGATATTTTAATTTCTTACTAGTCTTATTTTCAACCAAACATTCTTATTTCTTAAAAGTTTCAAATACATTAGATTTCTATCTAAGGAAATAAATCCATAGTTTTCTAGTTGCATCATCAATAAATGTAACATAATAATGACAATGACCAAGGGAGGATACTTGAGCTTGTCCCCATACATCTGTATGCACAAGATCTAATCTCTCACTTTTCTTTTCCATCCTACTCTTCACAAAACTCACTCTCTTTTGTTTTCCATACATAGATCTTTTATAGAAATCCATGTTAACATATTTCAGACCTAGTAAATCTTTCTATGAATGGAATAATTTCATATTTTTCTCACTCTTGTGCCCAATTTTGTGTCACCATAGCATTGTATCAGAATCTATAGTATTTGTTTGTTCTTTGTGCTCGACTGCAACAAATGTTCCTAAACGTTCATCTCTCTCTGAAATAATCAAAGTAGAAGGAATAGTATGACCTATACAAAGATATAAGTTGCATACTTTCACACTTTTTTTTCTACTACAAGAGAACCTATTGAAACCTTCCAATTTTTATCATTAAAAGTAACTACACAACCCTCAACACCAATTTTCCCTACTAAAATTAAATTCCTACACAATCTAAATGTCTTACCTCATGCAGTAGCCAATGATTCATATTCTGTAACTTAATCTTGACTTTTCCCTTTCCAACAATCTGACAAGGTTCATTATTCCCCAAATAAACAGCCCAAAACTCCCATGGACATAATCAATAAAATAACCTTTATGGGATGTAACATGAAATGAAGCACCAAAATCTAAAACCCATAAGTTATCAACACTTTCTAAAGAAAGAAGAAAAACATCCTCTTCAGATTTGTTACTTACCACATTTGCCTCCTTGTTCCCTTCTGGTTCATCTCCTTCATTGTTATTTCAAGTCCAACAATCTTTCTTCTTATGCCTTGGTTTACCATAGTACTAGCAATCTCTTGGTCCTCAAGATTGAGACCTCTTTCCTTTTGACTTTCTTCTTTATTTTCCATGGTTTCCAAAATTATTTGCTCTCTCGATCATTCTACCTCTGCTTTCTACATTCAAAACACTTCCTGACATAGATCCACCTGAGATTTCCTACAATTTTTCTCACTCAGAATAACTCACATCATCATATTTTAGGGTATTAGATCCAAAACATATAATTACTCACAACCATTACCAAGTCATTCCATCTTTCAAGAAAAGAGCACAAAATCAAGAGAGACCTAATTTATTCGTCAAAATTAATACCCACAAAAGATGATTAACTATTAATAGTATTAAACTCATTTGAATGATCTACAATGGACACACCTTTTGCAATCTTCATATTAAATAAATCCTTCATTAGAAATACCTTATTTAAAATGGAAGACTTTTCATACAATTTTGCTAAGATTTTCATCAACTCTTCCATTGTCTTCAGTTTTGTAATGTTAAATGTCATGGATGGTGTCAGGAATAGCCAAATACTTCTAAGTTCCTTTCTATCTAAAATATCCTAGTCCTCATCTATCATAGTTCCCTATTTCTTGGCTTTTCCTTCCAATTGCTTCCATAAATCCTTCTAATAAAGATAGTCCTCCATTTGCATCTTCCAAAACTAAAGGTTCTTCCCATTAAAATTCTCCACCTTTAGCTTACCCTCATCTACCATTGCTCCCACTCAATTGTTAGACTCCCACTCAAATGTGAGACTTTCTTGTACAGGATAACTAAAAAGACAACTCGACTCTAATACCACTTGTTAGGAGTTACCACAAACATAAATAATAATTACATGAAAATATAAATAGTATCATAAACTAATAAATCACACATAAGAGAACAAAAGACACCAAGATTTAACATGATTAACCCAATCCCTGGGCTACGTCTACCAAATACAAAGTCCAATATTATTTTGATCCACTAATTATAACCTTATTACAATCCATAATCCCTTATAGCTCAATACCACCAAAAGGACAAATTTTAAACTAACAAATGTCACTAGAAAGAAGAGAAAGGGACAACAAAAAGTGCAGAAGTAAAAGAAGATAGCAAAGAAGAAATAATAAAATCTTGTTGCACATTTGGCAATGTCAAGTACAAGAATAGCCATTATGCTGGAAAAAGAGACACAATCAAAAGATAAAAGAAAGGATGATACTATAGAGCTGAGCCAACCTACAAAAAAACTAAGAAGGTGGTACAAACCCCAAGATGACTCAAACGAAGAGAAGACATAATCATATCACATTAGTCAATTCAAAGTGGTAAGCCACAATCCCTCATATGATATTGATAGTCTATGTAAGAATGTAAAGAATAATGCAGATTTATCAAGATTTACACATATTGATTTTGATAAGTTAGATAAAGGAGGCAAGAAACAATATTGAAGAGGCTATATATGATATGATTGCCACATTTAAAACCAATCTTTTAGAAATTGCTAACTATATTCTCAAAATCCTATATGAAAGAGTTGAGAAAGAATGGAAATTCAATATGAGGATTGAATGCAAGATAAGGGAGATTACTTTAGCTCAAGTTATGCCTAGTCAGGAAAAGCAAAAAATTGCAAAAGTCATAGAGAAGTATAAAGGGAGATTTAATGCAAAATATAGGTCTTTTCACATTCTAAGGAAACAAATTAAAGATGTGGTAACCCAAAGTACATTAGTTTGGAAATCAATATATGGGTTGACCACAAAGGTTGTGGAAGAGAAAGAATGAATAGGGGAAGTGAAGGAAGCTACAATTGGAGAGAAGGTAGAGATAGTGGAAGAGAAGGATGGAATGGTGGAGGAGAAAGAAGACACAATGCAAGACACTAGTCTTCCATATGAAGAAAAAGAGAGTTAGCAAGACTCTATGACCATTAAAGAAGTTCCTAATAATAATACATAGAATTTCAATCCTATCATTGCTGATGATATTAAGAAATTTAAAAATGGATCCACTGGTGGACCTATTCCATGTGTAACTCTTGTATTGGTAAGGATTGATGAACTTTCTAAGGCACCCATTGAGACACAACAACAAGATGCATCCACTATGCCCCCACAAGTTTGAAATGAAAAGGAGAAAGAATAACATGTTACAAAAGAAAAGAAGACAAAGTCACAAGAGAAACCAATCTATCATGATAAGGTTTTCAAGAATAAAGATGAGCTTAACAAAGTACCATCTTCAATGCCTACATTTGTCATTGAGATGAAAGAGCAAGAGGTAGATACACCAGCTATATCACTACCTTGTGTAAAAAGCTTGGGTATACCAGAAATTGTTATAATTGATAATGAAGGAAGTGAAGAGAATAAGGTTAAGGGGGATAGTCCTAAGCCCACCTCAACAAAGCTCACCAAAGATCAAAAGGAAGGTGATCAAGCAGAAGAGGATAAGAGGACTACTAAAATAGAGGAACAAGTTGTTGTATGGACATTTATTACCTTGCCAGTTATTACACCTCCTCCCATCAACTACACTCTTCATAGACCAAGTAGTCAAGCCACTCCATTGTAGATATCAGTTTAGAGCACTAGCACACCGAAGAATGTTGAAACTACATCACTAGACAATGTGAGTTTAGATGAAGTCATTGTTTTACCCCAATTCAATCCAATAAAAATCACACTAGAAGAAATGGAGATACTCCAAGAGGCTTACAAATAAAATCAAGGAAAGAGAAGATTAAGAGGTAGGACAAACAAAAATAGGTTTTAGATGAGATCACAGATATTTTATTGATGCTTTTGATATTTTAGATTCATTGTTGATAGGATAAAAGAGGAAGATATAGAAACTAATGTAAAGTTATTGGAATGGTCAGAGAAGAAATATCACACTAATGTATTGGATAATACATCTAGTGCTATTGAGCTGACATACGTTGATTTATCATCAAAGATGGAGAGTGTGAAGAAAGTTTTGGATAATATTTATTCTTTGTATACAGAATTGTGCAATGTTGATTTCTTTACTCAAGAAACTCAACAAATAATTGAAAGGTTGCAAGGAGATCTTAAGTCTATTGTATCTTCATTGAAGACATCTCCTAGCACCACTCAATTACATTTTTAGATATTATTTCTAACACAGAGTAGGCTTATCAAGTTTCAAGAAAAAGTTGTAAACATAAAATCAACTTTGATGAACATTTAGTCCATGTTGACCCCACTCATGGAAGTTTTTTAGAGAGAACTAGCCTTTTCAGAGACATTGTTGAAGAAAGATTCACATCTTTCAATACAAGAAGGTCTAGTTGACATGGCAACAAATTTAGAAATTGAAATCCAATCTTTAGATGCGGCCAAAGATAATTGGGATTCAACCCTAGAAATCATTATGAATGTGCACCAACCATTTTTGGATAAATTCACTCTCAGTGTACTACCCAAATGACATAAGTGTCAAAAAAGAGGGATTTTGTAAATTTACAAATTTTGTCAAGGAAGAAGGTAAGGGTAGCATATTTTGGTACTATCTACTCAAGAGGAGTTAAAAAACTAAAATGAATTATTTACTTGGAGGGTAACAAGGTAATGACAGCTATTTTGTAAATTTTGAAGATTTTGAAATTTTCTATAGAGACCAAGAAAAGATTATACATTGTCTAACATATGCATGAAATAAGATAATATATGCCATGACCAAGTGTTTTTGTCACTCATATCAAAGGGGAAGATTGTTAATCTCATTATGGTTTTGACAAAGTAGTGACAAAACACTTAGTCATTATCTAGCAAAGTTAGTTGGTCATCACAATGACTAAGCTACTACTTAGGTCGAGTGAATAGTACATGTTGAGTGATCAGTGTGAGCTGAATGATTAGTGCATGCTAAGAATAAGTGCTCAAATAATACATGCCAAGTGATATGACAAGTTAGTGTCAAGCAGTCAATGTGTGTTGATTAACTCGTGTGTCAAGCAAACAATGTATGTCAAGAAAACAATGTATGTTGAGTGATTCAAGTGTCAAGAAACAATATGTGCCAAGCCATTCAAGAGCTAAGTAAACAAAATAAGAGCACATTTAAGGCTGAGCATCATAATCTTATTGATTTTGAGTAACCAATCAATGACATAGAAGTTGGTAATGGCACGAAATCCTATGTAAACCATTTTTGGTTGACATGAACATTAATTTTTGATATTAAGAGATAAGGATCAATTCAAATCAAGTGTCCCTGTGTGACCCATGCATCCAATCATAGAAAAGAAAGCTTGAGGATTTAATAATGATCAACCAGAGTTGTTGATTATGACCTAAGATCATCTCCATGATTCCTATTTAAAGAAGTATACCCTAAAGGGGAGTAAGAGTGATAAGAGAGATATGAAGAGGAGTATCATGTGTGAAATGGATAATGGAGAAGATTCTTAATTGAATGATTAGCATTGTAGAACCAATTGATGAGAATAAAACTAGTTGTGAAGACAAGCAGTGAAACATCAGAGAAGATAGATGAGATTAGAAGGATCAAGACATAAACTAAAAAGAGAAGATCTGACATCTAGCAAAGAGGTGCTAACCAAAGGATTGAGTATTGAATCATTTTGATAGGTGATATAGGGTAAATTTCTTAATAGAGTAGTCATAACAAAATTTTTTAAATCTCCTAACAAAATTCTTACTTAATTTTGAGTTTAAATCAATTGGTCAAGGTGAGACCTAAGAGTATGTGTAAGCCATTAATAGGGAAAACCTCTCATAGGGTAGATCATAGTTTATGATCAAAAATTTGTAGCAATATTTGGCCACACTTTATTGCTTCAGTAGTGAAGATTTCTGGGTGTCATCCCCACCCCATTTTTACCTTCTCCTTGGAGGGTTTCTAGGTAACCAAACTCTTTTGTGTTATGTGTTTATTTACATTATGCTATGGATGTAATGCATAGATGTTATTTCAGTTTATTAGATAAGTTATGAGATGGATAAATGGTGAAATTTTTTATGGTAAAAGTTTTAAGTATTGATTTTCTCCCTCCCCCCTCTCAGAACTTACTCTTCCATTTATATTTCCAACACCTATCCCCTTCTACATTGTCCTATGTGCAAGAAAACTAGAGAAGATGTAATGTCATAGGAGAATTTTCCAAGCTTCATCCTTGGTGAGATATCTAAGGACCCACTTGATACACAAGGACGTGCCCTATTTTTTAGTAGAGATAAGACCCAAACCACCTCATTCTTTGGAAAATTAGTAGTTTTCTTAGGAAACTCAGTAGAAGCCATGATGCTCTGAATTTGAGGCCCAAAAGTAATCTTTGAGAAGCTTTTCTAGTTTAGCATAAGAGACTCTAGAAGGATCCCAGTAGGAAGAGTAGTAGACATGGATCATTGCTAAAAAATTAGAGAAAATTTAGAATTTTCCTTCAAGTGAGAGAGGCTTAGTAAGCCACTAGTCCATCTTTTTAGCAATTGTTTCCAATACAATATTCCAAAGATCAATTGTTGAGGCATAAAACGTAAAAGGCATACCCAAAAATCAAAAAGTCTCTCCATAGTAGATCCATATCCATTGGAATTGAGCAAGCAAAGGTGGAGTGGGGAGGAAGGACTTCCTATAATAGAGCATCTTATGCCATTGGATGGGAGACTCAAAGGCTCTACAAAAATTTTCCAAAAATTATGGGCATTGTTGATATTAGCTTCATCCTCAACGAGAGTGAGAAAGGAATCATCAAAAAAATGGCCATTAACAAGTTGGAAAGGAGACTCTAAAAATGAAATACCACAAACTTGACTAGCTGAAATGGAGTGAGACAACAAATAGCCAAAATCTTCAGTAGCTAGAACATAGAGAACATGGGCCAAGATACAACCCTAGCAAATAGATTTGAAAAGACCTAAGGCCTCAGATTGTCTATCATTGATGGTGATGCATGAAGAGGCCTCTCCAAAAAGAAGAAAAACTAGACCCAAGCCAAGAGCACAGAGCATGGAAAGAATTAAATTCCATTCTATGTTATCATAAACCTTGGCAAAGTTAATTTTAAGAAAAAGAGCTTGCTGCTCAGATCTGCGGGCCCATTCCATACCCTCCTAGATAGAAATGATGTTGTCTGGGATAAAATTGTTGAGATTATGGGTGTTGCACACATCACATTATATTTTAAATATTTTATTTTATTATGTAACATTACACCTACAAATACCTAGATGGACGTTCAACATGTAAAGATTCCCATGGGATATACTTGATGAGTTGTATTGTAAAATTGTTATAATATTTGATGTAATTATTTATTATTGAGAAAAAGAATTAAATGTCCAATATTAAATGTGGGGTTAATTGGTTAGGTAGCACATGGTTTATGTAACACCACTTGGTTGTTTTTTGGGACTCACTACTATATAAGCAGCCACAAGGGTAGTTGTAGAGACAAGACAAATAAGGAAAAAGATAAAAAAGAGAGTCAAGGAGGACAAGGCTTGATTAGTTAGCCAAGGGAGTATTTGTGAAGGTTAGAAGCATGGAATGGGATGTGTGAATTCATGCTTGTTCACATGGCTTTTTTGGTGGTGGCTATGGCATTAAAGTCTTCCATGGTTGTATTACAATGGTATTTTTTGTTGAATAATACATGGTGGTGGATGCTTTTGGAGGTTTGGTTTTTCCTTCAATGAGAATTTCCTAGGGTATATCTTGTGTCACAATTTTGTGGTATGTTGTCTACTCTCTTATATATGGATTTTATTAACATATTTATTACAGATCTGTTATGGGTTATGTGGACACAGTTATAGTTTATGTTGCAAGTTTCCTTACAAGTGGTATCAGAGCTATGGTTTTATTGTTGTAACCCTAGATTGAATCCATGAGAATACCTAAGAGGATAAAAGAAAGGGTAATATATATGAGCTTTTATTATACAACTAAAGGTTTTTGAGTTTTCTATTATGATGGGATGTTGGTAGATTTTGTGCATGTAAAATTGTTGGTTAAATAGATTTTTTGGATGTTCCATTTAAATGAGGCTTTGGGGGAGGAGGGGACTTACATAAATGACATCCTAGGAAAAGCCAAACCTCACCATTGGATCCAGGTTGATGTTTTCATAAATTTTGATACATAATATGCCTTATTTTTTCCATGTTGATATAAAAATACAAAGGTTTTCAATTTTAGCCTATGACGGTCATCAAATTTAATCTTGTCAGAATCTTCTTCACCAAAAGAAAAATTGTAATGAAAATGGTAAAAAGGTTGTCTTGGTAAAATGGCCATAAATTTCTCTCAATATATTGGATTTCAAACTTCTTTTAGGCATTAGAAACCTAATGAAGAGCACTAATACTTGGTGTAGGTTTGATTCTATCACTACAACATTTAGGGTCAATTTGTGATGGCAGTGTAATTTGTGATTATTTTCACTTTTTTTTGCAATCTTCCCCAATGCCATTACAATACCAACATGACATAAATCATTCCCCATTTTTATTTTTTATGGTGGAGAGCTCCAAGTGAGGGTGGAGAGATCTGAACATTTTCATGCCCTTGTCAATGGTTTATTTCTTTACTGTGATCTTTCCATTTTATTTTCATGCCCTTTCTCTATAATTTCATTGTTGTGTATCTCTACACTTCATTGTCATGCCCTTGCTCTATGATTTGGTTTCCATTCCCTTGTGATCGCAACATTTCATTATCATGTCCTTCTCTAAGATTTTATTATCGTGCCCTTGTTCTTTGATTTTGTTGCTATGTCATTCTCTTGTGATCTATGTGCCCTTGCTATGTAATTTTATTGTTATGCCCTGGCTCTGTGATTTTCTTCAAGGGAGCTATGTAAATGTTGGTTTCTTTTCCTTCTAAATAGGCATCTATTTGTATTTCCTTCTAAATATGTATATATAGATATCTTTATTAATGTGCTTATTACATCTTAGCACAACAAAAAAATTCATCCAATTGCATACATATTCTAGAATCCAAATAATAAAATAATAAAACTCCCTCAACCTATGCTAAGTGACTTACCTCAATATCCTCCACAAAAATAATGCAAACCAAGAAAAATGGGAGGACTTCACAAGAAATTTTACAAAATCATATAATAGCAGATCTTTTTAGAAAGAAATTAGCCATAACTCAATTAAATGGGTCTATTTTCTATTTAGCTAGGTTGATTACAAATTCCTATAGAACTGCCATCATATTATGTCAAAACCCTCACTTGTGGACCTTTCATCTCAAGCCCTTTCTATACAATTTGAACACCATGTTCTTGCCTCCAAGCTAACAATTCTTTAGGTGCATTTTCTTGTAAAACATTGATTTTGTTGAACAATTGTGAACTCTTAGAAAGTACATCATGTTTGTATGTGCATACAATAATGAATAATAATAATGTTTTCATGTCTATCAAAATAATAATTAACATTACCGTTGGGTCATATAGTAATGGGGTAAAAAACCAAGCTAATTAGCAACTACACCAATTTAACTAGTGTTTCCAATGTCATAGTACCTACCACAACACTTTTCTGGATTCTATTTAGTGGCTCCCATAATATTCTCTATGCTTTCTAGTTTTTGTTTTTGTTGTACAGTCTCTATGTAAAGCCACTTCTTCTCCTTCTCTTTCTAAAGTTTCTCCTCCTTCACTCTCGTGCCTTAAATTTTGATTATCAAACTTTCAAATATATTCTTCTCATTAAGTCAAGCACTTTCTTAACTATTTCAACACCATGTTCTTGCTTCTGAGCTAACAGTTCTTCGTGTGCATTATCTTGTAAAACATTAATTTTTTTGAACAATTATAAACTCTTAGAAAGTACATTGTTATTTTAATGTATGTATGTATGGGCATATGCATTGAGCTGTGGTGCCAAAAAGGTGACATGGTTTTTTTTTTCCTAATTTCAATAGCACGTATGTGCTATAGCGCCCACACGCTATAGCGCGCATGCGCTATAGCGCGTACATGCTATTTGCGTTATCAAAAAGTTATATATGATGCGCTGCAGACCTGTAGTCCATCATTTTTATGTTCATTTTTTGCTATTCCCACAGAGAACAGCGCGTACGCGGGTCAAAAACCCAAGTTTTAACCTTCATTTGCAAATATGCCTCCTCGCCAAAAAAATCGAAGACAACAAGCACACCCACGACAATTTTGTAAGTGATATTAACTTAACTTTGCATTTTTTAATATGTTTTAATATTGTTTTGTAGGTTTTTTATATTGTTTTGTACGGTTTTTACAAATTTCATTTAGATTTGTTTATTTATTTGGATTTCAATTGATTTTTTATCAAGAAATGTCCATAATCAATCAAAAAATCCACAAGAGACTCAAAACCTTCAAAACCAAAACTCTCCTCAAGAAGAACAACAAATTCCACAACCCGAACCAATTGCAAGACCTCGCTAGGCACACAAGAAAATATAATAAATGAAATAGAGAGAGGCAAAATTGAATTAGAAAGACTCATTGCTCGGTTGAAAGAATCCGGACAAACCAATCCAATGAGGGCTCAATTGGCATCATCCCTCGAATCCATTAACACCCAGATAGCCTCAATTAGTGGTCAGTTAGATATTTGGCAGGTTAAGAGGGATGAACAAAAAAGATTTTATGCAAATAAATTGTCATATGAAGATGTTAAAAAAAAAGGAATACCAAAAGGTAGTATATGTGCATTATTTAGAAAACCCAGTGAGAAAAATACTATTAAAGAGGGTACTAAATGATTCCCCATCCATTGGTGCATACACGATGCTATTACAAAAAATTTTTGGGATAGATGGTGGATGGTTTTTGATGCCCTTCCTTGCAAAAATCACGAGGTCCCGATGTATTTTTTGAAGAAATTATATTCTGAGTTTTTCCTTGGGGAGATCCCCAATTATTTTGATATATTAGACTCCCAAGGTAGAGGTGGGGTGTCATCATTTGAGAGGTCGGGAGCACATCCTGACCCTAATGTAGTTAGGGAACTTGTGGTCAAGCCACAGCGTGAGCATGTGACTATTCCTTCAGTTGTGAAGGAACATGTAGAGGCCAACACTCTAGGGACCATTAATGCTTTGACATAGACCCTCATCCATTCCACGATCCCATTAGTTGATGGGGAGCCTTCTGTGTGTCATGGTCACATGTGCACTTCATGCAGATCCCTATGCACATTTGGCAATCATGCTGGAGATGGTGTGGATGATGGGCTTGTCACCAATCAGTTCCTGAATGAGACATTTGGCATTGACACACAGGTAAATTACAATTATAATTTACTAATTTGATCACATTTCATATGTATAGTGAATGATTAATTAATTAGCATCTATTGACATTGTTCAAAATTCAGGGTCAGAGTGTTGTTGGGCCCAACAGCGATCCTCCAGGCCCATTTTTTGTCCCTTCCACGAGTCCTGAGGTATGTATCAATTTAATAATTTTGATTAATATATATATTTATTATGTAATCATATTAAGGATTGAAAAAAAAATAATGCATGTGCATCAGTTCTCCAACCTTTACCACAGACTCGGAGCATAGACATCATACGAGCTTCACACAAGTATAGTTGTTTCATGTTAATTTAATTCATTTGATTATATTTATTTTATGTTTCATGTTAGATGTAATGTGTATTGTATGACATGTAGCTCATGATGTCGAACACACCTCCTCATATGCGACAGTCTGTTGATAGTGGAGTGGCCGCAACTATGGCTAGCTCACAACCACTGACGGAGGTATGAAAGAATTTTCTTCATTTTAGTTGTTTTTTATAATAGTTCATCTCAAAATTTCTAATGTTAACCTTTTTTTATATACTACTATAGCTTTTATGGTTTTTACACAAGTAGTATGTATGTTAGGCATATTGATACTCTTTTAATTATGGATCCAAACCTTGCTTTTGTTTTACTAAGTGGTAAGGGGTAGTTTTGTTTAATGGTTATCTACTGATAGTAGGTCAATTTTTTGTTAAAGGGTCAGCCCCATAGTTTTGGCTACTTTTAATTCAAAAACAAGGAGTGAAGGTAGAAGTGGCAGTGAAAGAATTAGATAAAGAAGAACTAGGAGCGCATATTGAAGTTAGAAGTAGAGAAGAAGTAGGAAAATCAAATAAAGGTATGAGGACTAAGAGTAGGAAATGATGAAATTAAAAGTAAAGATAGGAATAGAAGATTAGTTGTATTCCAAGTTGATTGCAACTAGGAGTAGGACCTACAAGATGGAAGTTATATGTTTTTTATAAATAATAGTCAAGTTTAAAGATATAATTGGTGATTAGATATACTCACCTTGGTCTAGTAGAGTCATAAGTGCAGGAGAATTTGTGTTTTAAATTAATATTATTCATAAGCCAAAGTCAAATGTTGGACTTGATAATAGAACTAGGCATATCCTTAGGATTCAAAGTGACTATAGTTTTTGGAATCAGCACCATCAACTCTCCTTCACTATTTCTTTGGGATGAATGGAACTAGGATAAAAAAATTCTACATTCTTTCATTCTCGTCGTCCTCCTCCTCTCATACAAAATAAACTTGGATAAGATAACTTACTAGACTTTTGGATTCATGTCCCTTCTCTCTTCTTTTCATAATCTTATAGCTATGCTAGTGGGATAAATCATTGAGTATTTTCTTATCTTTTATTTTTGCTCTTTCTTTTCTCAAGTGACCACTTGAGCTTTCGCTATAGCGTTTTCAACATGATGCTTGAGATTGAGACATTTTCTTGAGTGAGGTCTCTTCAACTAGTTGACTTGGAATCTTAGTAAGCTTTAGGATTTTATTGTGCTTTTATGTATCCTTGCAAATAAATGTAATAGTTAATATTCTTCGTTTGGGAGCTTTTTTCCTTCAGCTTGGTGATATTTAATCTCCTTGTAGTTTTCCCAAAATCTTTACCTCTTTCTCTTTTTTTCTTCTACTTTATTTTGTGCATGAGGTGGACACATGCTTCCAATAAAGTGAAAAAGTAAGAACACTTATTTGGTATTAATTTTAGCCCCATTTTAATATACATTATGGGTTCCTACATTGATTTCACACTCTCCTAACACTCATTGGACCTTTAAATTATTATTTAAGTCCTATATTGATTCATTTTCTTTAAAAACTCAAGGTTACCCTTATCTATAAGTGTGCTTCTCTATTTCAACTTCAATCAAATAATTCCTTTCATTTTTTGGACCTTATCTTACCATTTATGACATGTATTTTCTCTCTAAACCCAAAAATAAGTTGTTAGATCAAATTTCACATGCTCTAAATATCTTGGACCCACAATCAAAAATTGGGTTGGAATTGGTGGGTATAAGATGACTTTGGTGATATTTACTTGGGTACAATATTTTTGTTGGTGATATGTGTATTTATAAGTGATTATATTTATTGAATTGTTGTAGGGTCTCATCACACCTAATTGTCCACAAGCATTTGAGGTGAACTTACAGAGTGACTATTTGTTGGTGGTAAGAAAATAATTGATTTTGTGTGTACATATATTTGATTTCAACGTATAATAAATATTGATTCATATCTAATTTCTTTGTATTAGTTGGAGCTGGAGAAGAGCCTCAACAAGAGGTCAAGTGAGCATGTTAGGAGGGCACCATCATCTCCACTGTCTCCCTCCACATGATGGCAAAGGACGTCGAGAGACTTGTTTCCTTCCCCTTGTGGGAAGGAAAAGATGTAGTTGATCTAGACATGTATATATATAGGCATCAGTGGACATATTTGATACACATTTGATGTATATGACATTCTATATTTGATGTATGACATTTATTTGATGTATGACATTATTCGACTTATGACATTATTGTGTAATATATGCTATGTTTGTTCATATACAACATATGATATGATATGATTGTTCATGTTTGTTCATGTATGACATTAAATTAGATATGTTTTTGTATGAAATTAAATTCAATACTTAATGTATTCAAAACTTTGATAGAATATTGATTAACAATAAACTTTATCATTGTTTAAGCATAATTTAATCATTTGCAATATGTCATTGTCATATGATTTATGATCTTGTTCATGTTTAAAGTTTTCTTTCTCTATCATTTGTTTATCAAGTTTAATTCAATACCTAATTAGTTTGAATTTTTGATACAATAGTAGAGAAAAGATGGATTATTTGCAAAAAAAAAGTCATTTTAAAAATCATAAATGTAACATAATCACTGATAGTTTTATGTGTTTTCATACATTAATGATTGTAACATAATCACCAGTTGATTGGAATGTGTTGTTATTATTCTATAGTAACTAGATTAAGGTAAAAATAAAAGTTTAATAAATAGTTGTGATGAATAAGAAAGAGAGATATCTCACATGAGAGGGGGATGAATCTAAGATGACACATAAGATACTTGTAAGAGGGAGCTATACTTGTTAACGAATTTACAATGCAAGTTATGGAAAATCATAGAGCATCTTTAAAAGGAAATAAAAGAGTATGACAAGTGGAAGGAACATGTTGTTTTGTAGACTCGTATTCAAATTTGGGTGTCAATTTTCTAATGAAGGATTCAAGCACTACAATTTGGTAGTTTGGGCTCATGTTATCCTTGTATCTTAGTCTCTCTTATTCCCCCTCCCCCCTTTCGTATTTCTATTTTTTCCATATCTATGTAGCCATCTATCCTCTTCATCTCCCCCTCACTAATGCAGAGATGTTGAGCAAGAAGTGAGGTTTAAGCACTTTCTTGTTCGTAATCTACCAAACTAAATTGTGGCCTTCCTAATATCTTATTCCTTTAGGATATCATTTTTGTGGCATATCTAAAGTAATAGGGTCATTTGTGAACTCCTCCAAGGTGAGTATTTCTCCAATCAAGTTCTTGCACCTTTTTGTTTTAGGGACACTAGCCCTATTCCAAGCCAATAATTGTAACTCTTCACCAATGGCTTCACCAACCCCAAGTTTCTATTGGGACACCTTCCTTATGTTGAACTGATTGAGAATCAACTCTTGGTTTAACCCTCTAATTGTCATACAGTACAAAATGTTAACTATCATAGAATTCCTTGTAGGTCTCCTAATCTGATTTTTTGGACTTAAATTCCTCTTAGGTTGAAATCTAACTATTCTATGGGTAGATTCAGACCCCCTTTGGAAATTTATTTAAGCCTCCAAAGCCTAGATTCTCAATTCCATTCATGTAGCACCTAACCCATGTTAAGTACATAGACCTAATAAGGTCACACTAGGTTTGGTTTTCAAAGTAATTACTAGATAATTGGTGCATGAATTGGTGCATGGCCTTAGACCTCCTCTATTCACCAATATTTATCATCTTCAAATTATGATGAAACACAATAATGTTTCCACTTTTTTTCTATTATATATTCCCCCTTATGAAAATACTCATAGAATTAATAAACCATTCATCTCCTCCTTGCAACACTTCTCTGCTTCATGTCTTTGCTTGACTCATATCTTAACTATAACACTTCTCTCCTAGTGTAGCATTTTCCAATAGTTCATTTATCCCCCTTTGACTCATATCTTCTATTTTTACATCACTACCTTTGATATAAGTCCATTCAATATTTTATCTTCATTAACAATTTATCAATGTTTTAAACTAAATTTCCAATGTTGTTAACTAAATTTCCCCTTTTCTTAACATCTTTAAAGTTAGTCAATATTGATTATCCATTGTCACATAGGAATAGGATGAGGTTGGGGATAGGGTCTACCCAGCCACTCGAAGCTAACAGAGCAGACAATTTGATCCCATGATGAAAGGTGAGAGAGATTTGGTAGTTGGCAACTTTGTACTAGCGAACACTACAAGTTTCAGCATCACTCGAGATGGCATTGTAAAATGAAAATGGAATGTGATCTTCAAAAAGTGAAAGAGGTTATTGTAGGCCTTTCCAACATGGTCCTATAGGAACTAGAATCACATCCATACCTTGCACGAGCTCCAAGATATACCCTATCAAAGATTGTAGCCCTATGGGATTTAGTGACCCTTGGGGACATTCTGGTTCAGTGTGCTCGAAAACGTTCGAACACTGAAGGGGATAAGATGAGGTTGAGGATAGGGTTTACCCAACCACCCAGAGCTAATGGAGCAAATAGTTTGATCCCACGATGAAAGGTGATAGAGATATGGTAGTTGGCAACTTTGTACTAGCCAACACTGCAAGTTTTAGCATCACTCGAGATGGTGTTGTAAAATGTAAATGGAATGTGATCTCCAAAAAGTCAGAGAGGTTATTTTAGGTCTCTATAACATAGTCCTGTAGGAACTAGAATCACATCCATACCTTGCACGAGCTTCGAGATATTCCTCGTCAAATATTGAAGCCCTGTGGCATTTAGTGACCCTTAGGGACATTTTGATTCGGCATGCTCGAGAATGTTTGAGCACCGAAGTGGATAGGATGAGATTGAAGATAGGGTTTACTTGACCACCCAGCACTAACAAAGTAGATAGTTCGATCCCACGATGAAAGGTGAGAGAGATTTGGCAGTTGGAATCTTTGTAGTAGCCAACATTGTAAAATGAAAATGGAATGTAATCTCCAAAAAGAGAGAGAGGTTATTGTAGGTCTCTACAACATGGTCTTGTAGGAACTAGAATCACATCCATACCTTGCACGAACTCTAAGATATGCCCCATCAAAGATTGTAGCCTTGTGGCATTTAGTGAACCTTAGGGACATTCTGGTTCGGCATGCTCGAGAATGTTCGAGCACTAAAGTGGACAAGATGAGTTTGAGGATAGGGTTTACCTATCCACCTAGAGCTAACGAAGTAGACAGTTTGATCCCATGACGAAAGGTGAGAGAGATTTAGCAGTTGGCAACTTTGTACTAGCCAACACTGTAAGTTTCAGCATCACCCGAGATGGCATTGTAAAATGAAAATAGAATTTGATCTTCAAGAAGTGAGAGAGGTTATTGTAGGCCTCTGCAACATGGTCTTGTAGGAACTAGAATTGCATCCATACCTCGCACGAGCTCTGAGATATTCCCCGTCAAAGATTGCAGCCCTATGGGATTTAGTGACCCTTGGGGACATTCTGGTTTGACATGCCTAAGAACATTTGAGCACTGAAGGGGATAGGATGAGGTTGAAGATAGGGTTTACCTGGCCACCTGGAGCTAACAGAGTAGATATTTTGATCCCACAACGAAAGGTGAGAGAGCTTTGGTAGTTGGCAACTTTGTACTAGCGACCACTGTAAGTTTCAAAATCACCCGAGATGGCATTGTAAAATGAAAATGAAATGTGATCTTAAAAAAGTGAGAGATTTTATTGTAGGCCTCTGCAACATGGCCCTCTAGAAACTAGAATTGCATCCATACCTTGCACGACCTCCAAGATATGTCCCATCAAAGATCGCAGCCCTATGGGATTTAGTGACCCTTTAGGACATTCTGGTTTGGTGTACCCAAGAATGTTCGAGCACTAAAGAGGATAGGATGAGGTTGAGGATAGAGTTTACCTAGCCACATGGAGCTAATGGAGTAGACAGTTTGATCCCACGACAAAAGGTGAGAGACATTTGGCAGTTTGCAACTTTGTACTAGCCAACACTACAAGTTTTAGCATCACCCGAGATGGCATTGTAAAATGAAAATGAAATGTGATCTCCAAAAAGAAAGAGAGGTTATTGTAGGCCTCTACAACATGGTCCTATAGGAACTAGAATTGCATCCATACCTCACACAAGCTCCAAGATATACCCCATTAAAGATCACATCCTTGTGGCATTTAGTGACCCTTAGGGACATTCCGATTCGGCATGCCTGAGAATGTTTGAGCATTGAAGTGGATAGGAGGAGGTTGAGAATAGGGTTTACTTGGTCACCCAGAGCTAATAGAGTAGATAGTTCGATCCCACAATGAAAGGTAAGAGAGATTTGGCAGTTGGCAACTTTGTACTAGCCAACACTACAAGTTTTAGCATCACCTGAGATGGCATTGTAAAATGAAAATGAAATGTGATATCCAAAAAGTGAGAGAGGTTATTGTAGTCCTCTCCAACATGGTCTTGTAGGAACTAGAATCACATCCATACCTTGCATGAGCTCTAAGATATGCCCTGTCAAATATTGCAGCCCTATGGCATTTAGTGACCCTTGGGGACATTTCGGTTCGGCATGCCCGAAAATGTTCAAGCGCTAAAGCAGAAAGGATGAGGTTGAGGATAGGGTTTACCTAGCCATTCAGAGCTAACAAAGTAAATAGTTCGATCCCACGACCTTTTTTCCACTAAGTTGCAAATTTGAGCAACTTTTACAACTTTCAGCAATGCAACTTTACACAAAAAGTGCAATTTTTACATTTTTCACTTGATTCCAATTCTATGACTTAGAAAAGGTTCGGAAATAGTAAAACCTCAAAGCAATATAGGAATATGGAAAATGTTATGGTTATTTCCTAAAAGTTGCTAATGCAACTTTGCAATTTTGCATTGACAACATTTGGGTGAATTATGCATTCTGGCTTGGAGGGTATGGAAATTGAAAGGTGTTGATGGGAACATGCTAGATAGGGTAGAACAAACCTATTAAAGCCTAAAAATATCTTAGAGTTGACTATTTGTAGGATTTTCCCATCAGGACCTAGAAGGGTCACTAGTCACATTGTTACAAATTTGCTCATTTTGGGTTGTTACTTGGGTCCATCACCCTATCCTCTGCATTAGGATTGATCCTAGGTTAGGGTTGGATAGAAAAGACCTATAAAGGTATTAAATAATGTAATAAGGCTATCGAAGCCTCCAAAATATGTAAAAGGCACTAAAAGTGCAATATTTTATAAAATTGCCAACATTGGCAATATAAGCCAAAATGGGCTTAATCAAGTCATGTAAAGGGTCCAAAGGGAGGTTTCATTTGGTTTTGAGAGTCTAAATGAGTTTAAAACCTCATTCCCATGTGTGGGAGACAATTTTGGGTAGTCAAAATTGATTGCTCCAAAGGTGGATTTAGTGTTTTCTCTAAACAAGAGTTTCATTTTACATTGGAAGTCATCTAATATAACCAAAGTGAAGGTGTTTGAACCATTTTGGGATTCTAGAGACATTGCAAAGTAAGATTTCTAGAAAGCCCTAAGGTAAAGGGGCTAGAAAGGAGGGTTTTGTAAAAACCATTGTAAAGTTGATCATGAGACCAAAAAAATAAAAGAATCCTTGCATTTGAGTCATCTCTTAAGACTATTTTGGGTCATTGGAGTTCCAAAAGTCAAGGGATTGTGAGTTTCTTTGTAAATGGCCTTAAACTAGGCCTAGTTGGCAGACCTGAAATAGCTAGTTTTGAGTCTTTATAATAGTTGGTATGTACTAGGTGCATTGTGCATGGTAATCTAGCCTTCTAGTGTTGTTAGTTTTGATTGTTCTAGAAAATCAATTTCAGTTTGGTATTGGAAATAGTTTGGAGTTGGAGGACAAATGATGGGGAGGATCTTGAACAAGGTTCTAGCCTCAACTAGTAGAACTCACTCCAAGCTCTCTCCTAGCCTCTTAGGGTATTTCTCCTATACCCTATTCCAAGGGAATCTTCTCTCTATTCCCTTATTACACTAATCCTCACCAATCAACTAAAAACTCTATTTCACCATGGGGTCTCCCTAGTGCTCTCATTGCACCATTGTTCACAACTAGCTTCCAAGAGTACATTCTTGGCTATATTGAATTCCAAGGCTTGTATTATGTCTCATTCAATAGTTTTTAGGATCACTAAGTGGATTGGAGTATTGGGTTTC
The DNA here is from genome assembly GCA_028749045.1 of Cupressus sempervirens. NCBI lineage: Eukaryota > Viridiplantae > Streptophyta > Pinopsida > Cupressales > Cupressaceae > Cupressus > Cupressus sempervirens. Next base: position 77,548,978 of record CM053789.1, read on the forward strand.
CAATCTATTTGCAGATAGCATAGTTAAGAGGGCTACTAGGACTAATAACAAATTAGGCCTCCAAAACTGATTTTTGGCTTATATCTCTTCAAACCCTTAAGAAGAACTCAAAAAAATTTATAATTTGGGTACCCTTTTGGCTCCCCTTGAAGATTTTTCAGGTCTACAACACCCAGGTCATTTGTACAAGGAATTCCCAAAAATATGCCTATTTACAAGGGTTTCTTGTTTGTATGAACATGAATATAGAGGGTTTTTCCTTCCATCACTCAAATGGACTCTAAATGACTAATCTTCTAGAATTAATTTCCTTCACTCACCACTCTTTCCTTCCATGAATTTGTATTGCACCCAACTGATAAGGAGAGAAGGGACGAATCAATTACTGATTCATGTTCCCAATCTACCTCTGAGACTTACAGTGTCCTCCAAGATCACCACATGGATTTATAGGATTTTTTTCAAGCAAAGATCCCCCATTCCTAAACCCTTCTCCACTATCTTGAGAAGTTTTCACTTCTTGCTACGTGTTAGGCTGCCATTCTCAATGAAGATCATTGAAAACCTTCAATCAAACTTGGTCTTCTTGACCAATCTTACCAACCACTTGTAGTATCATGGAAGGAATCTCACACCCTTGCAATTTAATCCTTTATCATGTCAAAATAGGTTGATAAAGCCTTCTTCTTTACTGATTTCACCAAATTGCTCCAAAATAGAGTTGCAAGGAATCAAAGGACAACCTATTGTCCTATCTTGTTTGTTGGCCAAATGGATTGGTGGAGCACTATCCTTTCACCCAAAGAATCTTCTTTGACTCCTCTTCCAACCTCCTTCAGCAACCTACAACAAAATCCACAATCTTGAAATGTAAAATGCTTATTTATGCAACTCTTCCCTAACCGGGCCTGCTTTGGCTCGCCTAGGGCAAGAGATTAAAAATGCTTGCCTGCATTTTGAAGGGCCCTACTTTTTCCTACATATAGTACATTGAGTGTACTCACTATCCCCAAAAGGCTCTACAATTCCTACAGTGGGATAGTGAGTTATCTCATTTTGTTTACAAAGTGCTATAAACTGGACAGCAAACTACCTAAAAACAAAAGATTTTTTTTACTACTGAACGAAGTGCTTGCAGGCCAAACTTCCTGAATAAAAATTATTCTAAACCATGCCATCTAACATTATATCAGGTATAGTATGTAAAAACAATGAAGGAAAATCTCAAAACTGAAAAAAACTAGTCTTTTTGCTCTCAAAATGCATGCTACATCACTTATTTTTTTCAAAATGACAACTTCTTCCTCACTTTAGAGTTTGGGAAGTCATTTATACTTCCTTCTAGGTATTTTCCTCCCCTCCTAATGTTTTTCATCAGCCTCTTTATGTTTTAAAGAAAAAAACTCCAATTTCTAGCAAAGGACAACATTTTTTTCAAAAATTGCAAAATTGCCATAGAGCAACTTTTACAATTTTTCTTGCTTACATGTCTTTTTACACTTCCAACTTGTCAAATAGGTCACCCCTTAGCAATTTCATGCTAGAGACCCTTTTTTAAGTTATTTACTCATCACTAAAGCTACCCATTACACCATGGTAAGGTATACCTTGCGTTTTAGGCCATTTTGCACTCTACCTAGGACATTTTGACTTCCTACACCCCAACTACCACACTTAGGAAGAAGCCAATAGTAGGAAGAAGAAGTTATCAACTACTAGCCCCTTTTTTAAGATGGTTACTAAGAGAAAGTAAAAACTTAATGTGGAAGGTAAGAATTATTGTTTAGGTAGGAAGAATAATAAAGAAATAAGAGAATTAGCAAGTAAAGTTGATATAGTAAACGGGAGATAGTTCACCATCTAGGAGAGTTGTAACAAAAGTTATAAAGGAATATCATATCATAGAATATTAGAGGATTGAATGCTCCTCATAAGAAGGATATTTTGTAGAATGTGGTTTGGTAGCATAAATAGGATGTGATTTTGGTGCAAGAAACTAAGATGACTAGAGATAAAGGGGAAATGCTTTCTTTCTTCAAAATGGAAATTGTTGGTTTGTAGGTGATATTTTCCTTTATAATATGTCATTTATGTTCAAGAAAAGGTGAAGTAACCTTTTTTTGAATTTGGAAGTGGTTGGAGAAGGCACTTTGAGAAAGCCCTAGTTTTGAAGGGTAATTAGGCCTATTTTGTTGAATCCATAGTGTTGGATCAAATAGTTGGTCCAAAGGAACTACAAATGAGATTTCTATATGTTTTCATACTCCAATAGTAGTATTTGTAACTATAATTTACTTGTATGGGGTTTGGGAGAAATTGATAAAAATAAGGAATTACCTGATTCATAGCGATACTAAGATCAAGCCTAGATAATGTCCAAGTAAGGGGTTTTGAATAAACCTATTAAAGATATGCATTTAGACTATTGGAACAGCCTAATTGAGATATTTGAAGACCTTAGAAAGAGTTGGGACAAGCCAATAAATTTGGTAACCCAATTTGAACATTTGGAGGGACCCTTGTGGAGAAGGGTAGGTATTTAGTTTAATGGTTTGAATCTATTCTTGAAACAAGTCATTTGTTGAATGTTTATTACTTCTTGGGGATCTAGTTTGACTCCTCAAATCATTGGTATCAAATCTAGTAGATATATTGAGGGGTGCAAAATTAGTTACTCGTGTTGCAGATTGTTATATTGAGAAGATGCCTCCAAAAAAATTATATAGAAGGAGATACAAGAGCTGATATAAGCTACTAAAATAATGGATAGAGAGTTGAGGAAACAAAGAGACTAAGATGTAATAAGGTAAAGAGAACTGAGAAAATTAAGCAAGTAAAATACAACCATCTTGGAAGCTTTGGAAAGGATTCCTACGAGGGATGTGCATGAAGAACAAGAAAGTGATGCTTAAGCACTTGAGAATCCTCATGGAGAGGATGGAGGGGACTTAGATCTTGAAGAAAGAAGGATGATAAGGTTGTTGAGGATATTTCAATGTGGTAGAAGAAAGACAATAATTGATTTCCATATCTATCATGGCAAGATAGATAGTGAAGAGGTTTTGGGGTTAATAGATTCCCAAGAGAACTATTATAATTATGGAGATATAAGTGAAGTAAAATAAGGTAAAGCTATACAAAACATAGCTAAGAGGGACAACATTGACATGGTGGAGTAGTGTAATGGAAAAGAGGTTTTGTAAGGTTGGAACAAACATGACCAAATGGTGAAGGATGTGTCTCTTCCATCAAATAATACAATCCAAAAATAGAGGATAAGGAATAACTTGAAAGAAAAGGAGATGGGTTCGATGACCTACATAAAGGAATTTCAGAAGTTGAGCATAAGAGGTGGATTAGAGCATAAAGATGAAAATGTTGCAAGGTATCTTAATGGGCTCATATAAAACTTGCAAAATGGGATTACCTTGATTTTTCCTAAGATGCTTAGAGATAGTTTCCAATTGGCTATAAGTGCATAAGATATGGTCAATAGGAAGAAAGAAAGATAAGAAGGTGGTAGAGGAAATGCAAATAGAGGAAGGGGAAGAAAAACCAATAATATAGGAATATGACAAGGAAGAAATGACAAGTGTAATGAACCTTTTTTCCTTATCAAAGAGGAGTCTATAGAGTTGGAGGAAGATTTTGTTTAGGTAGAGGAACATGGATGTTTATAGGAAGGGTAGGGAACACATCAATTAAGTGTCAATTAAATGATCAAGGTGAAAGGAAGATTAAGAAGAGGGTCAAGAAGTTAGAGCACATAGAGGTTCAAATCCTTATGTTTAACTAATTTTAGAGACTAAAGGATAAATGTTGATTTTTATAAGGGGAAAACAAAAAAAGTGAAACCAAAGCTATTAATTTTTAGAGCACAATACAAGAGTCAAGATAAGTTGTGAATGACAAGAATTCATCTAGGTTCCAATGATAGTTTAGTTTCATATGAAATGGTGAACAATTTATATTTGGAATGGTCACCACACAATAGGCCATATGGAGCATCACATGTAAGTAGTGATGATTTTCTTAAAAGATAGATGACTATGAGGTGACTATCCTGAATTGAATGACATCTCTAGGAATTGATTTGAATCCAATTCTATATGATTGTGCTCCACTTTAAACAAATGGAAGTTATGAGCATTATAAATTTGTTTCAAGTCATTAGAATGTGACTTCCCATAAGTATGTACTTATAACTATTTTAAACTATGTCAAACTCTTCATGAAATCTATGACCCAAATGCATCACCATTGTGTTGAATCTTCTAATATACATCTCCATTAAAATATGTTTGCTAGTGTAAACCTGTGAGGAATAGTTGGTATTAGGAATGTGACCAATTAATGCTACAAACCTTAGTATTGACATAATTTAACCATATTTCGTATTGAATTCAATTGGGTTTGGAAATAAGTTATTATTAACATGTGTATGAACTGACAGAGCAATTCTAAATATAGTAGATAATAGCCTTCCATGTTTGATATTGAGGGATAATGTATGCACATGCTATAACAAAACTAGAGGATCATATTATATGCAGAGTGAAATTTCTATTTTTCATTCAAAGCATAGTAAAAAATTTATTGTAGGAAGACTATGCTAAAAACTATAGTGTACAAAAAACCATTACTTCATAAATGAGTTCAACTCAATCATTATGTTGTACAAACAACCTCATCATATGTCACTTTAACAAACTGATCATGTTACAATAGTATTAACCTCATGGAACACACATAGGATGATAATACATAATCAACTATTAAACCTTTCCAACACACCAACTTTATGATAATATTGAGTCAAATTCCAACAAATTGGAATCCTTAGAGAGAACTATAAAAGGTACTTGAACAAAGAACACTAATAAATATTGAGGATGTGAATTAATAATACCATTTCGCAGATGATTTTGGCATCTCACCCTTTATCACTTGTGCATCAACTTTATTAGCCCTCTTCTTTGGTGACCTAAAAATGAAGAATTAGCATAGTCAAAAATCTAAGATAAGATTTAAAAATGGGTCCTATTAAAGAATCTAATATAAATTCAAATAACGTATCTAGATTCTAAACAAATAAAAATTAAATCTCATCACTTACACATCATAAAAATAGGGTCCACCTTAGTCATGTGATAGTCTTGGGAAAGAGGTTGTAACATTGTATTTGGATCCAATTGATCACTTTTTATCTCTCTCCCTCTCTCCCTATTCAATCTAATGAGCCAACTGGATCTACTTCACATTTTAATATCTCAAGTATTGCCTCCTGGTCTGACTCATGAACTTTCCAAAGAATCTTATTATGTGGTTTTCCACCATATTTTATCATGTCGACATTTGATGTGACAACAAGGTTTGAATAATCAAGAATCTTCCTCTTTGTTTTCTAATCCTCAAATAACCACAAGTTAGGATTCTTCATAGGATATCATCTAAGTCATGTGCTTGTTACAACCACCCCACCAACATGGTACTCTAAACCTTCACCATCTATAACCGAGTGATCCAATTTTTGTTTGGCTTCAACACAATGACAAAAATAATAATCTCTCCCTTCTTCATTGTCTTTAGGTGCAATAATAGCAAAAACATGGCCTGTAGTGAGAAATGTACAAAATGCGGTCATTAATTCAAAAAATACTTGGCTAAAAGTTATAAATTTACATATTGAAATTACAAAGATATATATATATATATATATATATATATATATATATATATATTACCAGGTTGCACTAGATCTAACAACCAGTCAAAGACAATAGACAAATCCATCTCTACCATTTCCAGTGCTTGTGGGGGATGATAGGTGTCAATTAGGTCCAACACCCATATATCCCATTTCTCCACCCATTCAGTTGACTCACAGTCATACCAATTTTCCTTTGCACATGATGGACAATAGCATGCCATTTTTCGTGTGTGGATACTCCATGAACCTACATCAAAGCTTCTAAAAGAGTGTAACTCACTAGATCTTGTTAGTGTACAACAATCCTGATATAGTGCAATGTTAGTATTATCTATCAACCAAAACAATCTATGAACTGTAGACTCACCTTCCTTACCTAGACCCATTGTAGTGTTACACCACTGGACGATGGATTTTGCATCTGTTAATATTGCTCCATCTTTGTACTTTAGTTCTTCATGAGCTACGGCTCTTTTGATGCATGCGCCTACACCATCGTGCTCTCCCTTTCCATGACCAGCCTCTATGAAATTCCACATGTATTGAATTCTACACAACTTGTGCATCCTGCTCAACCAATAGAACATCCGTGCATTCTTGAATTGAGATGCACAATTGTCTGACCAAATAATGTGCTGACAATATGTGATGCCCCTGTTAGCCAAATCTCCATAAAATAGTTGAAAATAACCATGTACGAACTCCGTAGAATGTGATTGATCATCGCTGATGTAAAAATGGTACTCCCTCAAAATCTTCCTGTCATCCTCTGTACTTGTAGGTGAATGCATGAATGTTATGTGAACAAATATGGAAACCTGTTGAGAAGTATAATACTTTTCTTGCACCTCATTTTTTGGTTGTAGTGTGTAGTTCTCTGTGAAATCTACAACCGAAACAATCATATCTAGTGGAAATGTATCCTTGCACAACTTGAATTGCAAATCTAGCCATCGAGCTCTATGGGTATGCCTTGCATACTCGTAAATAATGTTTTCATAAAAAATCTTCATGAACTCATACACAGAAATCTTTTCAATGACTAAATCACATCTTTTACCATGTTTTCGATATTTTAGAGCATATGTCACTGTCTTGAATTTTTCATAATCTACTATTTCATTTCCAATTGCATGCGTACTATCCATATGTTGACAAGTTGATAAAAGTTGCAAAGAACCACAAAATAAGCACGTACCATACAAGCATGATGTCTTGTAAAAATTTTGTCCATCCCCTATTTCACATAAAATGTTGGATATGAATTCTCTTGAAGATCTTGGTGGCTCTTTTATGTCACAATCCTGCAAAACAAATTGAGAATGCAAAACTATGCATATGTGCCTAAAAATATCAAAATGGTTAGAAAATTCAATATGTATCCTACAACAACAAGTTGTGTGTGTGTGATTTATCTTCACATAAAAAAGTTTACCCATCTCAAAAAATATTTGAATTATTCAAATTTGAGGATACATACCAATAAATTTTGCAAAAAATTGTGTCTGAGTTGACTCCAAAAAATGTTTCGCATGTGGCTCGCGATTTCGGCTACCAATCCTCCTTCTTACAACATCTCTTTGATTAAGAGAAACACATGTATTATTTTTCCAAAAAATTTCAATCAATGATTTCAAGACTTCACTAATTTCTTTATCCTTTTGCGGTAGTCTACCACTAAATGTCCATAACTCATTTTTTGTTGGATCTTTTAATCTCTCACGCCTTAGCATGGCTCTCCTTAGGGTACCTCTACCAATTTTTAATGTTTTTCTTGTCTTTCTCATGATTCGAGCTTTCTTCATTTGGCTACTTACTATTGTCGATGTGAGTACTCATCTTGTGATATTACTATCATTGGTGCATGACTTAGAACCCACTTTTTCATAAGCACTCATTAGATTCTTTATAATATTTCTTTCATTTGAATCGTCCATCGTTCTTAACCCAAGAATCTTCATGATAGGCCTAAATTTCAAATTTCTCATCATTTCAACAAATAATTGGCATTGACTTGTAATATTTCATTCTTCAACAAATAATCTCCACATACTATTAACTTTTCTTTGACAAGTACACTTGCTAATCTTGTTAGGCATTGATTTCAAAATGTTAGTATCAATATCAATAAAATATTTTGGTCTTCTAAAATGAATTCTAGAAGGTATTCTAATCTCTTCAATTCTTTCAACATTTTGAACAACAATATAAGGTTGAGTGCATTGTGTACCTCAAACCAAAGATGATGTGACTTGGCAATAAGATGTAAAAGATGGAATATCACCTACTTGATGTGTTGATGTTGTGCTTTCAAAATGACATGATGGAGTGTGTATATCATCAGATCTACAAATCAATGTCTCTTCTACATGAGAGGATGATATGCCTTCAACATTGGAAGATGGTACTCCAACATTGGAAGATGGTGTAGCAGACGATATGACTCCAACATTGGAGGATGGTGTAGATTCACAATTCAATTGTCTTCTTGACCGTAACAATCTCATTCGTTCTCTTTATCTTTCTAATTCTTCCTCTTTGTTTCTTTGTGCTGGTGGTTCTTGATCCTCTTCGAAAGTCAATTCTTCATTATTGCTTTGTAATTTTCTTTGTTCACGTAGTAATTTCATTTTATCTCTTTTAATTGCCAAATCTCTCTCCCTATCTTCATTTGTTTGAATCTTTGGTTTCTTCCTTGGCATGATGATGATTTCTACATGTCAAATTATTCAAACATCCAAATTACTTAAAATGTGTAAATTAAAAATTATTCAATGACATAAAAATTATAATTTTTTGAATGAATACATAATATATATCAAACGACTTGTCGAATTTTTAACCATTCCGAAATAACATTTCATTCAAACATACAATTTTCAATGAATTCACTATATATTAAATAACATGTCAAATTATAATCAAATTTGTATCTATATATTGACAAACAATATTTAAAATGGATTGACCTAACCTTTTCTATACAAGGAATATTCAAGAAGTATTCAAATCACGTATCCAATGATTGAATTTGGTGTTTGCTACCTTCCAAAAGTGTTGAAATAGTGTTTGCTATGTTGAAACCCGTGATTTCTGTCGAAATAATAGACCAAAAGCAAGAAATGGATGAAATGGGCCCCAAGGTTGGTTTTTTACCATTTTTAGGTGATTTGAGATAGTGTGTACGCACTATAGCACATACGCACTATGTGAAATCACATCATTCCCCATCCTCCCCACTCCCCATCCTTCCTACTCTCTCTCCCATCCCCTCCCTCTCTCTCTTCCCACTCTCTCCCCCCTCTCCCATTCTTTACAATCTCTCACTCTCCCTCTCCCACCACCTACTCTCTCTACCTCTCTCACCCTCTCTCCTCTCCCATCCTTGACTCTTTAGATCTCTCACACACACTCTTAACCCCCCTATCTCTCTCCCTCTCCCTCTCCTACCACCTACTTTCTCTCGCCCATCCCCTACTCTCTCTCTCCTCTCCCATCCCCTACTTTGTCTCTCTTACACACATTCCCATTCCCCCTATCTCTTTCCCTCTCCCTCTCCCTCTCCCACTCCCTCTCCTACTACCTACTATCTCTCTCTCCCTCTCTACTCTCTCTCTCTCCCATCTTGTATGAGCTCCCTCTACCACCACCTACTCACTCTCACACTCTCTCTCATTCCCTACTCTGTCTGTCTTACACACATACATCCATTCCCCCTCTCTCTCTCCCTCTCCCACTACCTACTTTCTCTCCCCCATCCCCTACTCTCTCTCTCCTCTCCCACACTCACACTCTCTTCCATCCCCTACTCTGTCTCTCTCACACACACACTCCCATCCTCCCCCTCTCTCTCCCTCTCCCATCACCTACTTTCTCTCCCCCATCCCCTACTCTCTCACACTCACACTCTCTTCCATCCCCTACTCTGTCTCTCTCACACACACACTCCCATCCCCCCTCTCTCTCCCTCTCCCACCACCTACTTTCTCTCCCCCATCCCCTACTCTCTCTCTCCTCTCCCATCCCCTACTCTCTCACACTCACACTCTCTCACATCCCTACTCTGTCTCTCTCACACACACTCCCATCCCCCCTCTCTCTTTCCCTCTCCCACTGCCTACTTTCTCTCCCCCATCATCGTACTCTCTCTCTGCCACCCCCTACTCTCACACTCTCACACTCTCTCCCATCCCCTACTCTCTCTCTTTCATAGATACACACACTCTTATCCCCCCATTCTCTCCCTCTCCCTCTCCCACTCCCTCTCCTACCGCCTACTATCTCTCTCTCTCAAGTTCTCTTTCTTCCTCTCTACTCTCTCTCTCCCATCCCTTACTCTCACTCTCTCTCCCATCCCCTACTATGTCTCTCTTACACACACACTCCCATCTCCCCTCTCTCTTTCCCTCTCCCACCACCTACTTTCTCTCCCCCATTGTCGTACTCTCTCTTTACCACCACCTACTCTCACACTCTCACACTCTCTCCCATCCCCTACTCTCTCTCTTTCACAGATATACACACTCTTATCCTCCCACTCTTCTTCTCTCCCATCCCCTACTCTCTACATCTGTCACACACTCTCCCATTCCCCCCCTCTCTCTCTTTGTCTCCCTCTCCCACTCCCTCTCCCATCGCCTACTTTCTCTCCCCCATCCCCTACTCTCTCTCTCCTCTCCCATCCTCTACTCTCTCACACTCTCACACTCTCTCCCATCCCCTACTCTATCTCTCTTATACACACACACTCACATCCCCCCTCTCTCTTTCCCTCTCCCATATCCTACTTTCTCTCCTCCATCGTCATACTCTCTCTCTGCCACCCCCTACTCTAACACTCTCACACTCTCTCCCATCCCCTACTCTCTCTCTTTCAGAGATACACACAATCGTATCCCCCACTCTTCTTCTCTCCCATCCCCTACTCTCTACATTTTTCACACACACTCCCATCCCCCCATCTCTCTCCCTCTCCCTCTCCCACTCCCTTTCCTACTGCCTACTATCTCTCTCTCTCAAGATCTCTTTCTTCCTCTCTCTCTCTCTCTCTCTCTCTCTCTCTCTCTCTCTCTCCCATCCCTTACTATCACTCTCTCTCCCATCCCCTACTCTCTCTCACGCTCTCCCATCCTGTAATCTCACTCTCTCTCTCTCTCTCTCCCATCCTATATGAGCTCTCTTTGCCACCACCTACTCTCTCTCACACTCTCACACTCTCTCTCATCCCCTACTCTATCTCTCTTACACGCACACTCCCATCCTCCCTCTCTCTCTCCTCTCTCATTCCCTACTCTCTAGATTGGTCACACACTCCCATCCCCCCTCTTTCTCCCTCTCCCACTCCCTCTTGCACCACCTACTATCTCTCTCTCTCTCAAGTACTCTCTCTCCCTCTCTACTTTCTCTCTCCCATCCCCTACTCTCACTCTCTCTCTTCCATCCCCTACTCCCTCTCACACTCTCTCCCATTCCCTACTCTCTCTCTCTCTCTCTCTCTCTCTCTCTCTCTCTCTCTCTCACCCACCCCCATCTCATATGAGCTCTCTCTACCACCTCCTACTTTCTCTCAAACTCTCACACTCTATCTCATCCCTTACTCTATCTCTCTTATAAATAAATACACATTCTCATTCTCCCCCTCTCTCTCTCTCATAGTCCTTGTCCCACTACCTACTCTCTCACATCCCCTACTCTATCTCTCTTACATGCTTCCATTCCACCTCTTTCTCCCTCCCACTCCCTCTCCCACCACCTACTATCTCTCTCTCTCACTCTTTCCCCCTCTCTCCCATCCCTCTGCCATTTCCTACTCTCTCTATCTCTCTCTCCCTTCTCTCATTATCTACTCTCTCTCTCTTTCACAAAACACACACACACCCATCCCCCCTCTCTCCTCTTCCATCCCCTACTTTTTCTCTCACTCTCTCTCCCTCTCCCACTCCCTCTCCCATTGCATACTCTCTCTCTCTCTCTCTCTCTCTCTCTCTCTCTCTCTCTCTCTCTCTCTCTCTCTTCCTCCCTCTCCCTCTCTCCCCCTCTCTACTCTCTCTTACATTTTCACACTCTCTCCTATCCCCTACTCTCTCTCTCTTTCTCTCTTACAAACATTTCTATCCCCCCTTTCTCTCCCTCTCCCTCTCCCTCTCCTATCGCCTACTCTCTCTTTCATCCCCTACTCTCTTTTTAGCTACTTTGTCTTCCCCCTCTCCCATTCCATACTATCTCTCTTTCACACACATGCACTCCCATCCTCCTCTCTCTCACTCTTCCTCTCCCACTCCATCTCCCATCGCCTACTCTCTCTCTCCCCCATCCCCTACTCTTAATATCTCTCTCCCAACCTGTACTCTCTCACACTTCCTCTCTCTCCCATCCCCTACTTTTAATCTCTTTCCCCCATCTCGCACTCTCTCTTTTCCACCCCTACTCTCTCTCACACTTCCTCTCTCTCACATCTTGTACTCTCTCTCCCATCCTATACTCTCTTTGTCACCCCTACTCTTTCTCACTTTCTCTCTCCCCTCTCCCATCCCCTACTTTCTCTCTATCTCTCTCTCTCTCTCACACACATGGCCATTCCCTTATCCCCCCTAGTTGTCTTATGCAATTTAGGTCTTAATAGTGTGTGTGCATTGTAGCGTGCACGTGCTACTGAGAAATCATGTTTTAGATAGTGTGTGCGCGCTATAGGGTGCACGCGCTATTGAAATCTTATTTAAACGCAAGCCTAAGGCTTGGTTTTTCTTTGGAGATTGAACCCTAAGGTTTGGAGTTTATGAATAGGTCTGAGAGGTGTTTTCCAGCAAACATACCAAAAATGATTTTTTTTTCTTATGTGCTCCCCTTCAAGATTCCTCATGGTTGGGTATCAATAAGATCAGGTTACATAGCATTATAGGTCTTTTTGTTAGCTATCTAACCATATAATTTATTTTTAATTTGAACTATTTGAAACCTTTCATCTATAATTTTTTTTGAATGTATGTTCATTTTTTGTGAAAAACCACCATGTACTAATTGGGCTATAGATTTTAGCTCATTCATCGAATTTTGCAACAACTAAGTTTTTTAGAAACTAGACTCCATTCTACACACTTTGAAAAAAAAAAGTTTTGATTTTAGATTAGTTTTCAATTTTTTTAGGGGGAGCACACAGATATTTCACATTTTTGGGATGTGTCTAGTTAAAAAATTCATTAAAAAAAAATACACATTATAAAATTACCTGAAAAATCTAGGATAAACTACACAGTGTTAAGTAACTTTTGACCCCAGTGATTAAAGAATTTTAAAAAAAAGGTTAAAATTTTAGGGGGGCCGCACTTTGTGCTATGTTATATTTTTTTGGAATAAACAGTACCACTTTTTGTGGCCCCCTTTTTTGAGGACCTAAAACTAAACTATATTGAAAAAAAAATTAGTAGTTTAAAAACTAGATTCAAAGGACTACGACTTTTTTTTTTGTCATATCTTAAAATTTTGAGTGTAACTATCTTCAAATTCTTGTTGAAGTTCAAAATTTGCAGATTTTAAGAAAAAGGTGTCCACTTATACCCCCAATTTGGCACCACAACTTGGTGCACTTACCCGTGTATATGTATGTATGTATGTAGAAAAAGAGATCTTGTGGATCATGGATTATGGATTAGAAACAAAAAAGAAAAGAAAACACAACATTAATAATTCTCCATTTGTTTTGATTTATTATGAAGAGTTACATGTGAAAGAGAGTGGAGAGCTCTAAACATTGGTGGAGATTAGTGGAGATATAGGATTTTGTTGTTGTTCCCTTGTGATCACTACATTTTTTTGTTGTGTTGTGCCCTTGCATTCTATGTGCTCTTGCTCTACAATTTTCTTCAAGAGGAGAAGAGGTACCTATGTAAATGTTCTTTTTTTTCCCTTTTGAACATGTATCTCTTGTTCATATATAATAGCTTTGGTCAGATTCAAAGATGACTAATTATAATGATGTTATGCATATGTGCATATATGTATGTATATTAGTTCACTATGTGAATTGCTTTACATTTTTACATACACACTTGCATAGTACTTGTGCTAAATTAAATTAATAATTCATGTCTTGAATGCACATAAAAAATTATCCTTACATTCAATCAAATTATTCATATCTTGAACTCACACAAGAAATTATCCGCACAACAGTTACTATTGCGGTAGCAATAGTACTCTACTGCAACCATAGTAGGGCTACTGTGGCAGCTATCATAAATGGTAGGCTGGCAGGCCTTAAAATCATGCTTTGTACTTTCTTTCTTCTTTTTTTAAATTAAATTTTAAAATTAAATTTATTAAATATTATTTTTATTAATAAATTCAATTAATGTGTTTAATAAATTATACTTAATAAATGATATTAAATATAGTTTTGGCTAATTAATTTAATTAATTAAATTCATATTAGATGTAATTTATTAAATTTAAATAAGATTTTTAATAAAGACACTAATTCTGTGAGTTAGTGTTGATTGTCTAATCAGATTTAAGAAGTGAAAATGGGTTCATTCATATAGGAAAATTGTAAACATTTTTATGACCAAAGCCTTATAACAATTATGCAAACTTGAACGCTACTATGTGCTTTCAAAACCAAATAGAAATTATGAAACTACACGATCAATTGTATGTTTTCTTGTATATTGGGTTTGGAGTTGACTTAGAGTGTTGACCAGTTTAAGGATGCCTACCAAAGGTCAGGAGTTATTGTTTTGGTGATGTCATGAATTTTATTTATGTGCACTTGATTTTGGATCAATCCTATTAGGATGATTGTATTAGTGAAACTTTTGATTTTTTTATCAGTGCTTTCTAGTTGCTTGTTTAAGAACTGATGTGTATTTTATGATTGTATGAGGCCTTCTACTTTTATAGAACTTAGGTTAGGTTATCTATGTCTTGTTGAGAAGTGGCTTGCAATGGAGGTTGGGGCCCTAAAGAGGTTGCCTGGGTAACCCATTGTAAGTTATTTTAATAAGTGATAACATTATATTTAATGAGAGTAAAATGAATTAATACGAGTCATTATTTTTCCTCATTCATGCCTCAAGTAATAGTATAGGTTAGGATGGGAGTAGAGAGGATGCTTGGTTGTGACCTTGTTTCATTAGTATGCCTTGTCAGTATGAAAGTATACTAGTGTTGCATAGAGTCACTAGGGGATTGAAGTCTAGTGAGGCTACCAGGGTAACCTTAGATTTGGCTTATGCGATGACACTTGCCCACTTACATAGTAGATTTCTTACATGTCATTGTTTCATCTAGGTTGAGATGTCATTTGTGTCTTGGTACCTTGAGTTAGATTGCTTTTAGGTTTTCCTTGACCTAGATGTTGATTTTGACTTTTGGGGTTGTTATCCTATTTGGGACTTGAGACTATCTCCTTAGCATGATGGGAGTAGACCATTTAGGTTCCACAAGGTTAGGTGGTAGTGCTTTTTAGTTTTACCATTGAGATCTAATAGTTTGATGTTGTGGTCGGAGTTCCCTATTCTATGTTTTTTTCATTATATTCTTGTGTACTAGGATGGATGGTTATACCTATTGTATTGTATTTTATTTCATGGATCTTAAGAGATGATGTAATCTATTTTATGATGTATATTCTTTCAACCTTTTATATCCTATGACATGTACAATAGATGATTGTGTATTATCATTATTTCCAAGTGGCATTCGAGATAATTGCATATTATTTAAATGGATTTGTACTTGTAGTTATTATTTAATGTGGATGTGTTATTTATTGGTTTTAGTATTAATTAAACTTAAATGTCATTCAACGTCATGGGACCCTTAAGAATCATAATTTATTTTATGATATGTGCTTATGTGTATGTTATTTCTTTCGCTATATTATTTATGTTGTTATTAAGTTATTATCTCTTTCAAAAAAAGTGTTCGGGAAACTTAGTGAAACTTTAGGTTAATTTTTTTTGGGCTCCTTGTTGGGGCATTACATCTGGTATTAGAGCTTGAGTTTCTACATTGAGAGCTCTAGGTATATTAGAACACCACTAGTTCATAAATAGTTGAACAGAAATAAAACTTAAACAATGATATGTATATTGTCAAACTTGAACACTTGAACTTCAAAATTGAAATATACTTAAACCTAGAATACACAAAATTGAAATTGATCTTGTAGTGTATTCAAAACATGTTTCTTATGTGTATGGTTTACAGTAGTATATTTTTATGGTTATTATAAAGTCCTATTATATTTGATACTATTGTAGGATGGTATCTTGAATGAGATCTACAGTTAGAGGTCATAGCTTAGGCCATAGTAGAGGGTGAGGGTGAGGCAAGGATACTAGTGTGCATAAGCCTATTCTGGATAATCATGTTCAAGAGGGAAATAGGGATGAACATAACAAGGAGAATTAGGTAGATTCAAAAGAAGTTGACTTGTGATAGATGATGATGACCATCAAGGATCACCTACCTCCTCCTCGAGGTGTTGATCATTAGGAGTCACACCATGCAAAGAATGGAGAAAGGAATAGGTGTTGGAGTCCTTAGAGGGACACTCAGATTGATAGAGAGAGGTCAATTGTAGCTACTTGGATGAAGGACCTTTAGAGGTCCAAGGTCAAAGTTTTTAATGGGCTAAGTTCAGGTTATGTGGTCGAGTAGTGGCTTATTTCTCTAGATAGGTGTTTTTCTATACATGACTTTGACTCCAACTTAAAGTGATCTTTTTTGTACCAGGAACTCTTTGGAGCCACATGGTGGACTATCAAAGTGAAGTTGGTTATAGACATGAACACTATCACATGGGAGTTATTTCTAGAGAACTTCAATGGGTGATTCCTACCAAAGAAATGGCATTAGTAGAGAACATTTGAATTCCACAACTTCAAAAAATTCACTATGACTATAGTAGAGTATGAACATAAATTCTATGAGCTCATGTCTTGTGTAGGGATCAATGATAGCTTGCCATAGTTGGAAAAACATTTTATTAGAGTATTGAATAATCATTTAGTTGGGGGTGTTAAATTATTTGAACCTAAAACCCTCAAAGATGTGGTACATCGAGTCATACTTGTAAAGTGTTAGCTTAGGAAATGGTGGATTTTTCGAATCACCTGTAGCATCAGGATCCAAAGGTAATTAGGGAGCACGTAGTAGTAGGAAGCCTCCTTCTAGAGGTAATCAGCAGTAGAGAGGATCTTATCCTCGAGCTCAGAGTGGTGGTGGTGGATCACACTCTAGCAACTCATAGTACTGTCGATGTTGTAAGAGCAACCAATTTAAACAGCCATCAAAGAGTATGCATTCTTATGCTAGTGGAGGTAGTTTTTAGTAGTCTAGTACACCTAGAGTGCAAAAGAGTTTTGATGGAGTGTGTTTTTCTTATGTAAAATGTAGACACAAGTCATCCCATTATCCTCAATGGAAATAACAGTTCTCAGATCAGAGACCTACAGCTTCAAAACCCATGGTTGTAGATATGGGTAGATCTTAGAAAGTGTTCTTAATGGAGTCTAATCTTCCTATAGGGGGATAGAATCCAGTGGGACTTGCATAGTGAATGTATTAGTTTTATCTCTTTTGTAGGCTTCCAAGAGTAAGCCTAAGTCTAGGGAAGGTATATATAGTACCTACTCCTAGTTTACTTTTTAGTTATTATTATCGAACTCTTTTAGGCCAGCTTTATGATTATATTTGATGATTAGTGACATTATTTTCTAGATTGTTGGGTATTATTTCATACTTAGTTGATTATATGATGAGTGACTTTAGTACTAGTTATTTCATGTATGCATGATTATTCTTTGATGATGATAGCATGAAGTGATTCCAATTATTTCATGATGATAGTTAGATGGATTATTTATATGTGTTGTCTATGGATACTTACCCCATACTTGCATGTGTATGGTGTACCGATATGTTTTATTTTATGTATGAAGTTTCTGATATGGTTGAGGGAGGGAGTCGTAGTCACCTATTGGTTGGGATCTACATGATGTACCACTTCGTATCATTGCATGTTTAGTTTAGAATATAAGTGTATGTACATGTGTGGCTTTTATGCAGATTGTAGGTACCAAGTATCCACTTCCCTGAATTGCCAGGATGAGCATACTCTATTACAATATCTCAATGGTAAGAGAGGGGAGATAACTCTAGAGTTTGAATCCTATCCTTTAGCCAATTGTCCTATAAAATAGGACAAGTCCCTGAGTTTTTTACCCTTCCTAATTTGTCAAGTGACATAAATTTGTGATTTTAAACCTTCAGCTTGATCTAATATTTTGTGCTTTATTTTAAGTTTTCATTTTCCTCTTGTGGGTCTATGATTATTTTATGTTATAATTAAATCAATTTAAAAGAATAATTAATGATTTAATTTAATAGAAATTTTGTAAGGAAAATTTAATATTTAACTATATTTAATTAATTGAGAAATTAATTAAATAAAAAATTAAATTTAAATATTTAGTTAAAGGCTAATTTTAGGCATAATAATATTCATTTAATTTAATAATAATATATTTAGGAGTTTATTTTTAAATAATTGTTGAATTTTTATTTTTATTTTTATTGGTAAATGGCCAGAGGCCAAGATAATTTATTAAAATAAAATAATCAGTACAATAACAATCCACCATTCAAACAAGCATTGGTAGGAAGGAATAGGGAAGAAAACCTCTAGTCTCACCTGGGACCATAGCCCTATATTATTACATCATTAAAGGGGCATACCCCCACAAAACTAACTCAAATCTTACAAAGATTTAAATTACACATCTGATCTACAAATTCCTGGATACATTGTAAAATTCTTAGAGATAATTCATCACTATCTTTACAATCTTCCATCGTATTATACCGAGCATCCCTATTTGTTTTCCTTACCAATTAAACTGATTAATCATAATACTAACAACCAACTAAATATTAACAAATTAAAGATTAATAAATGAACCTAAAAACTAAATACTAAACAAGTCATTATCATAGTAAATAGTAAATCGAGGGATATAAATTAAAAAACTAACAAGTGCTAAAACCGGAGGAGCCAATATGGTAATTAAAGAAAACATCACACCATTAATACTACAATCCATCACTCAAAAACTAAAACATGAGATCTTGAAAACTAAAACACTCTAATAGACTTAGAATCTTCAAGAGCACAACAATCTACATTCCTATCAAAGAGATGACAAAAAAGAAAAATTAAACCCATTACTTGGCCATCATCAAATTATTCTATCTTTGGGAGCTGGGCTCTCTCATGATGACAAAATGATAGAACCCAAAAAACCCCTAAAAGAAATCTCTCATACTTAAAATACTGTTCCATTAAACTAAGAATGTTGGTCTAAATCTTCAAAAGGAAATAGCTAATCTTGAATCTAATAAGCATTTATGAGAAAAACAAATAGATAATATGAAACTTTAGATTTTGAATCTGAGCAAAACCATCAGGGATTCTTAAATCAAATATCCTAAAATTAAATCTACTATCAATCATGTATCGAAATCAAAAACCCATAACTAATCTTCATTTGCCTCTGTTAAGGGAGTCAAACTAAATTACTAACCCTAAAATCTAATTTCAGCACTGCATAGAAATATCTTCATTTGAAACCCCAGATGCAACTAATTAATACAAGAAATAAAAATATACAACATAAAGCCAAAAGGGCCACATAGATATCAGTATAATCAAGCCCATAACCATAAGAACATGCCAAACTATAAAGTCTATATTATATTAACAAGATAGCATATTTACAATTATGATCCAACAATTGCTATATGCTACAATCCAAAAATTTACAAAAATTCAGAACCAAAGGACCAAAATCCAATAGACCTACATATAGATTTTATGAAACTAGATGATAATAATCAAAGCCTAAATATGAGGTGGATAGATGTAATGCAAACCCTAGATATAAGTCTGAGCAAAAAGACTTTCCCTTGGATTGATCAATAAACCATTTACTTCCAATATACCATGATTACCTCTAGGATATCATTCAGATTCTCAACCAAGAAATACGGTGAGAATTCAAAGTCATATTTTGTCCTACTTATTTTTTTAGAATTCAGCGTATAGAAATTGAGGGCATCAAGGTTGTCAAATACCATTCCAGGTTGTATATATGCATTAAACAAATTAATAGTTTATGATCCAATATTTACTCTCCTCTTCTACAATCCTTCTCCAACATAGCAAAAACTTGATACTCACCTCCATCCTAGGCCATTCACGATAGAAAGCCAGATTCTCTTTGATAATCAAGGTCAGACATCGAAATGTAGTCTCTAGATCTGGTGATCCCAATAGAAGACTCATATATTTCTCCAGAAGCGATATGAAAAAATTATTATCTATGTTGTATATAGCCTTCTCTAGCCCCTTTCTCCATACTAGATTGAAGATATCATAGCATAGACTAACCATGTCTCCAAGTTTGACTTTCTCTCTTGTCAAACACCCAATGAATGAACTAATTATGTTACTATTTTTCCACCAAGAAGCCCTATAGTCAAAACCCTCCTCCCTGATAGCCCTACTAATAGCAATCCTAGTCATATCATCAACCAAATTGAGCAATCAGTTCCACCTCTCTGGTTTTACATTACCAAGGAAGGCCATCATGCAATTTTCGAAGAAGTGAAAGACATACACATTTGTATCCATTTGCAAAGAAATATGGGATCAAGTGAAAATGACAGATGGCAACTCAAAAGGAAGAAAAGGATACATGACAAATCTAGAAGACCATAATGACAATAGCTAATAGCATCATTTGCAAACCCAGACATAGAAAAGATGTAAAAGCCATAATGATAAAAAATGGGGGAAATTGATATCATGAGAATACCTAAGGAGATCAAAAACCATCCTCAAAAATGATGACCAAATATTGTTATGGGAACTGAGATAAACAATAGGATGATGAAAAAAGAAAAAATTGTGTCATGTAGGTCAAAAAGTAAAATATGCTTATGCCAACAACAGCTAAATTGACATAAAGAAAATAGATAGAAATACAAAAAAATGTATTATATATATATATATATATATATATATATATATATATATATATATATATATATATATATATATATATATATATATATGTATGTATATATATATATATATATATATATATTGGTATTAGAGAATACTAACATATTTAAAAGCTAGCAAAATACAAAAGTATATGACAAAAAAAAAAAAATTTAAAAGAAATAAAGGATCAAGGAGTCTAAGAAGAAAGAGGAATCTAAAACTTGAGAGAAGAGGGGACCACATTAAAAACCAAGAAGTAGACAACATTGGCCCCCAAATTTGCTAAATAATCAGCCTTCTGGTTTTCTTCTCAAAAAATATGACACATCCTATTGTCTACAAGTTTATCAAGCAAAGCAAGCATTTCTTCTAACTTTGAGTTTAGGACCTAGTTCGGGGTGGAACATTTCCTAATTGTGTTCAGAATAATCTGAGAGTCAACTTCAATTATTACTTTGGAGAGTCTTAACCAATGACACAGCTACAGACCATGATACGACACTTCTAATTCAGCCAGATTGTTGGAGGTCATATAAATCGACATGGCTTTTTTGGTTATCCAATGACCAGTTTCATCATTGATGATGCAACCAATACCTACCAAACTCGGGTTGCCTCTAGCCGCACCATCAAAATTGAGTTTTTCCCAACCTTTTGAAGGTGGGGACCATTTGCAATTTTTCCTAGCCTCCTTTCTTTTTTTGAGGTAGAGCAAAGTAGGATTGATCAATTTTGGCCAATTCTTCTTAATTAGACCATCTCAAAAGGAAAAGGATCCTTCTTCAAACCATGCATTTTTAAGGTACAAGTTTGATGTCTCCACAATGCTAGCTTCTATCTTTAAAATTAACACTTCTGGCTACATTTCTAGATTCTGAAAAATGCAATGATTCCTTTGTTTCCAAATCTTCGATGCCAAATATTTCATAGTTTACTATATATTCCTTTAACCAAGTTATAAGGCCATCTTTTGCATAGATCCAAGAAATCTTTGGGAAGAGGGGAAGACCAGCCTAACATCATTCTAAGCTATTCCCAACACCTTTGCAAGAATGGACAACTAAATAAAAGATGATTAGTGTCTTCACAACTTTGTTTGCATAACTCACATATTGAGGGACCTAGAAAACCAATTTTCCTTATTCTATCCACAGTACGAATTATTTTCTTAAAAGCTATCCATAGAACAAATCCAGCCTTTGATAGGCAAGCAGCATCCTAGTAGAGCTATAGAGGAATATCCACTTTGTCTTATTTTTGAGAATGAATTAGGGCTTTATATTCATTTTTCACACTATACTTCCCATCATTTGATGCTACCCATATAATCTCATCCTTCCTCTCTATTTTCTTAATCCTCCTGTTAGCTAAGATCTCTTTGAAAGCTTTTTTCACAAATGATTCCAAGCCCAATCCATCCAGGGATTTCCATATCCATCTAGATTTATTATCCAAAATAACTTCCATCTTGTAATCACAAACTTTTCTACCCCAAAAGTTGACTAATTTATCTTTTATTTCCTTAGGAAAGGTGTTGTTGATAAGAGGGGGATGCTCGTCCCAAGAATCTTCCCAAAATAAAGCTTCCTCACCTTTACATATATCCCAAGTTAAATATTTGCAAACCAGATAATGACATTTTATCATAAAATTCCAACTCTCAGACCCTTTGGGTAAGGTTTTCATCCTAAAGATCAATAGAGGATCATTCACATTAAGATATTTATTGTAAAGAATCTTTGCCCACTTCTTATCTCTTTCCTTGAAAAGGCATCAGATTAATTTGGCACCTAAGCCTTCATTTTGCCATTGTAAATTCTTGATCCCCAGCTCTCCCATTTCTTTAAGTTTACAAATTTTCTCCCATTTGATGAGTGCCAATTTTTTTTATCTCCTTCACAATCATTCCACAAAAATTTCCTGGGTTTAGATTCGAAACTATGAAGATGTTGCTTGGGAAGAGGAAGACATGAAAGAGGATATGTTGGAATGACTAATAAAACTAATATGATCTTTACACTTTTTCTAGCCTTGGTCAACCATTTGTCCTTCCAACTCCCAAGCTTTGAATTTATCTTATCCAAGGTGTTGCACAAAACCTTATTGGATTTTAAACCTTTCTCTAATGCAATGCCTGAGTACTTACAAGGAAAGTTCCCTTTTTTGTAGCCCATGATTTTACATATCTACATTTCTATTTTAGGTCTAGTATTAATGAAATAAATCTCAAATTTAGATTTATTCACTTTTTGACATAAAGCTTCCATATAGGAGTCAATAATGTTCCTAAGACTAATGGCCTTAGTCGCAATACTTTTTCTTGGAAAAATAGTATCGTTAACATATTGTTGATACATTATATTGGGCATGTTACTTGTAATAGTGATGCCTAAAATCTTTTTATTCTTATAAGCATCCACTACCACTCTCCCAAAGGCCTTAGCCATGATAATGTAAAGAAATGGAGATAGAGGATCTCCTTGTCTAATACCTCTATAAATAATGAAAAAACCTTCAGGAGTTCCATTTATAAGGATTGAGATTTTGGGGGTAGATATGAATTTGAATATAAGATTGATCCATTGATGGGAGAATCCAAAGGCTTCAAGAACCTTGCATAAGAACTGCCAATTGACCATATCATAAGCCTTTTGGATATCAAGTTTCATAAACATGCACGCTTCTTTATTTTTACAGGTGGAGTGGACCATTTCTTAAATGGTAGTGATGCCATCCACAATGGATCTACTGAAGACAAAACCTATTTGTTATTCTAAGATTAACTTAGGAAGCCTTAAGTCTATTTGCTAAAACCTTTGAATAAACTTTGTAGATAGTATTACAAAGTGTGATCAGCCAAAAATCTCCTGGGGTCTTTGGATTCAACTTTTTAGGAATCAAAGTTAGAAAAGAGTGATTGATCTCTAATAGAAGAGCCCCACCATTCCTAGAGGCTTCAATCACTTTCCAGAGATCAAAACCAATGATATCCCAACATTTTTGAAAGAAAAATGCCTAAAATCCATCTGGGACAGGAGATTTATCAAGATTCATGTTGAAAACAACTGACTTAACCTCTTCTAGAGTAATGGGTTGGTTTAGAACCTTATTATCCTCAAAAGTTACTATTCTAGGGATAACTCTGAGAAGATTACCTTGTGATGTTCTATTAGAACCTTCATAATTGTTTAAGATATTCTGAAATTATTCTATGAAAGTATCTACTATTTCACTTGGTTTGTTAGTTAAGATACCCAAGTGATTTTTGATACTAGATATCTTATTCTTTGATCTATTATATAAAGGAGAATTCTGAAAATATTTCATATTTCTATCACCTTCATCTAACCATCTTTCACAAGATTTTTGTCTCTAGTACGTTTCTTCTTTAGATAGAATGTCATCCTCCTTCACCAATAGTTCCTTTTCTAGTAAATAACTATCATTGTTCATACCTTTTTTTAAAAACTTCTAAGTTTAAGTCCTTACATTTCTTTTCTATATCTAATTTTTCTTTGAAGATATTATTAAAATGATTCTTATTCCACTTGAGGATTTGTTCCTTAAACATTTTCAGTTTAGTGACAAAAATGAACATCTTTGATCCTTCAAAGTTATCTTGTGTCCACCATAATTTGATATTATTAATGAAACTAGTATCTTAGAACCACATTTTTTTCATTTAAAAGGATTCCTTGTGGGCTTATGCAGCTCTTAAAATTTGAATCTAATTGGGAAATGATCAGACCCCACGATGGGTAACATGGAAGAATGAAAATTCAAGTTATTGACATCTAAATCGCCTTTGACTATCTAGTTTTTCAGCAATGTAAGAAAAATCATTCCTCCTATAGTTCCATGTAAAATTTCAATTGCTGATTAGGATATCAATCAAACTATTGCTATTGCACCATTCTTTAAAATCTTTGGAAACTTGAGAGATATGTTGACTGCCTCCTACTTTTTCATTGAGATTCAGAATCATGTTGAAATCTCCACCTACGAAAAATAGACTCCCCTTAAAAGTGTTCATAAATTTGGCAATGTTATCCCAAACTATTTTTTAATCTATATTACTAATAGGACCATAAACATTAATGAGAAAAACTTAAGATCGAATTTTAAACTCTGTACGTTCCCACTGATCTAGTTATTGCTACTGTAAAGAATGTTGAGGTGACCTTCCTGGGGTCCCAAAAGATTCCTAAACCCCCAAAGCCCCTACAAACTCTTGAAAGATAGCCTACCATAGGCCTAACATTTTATGTAATTTAACACCTTCTAGCTTATTTAGTTTAGTTTCCTGAATTAAAATGATATCAAATTCAAAAATTCTAAGGTTCTATTTTAGTAACGTTTTTTTGCAATAGGCATTGAGACCCTAGCATTCCATGTTGTGATCTTCATGGTTCCTCGGGAAGGTCCTTCCCCTTCCCTGTATTTAATAGCTGATCTATCTTTTGTTGTTCTCTATTGGGCCCATCCTGCTTCCCTAAGTTCCTTTAAGGATCTTCTTCCTCTTTTTCCCTTTTCTTTTTCACATTTGGGTGATTTAAGACCATCTTGGTTCTTATGAATCCCAAGATGTTCTAAATTAATTTTTGCATTCTAAATAGTAACAATCTTGTTGCTCAAATTCTTTCCTATTTCTTCATTTTCAAATTCTCTTAACATCTGGTCCATAACACTTGAATGATTATCCAAATTAGTATATGAGTTTAGTTTGAAATCAATACTTTTCACTATATCCTTCTACTCTGTACCTATTTCCTACCTATTACCCATGGAATGAGTAATAGAAGCATCTTCCTTCTTAATAATTAGAAGATCTCTTCTAAGATCTTCACAAGTATAATTATTACCTCCTAATTTAAGAATCCTTTGTATTAATTCTTCCTTCTGAGCTTCAGAACTTTATAGATATTTTCAAAACTGAATACCTAAATCAATTCATCCACTAGTAAATTGAGACTATCCTCTTCTGATTTGGATGCACTCACATTTTCTTCTTCTATATCCAAAACATCTTTATTCAAGAAATCTTGAACTTCCTCTATCAAAGGCTTATCTACTTTTTCTTTTCCTTCTTGATTATTGTCTAGTGTGAATGGAGAACTTATTGTATGTGTTGGACTCTTCCAGAACTTATATAATCTATGAGAAACTAGAGTAGCTTCTTTATCTTTAGGTAACTACATCTGCACCTGGCCATGTACCATCCCACTCATCTTTTTCTGAAAATAAGGTCCTTCTAACTTATTTGATGTTGTATCAAATAACATAGCATTTTCTATGTCTATTACATTATTTTCATTATAGTTTGTTGTTTCCTCTACTTATGGAGAACATGTGGTAACTTTGTCTTTACCATCTTTGAATGAAAAATTCACTTCAGCTTCTATAGACCCACCCTTAAGAGGGAAGCCAATTACCTCTTGCTAATCTAATATGGGATTTGAATTTCCCATCTCTTTTTCCTTCCATTGTGATTGTTGATGCAAATTCTAAATTTCTCTACTTTCACTAAATATAATACCTATGTTTGATTCTATAGTCAAATTCTATCCCATATTTCTATTTAAGGTTTTTCCTTTCCTATTAGCTCTATGTTTTGCTTTAGGCTTATCCACTTTTGTAAGTTCTGATTTTTCCTCCTAATTTGCCACTATTACTAATTTTAGTTTTTCTTTTCCGGCTAGAGAATCATCTATCTATCCCTTATCTGATCCATTTAAGCAAAAAGGTTTTGTCTAAAATTCAAATTCCTCATGATAAGATGAGTTGATGTCCTATTCTAGCAGCTCTTGATTCTTCATTTTCTTCATAACTCTCATCCATGAGAATTTACTATTTAAATATGAGGTAAGAGGAAGAATCTCATATTCGATATTGTTTTTACCATCCAATCTTAGAATTTTTGATATCTTAGCTTCATAGGTATGCACTATTAGATCATGTGTGACTTTATTTGCTCTTACTTTCCATTGAATCTATGATGGATGGTTGAGCTTGGTGTTGGCTAGTATTTTGACATTATTACAGCATCAAAATGAAGCATCAATCCCTAAAACCTCTGCCAAAGTAGATCCTAAAGACTTAAGAATGTCTATTTGGAGAAGCTCCAGAGGCAAAGAAGGAATATTTAACTAGGTAGGGACCATACAATCTAACTCTTCTATTTTGAAATTAGGTGACAATTTTATAAATTTAACTACATGATCTTTGAAGAAGCATTCTAGGACTAAAATCAATTCATTCTTAATAGATTCATCCAAGTAATGCAAGTAGAGAATTTAATTAGAAAAGTGAAAAATACTTACCTAATCCATGCAAATTTCTTCTAGCTAGTCAAAGAGAAGGGGTAGATCTTTCTTAGAGCCATTCCATATCACAAAAATTCCTATGTTTTGACATTCTAGCTAGGAGTCTTCAATTTCTTTGCTTGAAATGATAATGCAATTGTCTACTTGTTTAGAAGAATACTTAGGCTCCAGATGTCGATTAGGGTTACATAGAGAGCAAATAGATGTGATAGAAAAGCAACAATGAGGTGGAATGTATGAGCAAGGGGAAGCGATAACAAGAGAATAAAAAAACCTAGACTTATCCTAATGCATCGGATCATCAAAGACATAACAATCTAAGCTAACTAATTTTGATGAAAAATCTCGCTAATGGGGTTGAGAATATTTGGTCAAATTAAAAACCCTAATTTGGTTATCTAAACTATCAATAGTGAAGAATGACCCAGAATCAAAACTACCTAATCTATATGGAGAAAATATGGGTTTGATGGTGTGAGAATTTGCAACTCTTTGATGCAATTTTGTCCCCTACTGTCTCTAACAGCTTTTCTTTGGATTTTCTTCAATTTTCTCTAGTATGGAGAAACTATTTCTAGTTTCCACTGCATAATTATCTCTGTGCGAATCCCTATTTACCAATTTTACATGGTGAGGGTCTTTGGAATGCGTATATCGAATATTGTTTTCCCAGAGATCTCTACCATGGTTTTTCTTCTTGTTTTTATGGAACTGTGATTGCCCTAATTTTTTTGCAAGTTTGTGCACTTTCACCATTTTTTAATATTGTTTTAAATAATTGTTGAATATTATTATTACTTAAATTAATAAATATTTTTATCAAAAACATCTCATCAATTAATTAAAGAGAGAGAGAGAGAGAAATTATTTAATATATTTTTTTAATTAATTTACAAAAAATTGCACTTGAAAATTAAAATATAATAAATAATAAAAGTAAAGGGCTTTCCGAGTGATTACACAATCCAAGCCCTAAATTTGGAGGAAAACTCTTTATTAGTAATTTAGACTTCATTTCTTAGGAATCAGGTTTTGGAGGAATGAATTTCTAAGAAGAAAGGTTTTAAAAGGAAAAGGTAAATACTTGCATACTCTATGCATTATCATAATAGCATCATATTCAAGTAGAATCTTGTGGGTTATTTGCACAATATTTTTTCATTCTTCAATTTCTCATCTTTTTCATGCCTAGATAAATCTATTTTCAAAGTTTTAAATGGGGTTGGAACCCTCATTGTAAATTTATCATTCTTCATGGTTGAGATTATCTGTATATAATTTGTGAATTAGAAAACTCTTGTTTTAAAGATTTTTGAGAATCTGCATTTTGATATGAGTATGGTTTAAAAATAAAATTTTGATTGTTTTATACAAATATGATTAAGTCATGTGTTTTTCTCCTATAAGTTTTTTGGGGAAATCATTTCTATTTTTAAATATTTTTGTTAATAAAATTACCATAGTATAACTTTTACAATGATAATTTTATCAATAAATAAATAAATAAAATTGAAAGAAAATGGGGGAGATGTTTTTTTCAATTAAAAATAAAATGTTAGTAAAATGTGAGTTGGAGACAAGCCACCACACCCCACCTCCCCTCCTTACCTCCTTCACTTTCTCTTCTATGTGATAGTTACTATTGTGATAGTAGTAGGTACTCCTATTGACACAGTAGTAGTTTGTTGCAACTGCAACAAGGCTGTTGTGGCAGCCATCATAAACAATAGGTTGGCAAGCCTTAAAATCATGCTTTGTATTTTTTTTGATAAATTTATTAAATTTTAAAATTAATTTAATCAAATATTATTAAACATAGTTTTGAATAATTAGTTTAATTAATATATTTTAAATTATATTTACTTAATTATATTCATATTAGATGTTGTTTAATAAGTTCTAATAAATTTTTATTATATTTTAAATAATAATTATGGGTATTAATAATTTTTATTATTAATAATTCGATAATTACTATTTAATAATTTAATAATTATTATTTAATTTGTTTTGGAGTTTCAATAAAGACATTGATTTTGTGAGTGTTGGTTATGTGATTAGATTTAAGAAGTGAAATTGGGTTCATTCATATGGGACAATTGTAAACATTTTTATGATCGAAAACTTATAATAGAAATGAAAACTTGAACCCTACTATGTGTTTTGAAAACCAAACAGGAACTATGAAACTACACGATCAGTTGTATGCTTTCTTATGTGTTGGGTTTATGTTTGACTTAGAGTGTTGACCAATTTCAAGATGTCTACCAAAGGCTAGGAATTATCATTTTGGTGATGTCATGTTATGTCATGGATTTGGCTTATGTGCACTTTATTTTGGATCAATCTTGTTAGGATGATCATATTGGTGAAACCTATTATTTTTTATCAGTGATATTTCGGTGCTTTTCGGTTGCTTGTTTAAGAACTAGTGTGTATTTTGTGGTCATATGAGACCTTCTACTTTTACTAAGCTTAGGGTACGTTACATGTATGTCTTATTGGGAAGTGGCTTGCAATGTTGTGTGGAGCCCTAAAGAGGTTGCCTGGGTAACCCATTGTAGGTTATTTTAATAAGTGATAACATTACACTAAATGAGAGTAAAATGAATTAACAAGGGTCATTTTTTTCCTTGTCCATCCCTCAAGTACTAGGATAGGATAGGATAGGAGTAGAAAGGATTCTTGGTTGTGACCTTTCTTTTTTAGTATGTCTTGCTAGTATGAAAAGATACTAGTGCCGCATAGAGTCACTAGCAAGCCAAAGTCCAGTGTGACTGCCAAGGTAACCCTAGAGTTGGCTCATGTAATGACACTTCACCACTTACATAGTAGATTTCCTATGTGTCATTGTTTCATCTAGATTTAGATGTCTTGGTACCTTGAATTAGATTGCTTTCAGGTTTTCCTTGACCTAGATCTTGATTTTCTCTTTTGGAATTGTTATCTTGTTTGGGACTTGAGACTATCTCCGCAACAGAGTGGGAGTGGACTATTTAGGTTCTACAAGGTTGGGTGGTAGTGCTTTCTACTTTTACCATTAAGATTTGATAGTTCAATGTCATGCCTAGATTTCCTTGTTCTATATTTCCTTCCATTCTATTCTTGCGCACTGGGATGAATGGTTATAACTATTGTGTTGTATTTTATTTCATGTATCTTAAGATATGATGTAATCTATTTTATGATGTATATTTTTTCATCCTTTCATACCTTGTAACTTGTACAGTGGATGATTGTGCATTTTGATTATTACCAAGTGGCATTTGGGATAATTGTATATTGTTTAAATAGATTCATACTTGTAGTTATTCTTTAATGTGGATGTGTTATATATCAATTGGCTTTAGTATTAATTAAACTTAAATGTGATTCAACATCATGGGACTCTTGAGAATTATAATCTTTTGTATGGTATGTGCTTGTTTGTATGTTATTACTTTTGCTATATTATTTATGTTGTGGTTAGGTTATTATCTCTTTCACACAAAAAAATGTTTGGTAAACTTAGTTAAACTTTAGTGGCAAAGTGTTAGACTCCCTCAACTATAAAAGCACAAATTGCAATACCCATTGTGGTATATTAGGAAAAGGCTACATTGACACTTGATATTAGTACATTAGTGCCAAATCCTTCACTACAAAAAGTGTTAACTATTGAGAAGGTTGGGACAAAAGACCACATAGTTTAGGAAGCCAACTCTACACCTATCTCACATTTGTTAGGTGAAGATGAAATTATGGAGAAGGAGAAAAATAGGACTAAAGAATCAATTTTGACTACTAAGAGAGAGGAATAGATTTCTCAATAGACCTTGGTTACCTTACCATCTTCTATATCACCTCCTACTAGTCAAACTCTTCAATGATCAAGTACAGATGCTAAACCCTTACAAATCTCAAGGCCTAGTCTTGGTACATCTAAATATGTTGAAGGTACATCTTATGGAGATGTCAACTTAGATGAGGTGATTTAATTACAAAAGTTTGACCTTGCATCAATCACCATAGAACAAATGAGCATTCTATAGGAAGTTATTAAAAGAAAGAAACAACAAGAGTTGCTTAGATGAGAGCATAAGTAGAAGCAAGCACTTCATGAGAACAAAGAGATATTTCTTGATGTGTTTAGTCTACCACAACTGAGTGAAGAAAAACCAATCATTGAGCAACTAGTCAATATAGTTAATAAGATCAAGGATTATGGCCTAGACTATAATGTTAAACATCTAGAATGGTTTGAAAAGAAGTTTCACTCTAAATTTCTTGAAAAGAGTTCTAGTACAAGTGCTAGTGCTATTGCACTACGACAAGTTGACTTAGCAACCAAAATGGAGGATGTAAAAAAGGTGTTGGATAAAATCTTTTCTCTATAAAAAAAGGTTTGTGATGTGAATTTATTCACACAAGTACAAATGGCTATTGACCAGTTGCAAGGAGATCTACAACCCATAGGTACAAGATTGAAACTTTCTCCTAGTTAAAGCCAGACTCATTTTCAGACATTACTTTTACTCAAGGTCAGCTAACAACATTACATTCACAAGATGCAAACATTAGAGCTACCTTGATTAGCATCCAATACATCTTGACCCCACACATGGAAGTATTGCATAAGGAACTAGCATTCATTGAAACATTGTTGAAGAAAGATAATCAACTTTCTACACATGATGTCTTAGTTGACCTTGTTGCCCAGCTAGATGTTCAATACCAATCTCTAGAGGTAGCATGCAATAATTGGGATGCAACATTGAAAATAATCATGGAGGTCCATAAAAAAAAATTTGGACAAACACACTATCAGTGTACCACCCAAATGACATAAGTGTCAAAAAAGGGGGATGGTAGCTATAAAGAGTTATAGTGAATAAAAGGGGATAAATGAACTACACATGCAAAACACAGTTTTGAGATAGTAATAGGGGACAACATGTTGACAATTGGATAATTTTGATATGTAATTGTTTTCATTAATGGAAAAAAATGATGTACATGTTGATAGGAAACCTCAGAAATAAAGATACTTAGTGTTTGGTTATCAAAACATTGTCTAAGTATAGAATTTGGTTTACATAAGTGTATTGTTTTCTTTATAACATGTTGCAAAAGTCATATTATGAGAAGAAAAGTTATATGGAGATAGTATACATGTTGATGATG
Organism: Cupressus sempervirens; assembly: GCA_028749045.1. Taxonomy (NCBI): domain Eukaryota; kingdom Viridiplantae; phylum Streptophyta; class Pinopsida; order Cupressales; family Cupressaceae; genus Cupressus; species Cupressus sempervirens. The sequence goes on from CM053789.1 coordinate 77,581,241, forward strand.
ACATCTATAACCTTGGAAGTTTTCACAAACTATATGGAATAGAGTTAGTCATGTTTTGATAAAGAAAGATAGTGGAATTGAAGGATAGAATTATTTTAGTTGTAAAACAATTACTTGTCCAATTAGGGACAATATCCTGGATGTTTACTCTAACATGGAAAAGTGAATTGTGGTCTTAACTGACCTAGCAATATTTTATGTAAAGGCATATGGTATTTATGCATAGGACTTCTTGCGATAAGAATTGTTCTTATGATTATGCTATTGTGTATCAAGTGTGCGAACTTTTGTGAAAGCGATATATGCGAAGTTTTGTATGAACTATCTGGTGATCCAAGATTGAGATGAAGATCAAAGATCAATCAAGGAAGGAAAATAATAGTAGATTGCTTGATTGAGCAGTGAGCTCTTCTTGTAGTTGAAATCACATTTTTGGGCAATGGGTTCTTCTTGCATACATTACACTACAACTCCTAACAGGGTCCATCCTCTAACAAGGAACATATATATTAGTATATTATCTAGTAGGTATCATCCCCACTAGAGTTTTCCCTTGGCCAGGGTTTTCCTAGTTAAAAAAATATGGTGTTATGATTTATCTTTGTGCATTGTTACTATTATTGTTTAGCATTACTTTATTGCTTTGTTATGCATGGTTTAAAGTAAGTAATAATATCTAGTTTAGAACTAAAATTTGTATATTCACACCCCCGCCCCCCCCCCCTCCTCAGTAATCCCTATTTCTAACAATTGGTATCAAAGAATAGTTACTTTGAAGAGGCTTAATAGCTTAAGTAAGATTCCTATGGATATGGAACAGTTGATGAAGAACCTCGAAGAAGCTCTTGAACAAATTGATCTCCTTACTAAAGAAAGAGATAACCTAAAGGATAGATATGAAGACTCCAAAGCATGCATTGGTTAGTTGAAAGAAAAGATTGATCATCTAAAATCCAAGCTTGAATCTAGTAAATCTAGAACTACTGATGATGACTATTCAAAGTTGAAGATAGAGTACAAGATCTTGAAGTATGAGTTGAAGATTACAAATCTGAAGTTGACTTTGAGAAATGATCCTAGAAAAGTTGAATCTAATTTAAAGACTGAAAATGCAAATTTAAGAGCAAGTCTAGAAAAGAAAACATCTAAGTTTGAAATATTTAAAGAAGATCATGAAGAACTCTAGAAGTACAATACTATTGTGAAAGGTGAATTGACACAGTGCAAACAACAACTTGAGAAACTTTATTCTACTAGTGAAAATCTCCACAATTCTATGTCTATATAGAGACCTTCTTATGACAAGCTTGGTCTTGGTTATTTAATTAACATGTTTGTGAAGAAACTTTAGATTAGATCAGATCTAAAAGAAAAAAGACAAATTTGATGATAAGATTGAGTCAAGTCAATCTTCTAAGAAGCCTAAAGAAATTGAGCAAATCAATGAAGTTGAAATCTTGGATGAACCAAAGCAAGTGGAGAATCCTAAGGAAAAAAAGGTATGAATTTAGTGGTAAGTTCTTTTTATGTAATGAAATATGTCATATGAAAAGAGATTGTAATAATAAGTCATTTCATCATGTTAAGGACTTTTATTGTCATAGTTGTCATGGTATGGGTCATAATGTAACTGATTGTAGGAAACCTAAGTATGATAATGATAGAAAAAATAATAGAATGTCTAGAAATACTAATCCTATAGATACAAAGAAGATCTTATGGTGACAGAAGACATATCATGTGTCATAAGTGTAACAACTTAGGACAAATAAAACAAAATTGTCATGCACCTAATGATCAAAAAAATCCTAGAAGTAGAGCACCTATATATCAGTTATACAATAACTTTGGACACATAGAAGGGTACTAGAGAATGAATAGAAACTTTGGAGATAGAAGGAAAAATGGAAGAACTTTGAGAATAGAAGGAATGATGGAAGAAACTCCAGAAATGATAGAAGGAACCAGGAAAGGAACTATGGAACTAGCAAAATCAAAGAAGAACAAAGAAACATTGTTAGTGAACTTCAAGAAGAACTTAATGAAGCATTCATGAAAGGAAAAAATATCTCAACATAAAATTTAGATGATGAAGAAATAGAAAGATTGAAGGTAGTTGTTGATTTTGATTCAATAAAGTTGAATTAAGCTTGTTCACAACATCAGAATTTAAGAACTTCAATCAGAGACCAAATTAGAGGTAGCAAAGTTAGGAAATGGTGTGTCCAATTGTGTTTAGATGGTACCTAAGCTTGCTTTTTATTTGCAACACATCTAAACAAATTATGATGAAATTTAGGGTTACTAGTATTACAGTAAGAGTTGATTCTATAACAAAAGATGAAAAGTACATTTTTGTAGAGAATTTTGTGATGCAAAGTTTTGAGGATGATTTTCATGATGAAAGGAGGCTATAGTAAATGTTAGGTGGCATTTAAAGATTGGACAAATGATTCTAGATAAGTTATCTAATTGCAAAATGCAAATGATAGCTCTCTATATTTGTGAAGCACACGAGTAATGCAATTCAAGTTGATGCATAAATGGAGTACATAATTGATTTTACTTCACTGTGAACATATTCAAAGTGAAGAGCATTCTAAAACAACTTTTAAGAGCAATTTCAAACCAAACCCTATTTTTCTAAAGAGGTATTTTATCATTTTTCCACAAAATTTTTTTGGTAAAAGATATTTTTGATAAGAATTATGGATATGTCAGTTATTCAAAGTGTTGAGAATGAGGATAGACCTAAGTTTAAGCTAGTTTCCATAAAACCTAGTGAAGGAAATCCTAACTCTACATTGTCTATCACTCCAAACAACATAGTCTATCTGGAAGATGTAGAAAATTATTTGAATTACAATTTTGAGTATATTGGCAACAAATATATGAACAAGGATATGGAATTGGTCTTTAACCACAACATGACAATGAAGGCCGAATTTGAACATTTAAGTGAATTGGACTTGTTTAAGTATCATTTTTATTGTGAACTAGATACAAATGAATGGACTCAAATCATGTTGACTAGATTCATGATGACAAATTGTGGATACAAGATAATGTAGTAGACATATTGGCCAACCTTATTCATGAGGTAACTAGTCTTATCAAATAAGGTAGTGTATCCATAGGAGGAAGATGGTTAAGAAGAAAGTAGAAAGTTACACTAAGGTAGTTTATAATGGGAAGGCTATGATAATCAAATCCATCAAGTAGGATGATGTGAGATTTCTTAGCAGAATAATAGCTTATTCATTTTATGCAAGTTCTAAGATAGATGAACTTTCAGCAAGATTTATATATGTAGCCTACAAGACTTGTATTTAGAAAGAACAGGTGAATTTGAGTGAAATTCTAAAAATGAAAGTCTTAGAGAACCTTGAATAGATTAAGAGGATAAAGAATGGTGTTTTTAGATTCCAATCATTGACAAATATCATATTCTTTCATGTGCTAAAGATATTTCCCTACTTATTAGTAACAGATATAATGAGTAGTGATAAATGCACTATGGAGAAGATATCAAAGGTATGCAGAAGACACCCTGTAAACAAAGTATTGGATAGTGGAAATTCGATTATGAGAACATTCCAAAATTAGATGAAATAGAGGTCTAGGATCTCACCTGCGATTGTGGATATGTTCAAGGAAGACATATGTATTTTAGTTGATATTAGCTATACATACATTCAAGCAGTAGAACCTCAGGAAAATTTTTTGGATCCTTGAGCTATGAGTTGAGTGACGATGTTGTAATTAGCTAATTTGATCTATTATTGAATTTTGAGAAAGATAAGGTAGAATATATATTTGGTACGTATGATGAGATCACATAGCATGTTCATCAAGCAACCTTGGAGAAGGCATCTCAAAAGAAGGTTGAGGTGATAATGAAGTAGGCATTATCTGAGGCTAGAATGATAGAAAGTATGAGGTCATGAGATAGACTATAAAACAAGGTATATTGAATATATAACCCTTGTCATTTTTAGTTATTGAGACAACTTTAGGACAAAGTATACCATATGCAGCAATATCCAATGTTTGACCTAGTGAACATAAGAGAAAATTAGAGAGATTGGCTAAAGCAATGCCAACAAAGACTACGAGAGTCAAACAAATGGCTACAAGACCTAGCAAGAAGTAGAAAGCATTGTTGACAATTGAATCTAGTAGTGATGAAGAGGTTGAGGAATATGAAACCAAGAAAGTTGAAAAGGTAACTCCACCTAAGCAAGTAGCCGGCAAAGCTCGGCAACCATGGAAGTCGAAGATTGAGAAGATTAACATAGAAATTGCCAATGAGGGAAACTTTGTTTAGATGAACAAATGTTATGATCTTTATAATAATTTTAAGAAGGATTAGATTGATATATCTACTGTAAGATATATCATTGCAAATGATCTAAGTATGGAAGATATAAAATGAGTAGTTAACCAAAAATTCTATGAGAGACCCATTGAGAAGAAGACACCAGCAAGACAAGAAGACCTTGAACTTCGAAAGTCTATGCTAAGGAAAATCTACAAGATTGATGATGAAGATGAGATAAAGAGATTGTTGAATAACCTTGCACCATACTTAAGAAATAAGTTGAGGTCATTCTTATTTATGGTTCGTGAGAAGGATAAATAGAGGAGGGACACTATAGTAGCTATCAGCCAAATGTTGTCAAAATCATAGATAGCAACTCCTCTAGCTCCTAAAACCACAGAAGTATCAATTAGTGGTGATACTATGAAGATTGGTCAAACCAATGTTACAATCAACATTGATGATGCCAATCTATTTGGTGGTTTTGAACGAAATGTACCTTGTAACGAAGATGTTGAAGAGAAGTTGAAACAAATTGAGGAGGAAAAGAGACTAATAGAAATTGAAAAAATAGAAAATAGAGGAAGCCAAGAAGAAATTGCTTGAGGATGAAAGAAAAAGAAAGGAAAATAAAGATAATTGGATAATTGTAGAAGAAGAAAAGAAAAAGAAAATAGAGGAAGAAGAGATGAAAAGATTAGAAGAGAAGAAACCAAGAGAGGAAAAGGAAAGGAAAGAAGAGGATGAGAGGAAAGCTAAGGAAGTAGCAAAGAAACAGAGGGAGGATGAGACTAAACCATCTATTTTATCTACTCGGCTCTCTCTTGCTAGTTTGGCCACTAATGATGATGATTAGATTGGTCTAATTTCATTCTTATCCAAACTCCTATAGAAAAATAAGATAGTGAATAGTTTGCAGAGATCGTTGATGGAAGTGACTAATAGATTACATAATACTTGGATAGTATAGTATATTGATTCAGATCCTGAACTAAGAGCACAGGTAGTGTGAAAGTCTTTTGATGAAGACTTTACTAATTTGCTAAATATTGTAGAAGCAAAAGCTCAAATTTTCCTTGATACTAATTTGTTTAGCACCATCTACCAAAATATCAAGAATTACTTAGTCAATTTTGATACATGCATCAAAGAACTTCAGAAATGTCAGCAAGAAGGGAAAGCTTTGTATGTTAAGTGTACCTTATCATACAAGCTGACTAAGGACTTAGATAGTTAGATAAAGGCAAAGATGAACAAGCTAGAGGCTTTATCTAGCCTAATATAGCACCCATCTATCAAAAATAATGATTTTGAGAATCAAGTTGCCAATATTCAAAGTGAGATTAGGAAACTAGAACTTCAGAAAGAGCAGATATTGAAGAGAACATCTTATTTCAAATAATCTATTGCTCTTAAGTTATCATTTGTTGAAAAGAAGCTAGAAGAATGTGTCAAGGCCAAAGACACATATACAAACTTTTTGTATTTAGATATCGATGTAGTTGAGATTGCATCATATGCATTATGTGCAATTCTCACATCATAAAAGTCTACCAAAGAAACATGGAATAAAGGTATGAATAATTTGAAGGCTATTTTTGATGACTATATGAAGATTATTTCAACATAAAGGTAATGACAAGCAATTTTGATAGTTTTGGACAAAATCTTGACATGTTGAGACCTTTTTCATTGATGTCAAAGGGGGAGTGATAGAAAAAGAAAATTGGAAAGTAGAAAATTTGGATAGTAAAGGGAAGAGATACATGTGTATTATGAAATATATTAAAAGGGGGGGCATATTTGTAAATTTGTAATAGATGTAATGTTTATTTTGATAGTTTGTTTTTGTCACTTAGCCAATTTTCCCTATTTTTTTGCCATCAATGCCAAAGGGTGAGATTTTTGATAATTGGCTAATTGTGATATGTAAATGTTGTCATTAATGGAAAATCATGATGTACATGTTAACAAGAAACTACAGAAATAAAGATACTTAGTGTTTGGTTATCAGAAAATTGTCTAAGTACATAATTTGGTTTATAGTAGTGTATTGTTTTGTTTATAACATGTTGGAGACATCATATTATGACAAGAAAAGTAACATGGAGATATTTGATGATGATGTGTATAACCTCAAAAGTTTGTATAGAACAGAGTTAATCATGTTTTGATGAAGCGGGATAGTAGAATTGAAGGAAAGAATTGTTTTGGTTGCAAACCAATTACTTGTCCAATTAGGGTTGACATCCTAGATGTTTACTTTAACTTGGAAAAGTGAATTGTGGTCTTAGCTGACCCAAAAATATTTTATGTAAAATAATGGTATTAATGCATAGGACTTCTTGTGATAAGAAGTGTGATTATGATTATGCTATTGTGTATCAAGTGTGCAAACTTGTGAGTGAACTTTTGTGAAAGCAATATATGCAAGTTTTGTATGAACTATCTGGTGATCCAAGCTCAAGATGAAGATTAGAGATCAGTAAAGGAAGGCAAATAATAGTAGATTACTTGATTGAGTAGTGACATCTTCTTGTAGTTGAAATTGTATGTTTGGGTAGTGGGCTCTTCTTGCATACATTACACTAAAACTCCTAATAAGGTTGGAATCTCCTAATAGGGATTCAAAGTCTCCTAATAGAGACTGTTATACTAAATTTTCTCATTGACTCCTAATAGAGTCCATCCTCTAATAAAGAACATATATCTTAGTATATTATCTAGTGGGTATCATCCCCACCAAAGTTTTCCCTTGGCCATGATTTATCTAGTTAACAAAATATGGTGTTATGATTTATCTTTGTCCATTGTTACCATTACTATTTAGCATTACTTTATTGCTTTTTTGTGCATGGTTTAAAGTAAGTAATAATATCTAGTTGGTGACTAAAGTTTGTAGATTATTGATTCACCCCCCCCCCCCCACCCCAAGTAATCCCTACTTCTAACATAGAAAAAGTAAAACATATTTACTCACCAGGGGTTATACAGAATTCAGCAACAACAAGGAATAATGAACTCAAGGGGAGTTATAAAATTTTGGAGAGGTATGACAATTAAGTCATCAAATGTGCAAAAAAAATAAAATTTTGAAATTTTGTGAGAGATATAGATTATCTGTGTTATGCACATAAATTAGGTTGTATATGCATGACAAAGTGTTTTTTCTACTCATGTCAAAGGGGGAGATTATTGATCTCATTTTGGTTTTGAGAAGGTAGTGAAAAAAACACTTAAGGCATTACTTAGCAAAACTTAGTATGTGTATAGTAATTAGTGTATGCCGAGTAATATACATAGTTAGTGTCATGCACCAGTATGTGCCAAGAAGATGGTATGTGCTTGTCACTCAAGTGTCAAGCAAGAAATATATGTCAAGTGATTTAGATGTCAAGTAAAATAGTGGATGTTGAGTCATTCAAAAGCCAAGTTACATCATTAAGGATATAGCGAATGTCGAGTATCAAAGTTTTTAAGTGCTAAGTATATAGTTTTTGGCATAGTTGTTTGTAATGGAACAAACACCTATATAAACCATTTTTGGGCCAAACTAAAGATTTTTTTATAACTCTACAAGATATATATGAACGTATATTAAGAATCCCTATGCAATGCATACAACCAATTAGATTAAGGGATGTTCTAAGTAGAAAAATGAGTGAATCACAATTGTTGATTCCTACCTAACCCTAACTCACCTAACTCTTCTTAAGGAGGGAAAATCCTAAAGAGTTTATAATGTGTGGATGAGAAGAGAAGGGTGAATTGTAAGTGCAAAGAGAATATTCATGGTGACTAAGGAGGTTGCGAGAGAGAAATGAACTACATAATCAATTAGAAAGAACATTGTAGAGTAGTTAAAGGATAGAAGAGATAAATCTAATCAGGAGGATCAAGTACACATCAGGAAAGAGGAGATTTGATATCTAGTAGAGAGGTGCTAAACAAAGGATAAAGACTGAAACATTCTAACAAATGAATCAGTGAAAATCTCTTAATTGAGTAGTCCTAATAGGCTTTTGTAAATCTTTTAATAGTGTGCTTCTTTTATTGCAAGTTTAAGTACTCTAACAATGTACACTTTTAGCAAGGTGTTGAAATCCTTTAACATGGTAAGATTTAACAGTATTTGTAAGCCTTTAACAGGGCAGACCTTTCACAAGGTAGATCATAGTTTATGATCAAACAATTGTAACCTTCATTGGATACACTTTACAATTCTAGTAGTGAAGATTTGTGGGTATCATCCCCACTCCAGTTTAACCTTCTCATACAAGGGTTTCTAAATAAAAAATTCATTATGTTATGTGTTACTTATTTCATGCTATGGATGAACATGTGTAGCTAATTATTTCAATTTATATGATAAATTATGAGATGGATGTGTGGTGAATAAATTTTATGGTTAAAGTTTTGAAGTGTTGATTCACCATCCGCCCCCTCTCTCTCAAAGTTTACTTTCATGTTGTTAATTCCAACATGAGATAGTTGTTGGGGTTAACTTGATTCCATTCACTTCCTTTAATAAAGGAGTTATCAATTTATGTCATACTTCAAGCCTAATTTTCCCAAAAGCCTCTTCAAACATTTCAAATCTATCTCATGGGTTACATCTAAGGTAGGGTGAATGTCAAAAGCCTTTATGATAGCTTCACCATTGATTTTCAATAGGAATTATCCATCTAAATGCCTAATTATTTGGGTGATTGGATCATATTTTTTTCCAAGTTATAACAATAGATCAATATTCAAGAAGATAGTATGAACTACTAGTTTCCATAGGTCATATTGTGATACGTTATAAAAAGGGCTTCATGCATTTTCATGATTCTACCATCTTCTAAAGACATCTAAATCTTTAATTGACATATGTGAATCATGGATATTTCCATATTTGTCTTTTAATCCTTGGCAAACTAAATTTTCTAGAGTTTTACATTCCTTTGTTACTTCCCTACCGTCTTTTGATAGGGGTAATTGGTCTATGAAATCATCTTGTAGGTGTCTATCTTCATAGTTACATTTATGAGAGTACTTCTTAAGTGGCATTTATATAGTTTAAGCTACTGGGTTGATTGGATATATAAGGGTGTGATAACAACACTAGGGTTTTGACCATTATTGAACCACATATATCTGTAGAGCTTCAATTCTTCAAAAAAATACCAATTTAGAAATTTTAAGGAGTACTATGTTACTTACTTGATTCACCTTTTCGCTAAAGAAAATTTTCCTTGAACTTTGCTATGAAATATATTATTATAGGTAATCAAAACTCTAAATTTGGTAACATATTTTTTTCATTGATACGAAAGAAAAAAAAAATGTATTTTACAAGATCTGGTAAAAAATATGAGCTCTACTAGGGTTTTTCATGTTGTACAGTCCTCCTACTAGCTTTCTCTACACTCTAGAGCTTTTATACTATATTTATTGTGGGATTTTTTTAGGCTTACATAATGGCTCTAGCTAGCTTTAGCTCATAGTTTTTGCTAGTGTTGAATTTGTTGTTACAGATGCTAATGGCACCTCCTTAGAATAAACAACCTTGCAAGTTTTTCCCAAAGGTGTTTCATGAGGTATGGTTCCCCTAATATTGTCCTTAATCCTTAAGAGTTTGATAGTGCTTGCAGTTGGCTTGAAAAATATACTTTGATTGGTTATTTTGAGGGGATATCTATTGATATATGATTGAAAAGATCACTTGAGTAAGAAAATGTTGAAAGAAGATTGTGTGTTTTCAATCATTGTTTTGTCACTGATGTGAAACTTGCTACATGTTGGTAAGATAATTACTTATATGTTTCAAGAACTATCACTTAGTTGATTGATGAGGAAGATTTGATCAATAAGATGTAACAAAAGTACCTAGAGGAAAGGTTGAGTTATGATTATGTATTGAAGTGCAAGAATCAGTTAAGACAATGATAACATAATGTATTGATGATCTATTTAAGCTTACAAAATAGTTGGCCACACTTAGAAAGTTTATAAGAAAAAGGTTGGACAAAGTTCATTTGGTAAGCTTGACCAAGTTGATAGAAGGTGCTGAGCAAAGTTAATGCAAGCTAAACAAATATTCTAGTTGATGCCAAGTAATGTAGCATGTGTCGAGCATCAATAAATTAATAATATTGAACTGTTGCATTATGATAAAGATTGAAGATCTATCAAATAAAAGCCAACAAGTTTGTTTTCTTGGAACTTGTAAATCAGGAGGAAGATAAGATTAATGAGCTAGAGGTACAGAATCATACGTAAACCATTTTGAAGGTTAATTCAAATGGATTCTAGGAGAAGTTTCTAGAAAAGACAAGATATGGGATACATTGTATCTTACCTAATCCATCAAAAACCCTAATTTTTGAGATGGATAATGAGAGGGAAAAAGAGTTCTAATTCCCTATATGTAGGGATGTCTAGTCATAAAGAAAAGTTGGTTAGAGGTCAGAGAGTTTTTGGATGTAAAAATCTAACAAGGTGAAGGAAGAGGGTTTCCTTCATCAAGTGACCCAAGTGAAGAAGTCTGCAATGGCAAGCTAAGAAAGAAGGCTAGAAGAGAATGTATGCTTGAAGGGTGAACAAGTTGTCAGAACTACAAAGATAGGAAGCCAAGCAGAGTCGAGGAATGAATATTGATATGTAATCTACAAGTAAAGTTGTGAGTTGTATCAGATCAAAACTCTATTGTTACTCTCCAACAATTGTATCAGAATAGGGTAAATCCTTTGGACAAAGGTTGACTTAACAGTCATTTGAAAATCCTTTAATAGGGTAGCACTCCAAGTGAATGACCTAAAGTCCTCTAACAAGACTCACTTTTAATAAGGTGATTGAAATCCCTTAATTGGGACACATTTAACAGTGTGTGTTGTAACCTTTAATAGGGTTGGCCTTTAATAGGGAATCACTTTAGAAGAGTGAAAAAGGAGTAGCATGTTACTGGTAGTTTTTCCTAAATTGGCTTTCCACATTAAATCATTATGTCAAGTGTACTGATGGATATGTTGTGTTCTATGTTTTACATTCCTACATGTTGATCTGACAATAAAATATCAGTTTTAGTTAAAACACGATGAATGCATGCATGGTTAAGGATGTTATATGGGTTCACTAAATTGTGAAAAGTTTTATTTTGTACATCTAGACCTTAAATAATTGATTTACTGCCCCTCTTAGTTATTCTAAAAGAATTTAAAAAATTGGTATCAGAGCACAATTTCTTAAGAGGATTAGTTTTAAGGTACTAAAAGCCTTAAGATCATAATGTCAAAAGAGAGGTACCCAAGCAAAATAGAGATAAATTTTCTGCATGGAAAAGTTTGATGAAGCTACACCTTAGAGGACTTGGAGATTATGCACAAACTTGCATTACAGTAGAACATGTTGATCCAATAAGAGCATTAATTTTTGAAGACTTGAAGAAAAAGAAAGAACACAATTAGGCGATGTTGGAGATTACCTCTGTCGTAAGCTATGTCAAATTTGATGACATCAAAGAGCTTAAAAGTGCAAAGCAGATGTGGGATGCCCTAGCCACTATCCATGGAGGAGACAAAAAAATTTAAAGAGTCAAGTTAGAGAGCCTAAGAGGTAAATTTGATGACATGAGAATGGAAGAAGGTGAAAACATTGCTTAGTATGTTGCTAGAATAAAAGAATTTGTTAGTGCAATAAAAGTTGGTACTAGTAAGATAGATGATGATACTGTGTTAAGTAAAGTTTTGAGAACATTGTTGCCTATGTATGCCATTAGCATGTCTATAACTAAAAAGTTAAGATGTATGCCAAGGAATGATCTAACCCTTGAAGGTTTGATAGGAAGACTCATTGCCTTTGAGTTATCTAATTTTGACAACTACAAACCAAAAAGTATTGAATTATCTTTTAAAGAAAAATTGTTACTAAAGGATTCTAAGGAGGTAAAGCCAAAGAAGAAGAAAAGAAAGATAAATTATGCCTCTAGTGATAGTAGTATAGATGACGAAGACATTGAACAATTGGAAGCATTGTTGGCCAAGAGATTTCACAAAGGAAAAGGTAAATCTAAAGGTAAGTTTTCTATCAATTGTTTTAATTACAATGAAGTTGGTCATATTGCAGCAAGGTATACATAGAAGAAAAACTTCAAAGAAGGGAACAAGCACAAAAATAGAAGAGAAGATGATGGAAGAGACTATAGAGACAAAGGCAAGAAGTCATGGTACATTGTTGATGAATAGAACTCTGATGAAAATGATGATGAAGTGGTATATATTGCAATGAAGGATGAATTAGATGAGGATGAAGCTATTGCACTTATGACATGTGTAAACAAGAATGACAAATGGATCATCGATAGTGGATGCTCACATCACATGACTGGAGATAAAAGTAAGTTCATTACCTTAACTTGTTATTATGGAAATAGTGTAAGATTTGATAGTGATGCACCATATTCAATAAAAGGAAAATGGTCTATTAAGCTTACAAACAAGATCTCATGTGATAATGCTTACTATGTTAAAAAAATGAATTATAATTTGTTAAGTGTGTCACAATTGAATAATTTTGGATGCAAAGTTGAGTTCGAAAACAAATTAGCCAAGATATTTGATACAAATGGAAATCTAATTAGAAAAGGTGATCAAACTAGGAGTAATCTATTCTATTTGGATATAGAAGATGCTACTTGTCTTATTGCAAAATTTGATGATGTATGGCTTTGGCACAGGATATTATGTCATTTAAACTTTTATAATTTGATTAGTATCAGTAACATGAAAAGTGTTAAAGGTTTTCCTAAGTTGAAGAAACCAAAAAATGTAATGTGCAAACAATGTCAGCTAGGCAAGATGACAAAGTCAAGCTTTAAAAGTAAAACTTATACCTCTAAGGAAATACTTTTAAAAAATCATATTGATTTGTGTGGACCTATTGAAGTGAAAAGCTACAAAGGAGATAGGTATATTATGCTACTTGTTGATGATTGCTCTAGAATGATAATAGTCTTGTTCCTTAAAAAAAAAAAATGTTTAAATGGTACTTGGAAAGAGTTGAGAAAGAAATAGGTAAGAGCTTAAAATGTTTGAGATTAGACAGAGGAGGTGAATTCACTTCACATGAATTTGAGATGTTTTGTGATGATAGAGGAATCAAGAGACATACATTAGCACGAAGGACCCCTCCACAAAATGGAATTGCTGAAAGAAGAAACAGGTCAATAATGGACAGTGCCAAAACACTCATGATGGAGAAAAATGTTGCTCTAAAATACCGGAGAGAAGTTGTAAGTACTGTAGTATACACTTTGAACTATGTGCAAGTAAAGAAAGGTACTCACTTAGCACATTTTGAAATATGGTATGGTCATCCACCTAATGTGAAATATTTTAAGGTATTTGGAAGCAAATGCTATATTCTTAAAGATGTTAGTGTTGGAGTTGAGGAAAGCCAACTCCGAAGATGTCCAAGATCACCTGCATGTGAGAACCTATCAAAGAGAAGCCAAGAAGAGGAAGAGCATGGAGCAAGGGAAAAACTCGAAATGGACATGAGAGACAATATGTGCAAACACAATGAAAATGTATTTACAATGTACAATATGTGATATGTTATGATATTACAAAGAGGGAGCCCGCTTATAAAGAGCTCATGGAAGCTTGTAGAACAAGCTGGAATGTGGTAGAAGATAAGGATGACAACTCAACACATATCTACAAAAGGTGGAACATGCTAGATGGGAACAAACTCCCGTATTGTCAACAACTAACCACTACATGCATTAAATACAAAATATTAAATAAATGCATGAACCTAAGTAAGCTTAAGTAATAGAATAAATAATTAATTATTTACTCTAACACCCCCCCTTAAGTGCAACTTAGGGAAATGCCTTAAGCTCACAAGACTAACATGAATGCAGAATGGGTCTCGGCAATGAGGCTATGTTGGGTACCCAAGTACAATGCAAGAAAATGCAACCTCTATAAATAGGGAAAGAGAGAAAACCACTTGGGAAAAACCCTCCCCTAGAAAGAGGTAAGAACCTAGTGAAGAACTAAAGAAGCCTCCAACTAGGGAAATGTCCCCTAAAACAGGAACAAGGAGTGATCATGAAGAAGCATCACTAAAGCAAGAAGAAGCCACAAATATGTCAAACTATTGATCTGAAGAAACTCCATGGAAGAAGAAGGTACAAACCGAGCATGTCTATAAGGTAGATGATCCATCTCACCGAAATGCATAGGTAGCCAGCCACTACAATCGCCTAGTATATAGGATCAACCACTGAATACATAGTTCACACTATCGAACCATCAAACCACAGATGCATTAGAACAACAACATAACCCCCCTTTAATGCAGACAGGGTGTGATGACAGGCAACTGAGAAGGTGGGCCAAAGTCACCTGCAGACGAACCAAGAACGAGGAGAGAGGAAAAGAGGTATAGACACCTATAAAGGCACGGTCAAACTGACTCTGCATGGGGCTAATATCGTGGAAGGGACACTCACTTGATAAAGGGAGAAGGCCTAAAATAGAAAACAACTATCCCCCCCATGGTGCTTTATGAAAATAGTGCATGTGCAATTGACTAAAAACAACGTTCATGACTCTCAAAATGCAAAAGTGGCACTTTATCTCAGTGCGATACAAAAAAATGCTCAAAATGATAGCTACAATGATCAAAATTGAAAACAAGCTACAACAAAACAAAGTATAGCAGAAAACAAGAGAATCCATGCTAGAAAAATGATCCTCAGGCCTAAAACACTCAAGATATCCAGCATATAGCAAAAATGCCAAAACTATGATAGAAAGAGCATGGGCCAAAAACTCAAGAAAAGGAACACATTTCTGAAAAGGTGACAGAACTAGCTTTCCAAAAATATAAAGTTTTCAAAAAATAGGCATAGGATGCAAAAGATATGCTTGTTGGAGTCAAAAAAAGAACTTCGGACTTTGACTAAAAAAATTGTTGGAGATGAGGAAAGCCAACTCCGAAGATGCCCAAGATCACCTGCATGCGAGAACTTGTCAAAGAGAAGCCAAGAAGAGGAAGAGCATGGAGCAAGGGTAAAACCCTAAACAGACATGAGAGACCACAAGTATGCAAACATAATGAAAAATGTATTTACAATATGCACAATGTGATATTAGTATATGTTGTGTTATACAAAGAGGGAGAGCCCGCTTATAAAGAGCTCATGGAAGCTTGTAGAACAAGTTGGAAGGTGGTAGAAGATAAGGATGACAACTCAACACATATCCACAAAAGGTGGAACATGTTAGAAGGGAAAAAAATCCCATGTTGTCATCAACTAACCACGACATGCATTAAATACAAAATATTAAATAAATACATTAACCTAAGTAAGCTTAAGTAAATAGAATAAATAATTAGATAATTAATTATTTACTCTAACACCCCCCCTTAAGTGCAACTTAGGAAAATGCCTTAAACTCACAAAATTAAGATGAATGCAAAATGGATCTTGGCAATGAGGCCATATTAGGTACCCAAGTACAATGCAAGAAAATGCAACCTCTATAAATGGGGAAAGAGAGAAAACCACTTGGGAAAAACCCTCCCCCAAAAAGAGGTAAGAACCTAATGAAGAACTGAAGAAGCCTCCAACTAGGGAAATGTCCCCCTAAAACAGGAACATGGAGTGATCATGAAGAAGCATCACTGAAGCATGAAGAAGCTGCAAATCTGTCAAACTGCTGATCTGAAAAACCTCCATGGAAGAAGAAGGCATGAACTGAGCATGTCTATATGGTAGATTATCCATCTCACTGAAATGCATAGGTAGTCAGCCACTGCAATCGCCTTGTATATAAGATCTACCATTGAATACATAGTTCACACTATCGAACCATCAAACTACAGATGCATTAGAACAATAGCATAACCCCCCCTTAATGCAGACGGGGTGTGATGATAGGCAACTGAGAAGGTGGGCCAAAGTCTCCTGCAGACGAACCAAGAACGAGGAGAGAGGAAAAGAGGTACAGACACCTATAAGACATGGTCAAACTGACTCTGCATGGGGCTAATGTCATGGAAGGGACACTCACTTGACAAAGGGAGAAGGCCTAAAACAACAAACAACTATCCCCCCATGGTGCTTTATGAAAATAGTGCATGTACAACTGACTCAAAACAACGTTCATGACTCCTGGAATGCAAAAGTGGCACTTTATCTCAGTGCAATAAAAAAAAGTGCTTCAAAATAATAGCTACAATGATCAAAACTAAAAAAAAGCTGCAAAAAAACAAAGTACAGCTAAAAACAAGAGAATCCATGCTACAAAAATGATCATTGGGCCTAAAACACTCAAGATATCCACCATATAGCAAAAATGCCAAAACTATGATAGAAAGAGCATGGGCCAAAAACTCAAAAAAATGACCACATTTCTGAAAAGGTGACAAAACCAGCTTTCCAAAAATATAAAGTTTTCAAAAAAATAGGCATAGGACGCAAAAGATATGCTTGCCGGAGTCAAAAAAAGAACTTTAAATTTTGACTAAAAAAATGGGTAATAAAAAAGCATCAAAACCTAAAAATACCTACATCAAAGTCTCCGTCTCGGAACTAGTTTTCTAATGCTTCTTTCAGAACCGTATGCAAAGGTTATGGCCAAAACACCACAAGTAAGTCAAAAAGGACTAGGAGAGGTGCAAGGGGCATGATGCAAGTGCCAACATCAGCAAGTTAGGTGATTAAATTTGACAGTTTCTAGGTCGTCATGACAAAAAAGAGTGCCACGTGGTAGCCATGTGACAGTGCCACGTGGTAGCCATGTGGCAGTGCCATGTGGACGCCATGTGGAAAAATGCTAAGGTGGTAGGGGCCACATGGCAAAGTGCCACATGGCAGCCCTGCCACATGTCACGTGGTGGTTGGCTCAGAATCGCTGACTCGGCACCCAAATCCATGCGGGTGCTAACTATACAGTACCAATGAAATTGTTGCTAATTAGACCACGTGTCAAGAGCGGTGAGCTCAGAGCAGTGGGAGGTGGAGGAGCGATGAACCCAGGCGGAGCAGGTTGCAGAACCGGTGGAGCAAAGAAATACGATGGCACCACTAGAGAAGTGTGGTGCAGGCAAAATTCTGAGTAACGCCGCCGGTGGAGATGCTCAGGCAAAGCTACCAGTGATAGCGAGGCACGGGAAGAGCATGGGTGACCCCGCAGTGGCCACTAGGCGGTGTCGCGGCAGCACGCTCTATGCCCCCTTTTTTTTATTTTTTAAAATGCCTGCGTCTGTACTATTCGTACGAAAAGCCCTTCGAACAAAAAAAAATTGCCTCTCGGAGCTCTGTCTCCAAAATCAAAAAGTTTTATATGAATCTTGACTGCAAACGATGTTTCGAATCCAATGGTGATGTCCGTTTGGCCCCAATGTGCTCTGAAAAATTTCTAATCCCCTGATTTGAAGAAAAAATGCACAAACAAGCTAGGGTTTGTGACTTCAAATCACGGCTTCAAAAATCTTCAATCAAGCAGTCATAGGAAGGCTTTGATACCATGTTGGAGTTGAAAAAATCCAACTCCAAAGACGCCCAAGATCACCTGCATGCGAGAACTTGTCAAAGAGAAGCCAAGAAGAGGAAGAGCATGGAGCAAGGGTAAAATGCTAAATGAACATGAGAAACCATAAGTATGCAAACATAATGAAAAATGTATTTAGAATATGCACAATGTGATATTATTATATGTTGTGTTATACAAAGAGGGAGAGCTTGCTTATAAAGAGCTCATGGAAGCTTGTAGAACAAGCTAGAAGGTGGTAGAAGATAAGGATGACAACTCAGCACATATCCACAAAAGGTGAAACATGCTAGAAGGGAACAAACTCCCGTGTTGTCATCAACTAACCATGACATGCATTAAATACAAAATATTAAATAAATACATTAACCTAATCAAGCTTAAGTAAATAGAATAAATAATTAGATAATTAATTATTTACTCTAACAAAAATGAGCAATAAAAAGCATCAAAACCTAAAAATACCTACACCAAAGTCTCTATCTTAGAATCAGCTTTTCGGCACTTCTTTTGGATTGAAAAAATACCTCCATATGCAAAAACTTATGGCCAAAAAACTAATGGTAGGTCTAAAATGACCTAGAAGGAGAGTGCAAGCAAGGTTGATGATGTAGTGCTGATGTCAGCAAGTCACAGCATTACAATTGAAGGCTTGGAGGTCGTCACTGAAAAAAAGAAGCTGACGCAAAAAATAGAGCTGACGCAAGCTGCTGATAGGGATTGAGTGGCGGTGCAGAGTAGAACTGGCGGAGGCGGTGGAGAACTCCTGGTTGAGCACTGCAACAGGCGGCAGAGCATAACGCTGGAAAAAAAACCCGATGGAAAGGAGGTGGCTCCACCAACTAGAGCAGAGAGATTTGGTGCCGTGACAAAGAAAGCTGGGAGCACCGCCGGAGAAGCTGTTGCACAGGCCATGGCGAAAAACTGAGCCACAGGGCAGAGGAGGCACCGCTGGATAAGTGGAGCATAGGCAGCTCTATGGTGGCCGCTGGGTGGTGTCGCGGTGGTGCGGCCCGCAAATATATATTTTTAAATTTTTTTAATGAAATCGTCCATACGACCGTACGACAAGGGCCTGTAACTAAAAAAAAATTTGCCTCTCGGAGCTCTGTCTTCAAAATCGAAAAACTTTATATGAATTCTAACTGCAAACGGCCTTTCGAATCCAATGGTGATGTCCATTTGGTACCAATGTGCTTCAAAAAATCACTGATCCTCTTATTTGAAGGAAAAATGCACAAACAAACTAGGGTTTATGACTTCAAATCACGGCTTCAAAAATCTTCAACCAAGTAGCAGCAAGAAGGCTCTGATACCATGTTGGAGTTGAGGAAAGCCAACTCCAAAGACGTCCAAGATCACCTGCATGCGAGAACCTATAAAAGAGAAGCCAAGAAGAGGAAGAGCATAGAGCAAGGGAAAAACCCTAAACGAACATGAGAGACAATATGTGCAAACACAATGAAAATGTATTTACAATGCACAAGCTGGAAGGTGGTAGAAGATATAGATGACAACTCAACACATATCCACAAAAGGTGGAACATACTAGAAGGGAACAAACTCCCGTGTTGTCAACAACTAACCACTACATGCATTAAATAAATGCATGAACCTAACTAAACTTAAGTAATAGAATAAATAATTAATAATTAATTAATTATTTACTCTAACAGTTAGGAGTGGAAAGTTTGATACAAAGAGTGCAGAAGGTATATTCCTTGGTTACTCCACAAGATGTAAAGCTTATAACTATTTAATTACTAACACTAACAAAATTGTGGAAAGTGTAAAGGTGAATTTTCATGAGTTTATAGAAGCACATGAGGTTAAAACTACAAAAGAACTAGAAGACTACAAGACATTTGCATACTATTATGAAGGAATTCCTACTGAAGAAGATGTTACAAATTATGTAGCAAGTCAATAGTAAGTTTCAACAACTATCAAGTCACATCCTATGAATGTCAAGTTGCATTCAGATGTTGAGTTGAAAAATGAGGAGAATGCACAATCTAACTCTAAGATTAGCATACATGAAAGAGATGTTGAGATACCTGATAGAGATGCACATAGTGATACTAAAGTTGAGAGATAGAATGCAGCCACAAGAACTGAGCCAAGATTATCAAAATATGTTAAAAGACACCATCTAATAGATCAAATCATTAGAGACAAAGATTCAAGGCCAATGACAAGAAATAGGTTGAGAGGTAAAGCATGTTTGTTAAGCATGAAGGAACCTAAGATAGTGAGAGATGCATTGGAAGATGACGATTGGTACAAGGTTATGGAAAAATAAATTTAGTAGATAGAAAAGAATAAGACTTGGAGCCTAGTTCCAAGATGAGAGGACAAGAATGTGATTGACATAAAATGGGTATTTAGGAACAAGCTAGATGAGAATGGTGAGGTGACAAGAAACAAAGAAAGACTAGTTTGCAAAGGGTATTCACAAGAAGAAGGAATTGACTATGGTGAAACATTTGCCCCTATTGCAAAAATGGGAGTAAGAATTCTAATTGCTTATGTTGCATACAAAGGTTTTTAAGTTTATCAAATGAATGTTAAGTCTGCATTTCTAAATAAAATATTAGAAGAAGAGGTCTACATAGAATAGCCAGAAGATTTTGTGGACAAAAACAAGAAGAACATGGTATGTAAATTTCACAAAGTCCTATATGGATTGAAACAAGCATCCAGAGCATGGTATGAGAGACTTCACACTTATCTTGTTAAGGTTGGATCTAAAAAGATAGATGATAATAGCAATTTGTACATGAAAATAGATGAAGAAAAAGGTATACTATTATTAGAAATATTTGTTGATGACATTATATTTGGAGGACAAGATGCTCTATGTAAAGATTTTGCAAATCAAATGATACAAGAGTTTGAAATGTCAATGTTTGGTGAGATCAAATCGTTTCTGGGATTAAAAGTATATCAAATGAAGTATGGTGTATATAACACTCAGTCAAAATATATTAAGGAGATTTTGAAGACATTTGGACTTGAGGATTCAAAACCAGTAAGTACACCTATGGTAACAACACTCAAGCTATCAAAGAATGATGAATCAGTTGAGGTCATTCAAACATTATATAGATCCATGATTCGAAAATTGCAATATGTAGTACACAAAAGACCTGATATTGCAGTAGCTATGGAGATAGTTGCTAGATTCTCTACTAACCCTAAAGAGAATCACTTGATGATAGTAAAAATAATAATGAGATACTTGAAAGGAACAAAAGAGTATGGCTTATACTATAAGAAGAATGAAAAGTTTGAACTGAAAGCCTACACTAATGTTGATTGGGCTAGAAATATTGATGGTAGAAAGAGCACCAGTGGAGGAGTATTTTTCTTATGTAGAAGACTTGTTGCATAGACAAGCAAGAAGTAGAGTATGTTGATGTTGCTATTAACTGTACAAACATTGTATGGATCAAATAGCTACTTAAGGGAATGCAGTAAGAAATCATTGAACTAGTAACACTTTATTGTGATAATACAAGTGCTATAAATATATCAAATAATCCTGATACAAAGACAAGTACATTGTAATAAAGTATCATTATATAAGGGGTCAGTTCAAGACAAAGAGATGAAGATGGAATATATTAACACAAAGGAGCAAATTGTTGATATCTTCACCAAAGCATTATCTAAGGATGCTTTTGAGTATCTGAGAGGTAAATTAGGGGTGATACCCCTATCAAAGGCTATGTAAAAGACATAGGGAGTACCCTACATCAAACAAGTTGATATTCATTTCATACAAATTGATGCAGTGGACCTTACTTTAGGAAATTGCATAAAGTAATCACAAGAGATAGAATCTCAAATCAGTCACAAGCAAGGTGATAGAGGGAGAAAATTGAAGAGCTTGCAAAAGCTTATATCTGCATATACAAAAGATGCCAAGTGTTGAATATATGTATTTTCCATTGTTGTCAAAGAGGGAGATTGTACAGTAAACTAATCAAGTGCTTATTAAGCAAGAGAAAGATGATTAGAAGACTAAAAACAATAAAGAGGTAGAAAGCAGAAAGAAAAAGAGGGAGATATTTTCATATTCTCCTAATGCATGATAGAAGAGAATCAGATAAGATTTATTTTGTAACCTAAGAATGAGTTTTTGATAGAGGGAGAAGTATTATTCACAAGACTTCTTTTTCATATTGCCTTACTATTTTAACCTAGTTAGTTTGATAGAACAAGTTGTTCATCATTTGTTTTACTAGTTAATCAGTTTGGTTTTCCATCAATGCCGAAGAGGGAGATTGTTGATATATGATTGATAAGATCACTTGAGTAATAAAATCTTGAAAGAAAATAGTGTTTTTTTAATCATTGTTTTGTCACTGATGTCAAACCTGCTACATATTGGTACGACAATTGCTTATATGTTTCAAGCACTATCACTTAGTTGATTGATGAGGAGGATTTGATCAACAAGATGTAACAAAAGTACCTATAGGAAAAGTTGAGTTATGATTATGTATTGAAGTGCAAGAATTAGTTAAGATAGTGATAACATATTGTATTAATGATCTACTTAAGGTTACAAAATGATTGGCTACACTTACAAAGTTTAGAAGAAAAAGGTAGGAAAAAGTTCATTTGCTAAGCTTGACCAAGTTGATAGAAGGTTCCAAGCAAAGTTAGTGCAAGCTGAGAAAAAAATCTAGTTGATGCCGAGTAACACAGTATGTGTCGAGCATCAATAAATTAATAATGCTAAGGTGTTGCATTATGATAAAGATCAAACATTCACCAAATAAAACCTGACAAGTTTATTTTCTTGGAACTTGTAGATTAGGAGGAAGATAACATTAATGGGCTGGAGGTGTAGAATCTTATGTAAACTATTTTGAAGGAAAATTCAAATGGATTCTAGGAGAAGTTTCTACACAATAAAAAATATGGTGTAGATACATTGTATCTTACCTAATACATCAAATACCTTAATTTTTGAGATGGATAATGAGCGTGAAAAAGAGTTATAATTCCCTATATGTAGGGATGTCTAGTCATGAAGTAAAGTTGGTTGGAAGTCAAGGATTTTTTTGATGCAAAAATCTAACAAGGTGAAGGAAGAGGGTTTGCTTCATCAAGTGACCCAATTGAAGAAGTCTACAATGGTGAGCTAAGCAAGAAGGCTAGAAGAAGAATGAATGCTTGAAGGGTGAATAAGCTATCAGAACTACAAAGACAAGAAGCCAAGCAAAATTGAGGACTGAATAGTGATCTGTAATCTGCAAGTAAGGTTGTAAGTTGTATCAAATCAAAACTCTACTGTTACTCTCTAACAATTGTATCAGATTAGGGTAAATCCTTTGGAGAAAGGTTGACTTAAAAGTCATTTGAAAATCCTTTAATAGGGTGGCATTCCAAGTGAATGACCTAAAGTCCTCTAATAGGGCTTACTTTTAATAGGGTGATTGGAATCCCTTAACCTAGTCACATTTAATAGTGTGTGTTGTAACCTTAAATAGGATTGGTCTTTAATAGAGCATCACTTCAAAAGAGTGTAAAAGGAGTAGCATGTTACTAGTGGTTTTCCCAAATTGGGTTTCCACATTAAATCATTATGTTAAGTGTATTGATGGATATGTTGTGCTCTATGTTTTACATTCATGCATGTTGATCTAATAGTAACATATCAATTTTTCTTAACACACAATGAATGCATGCATGGTTAAGGATGTTATATGGGTTCGCTAAATTGTGAAAAGTTCTATTTTGTACATCTAGACCTTGAATAACTGATTCACCCCCCCCTCCCCCCTCTACCTCCCTCTCTTAGTTATTCTATAAGAATTTGGCTCTAACCCCATACAGAGAATTTTTTATATTTTTGTTGTTTCTCATAGCTCTGACCCCATACAGAGAATTTTTTATATTTTTTTGTATTTCAGTAATCATTCTTTTGGCATAGTTAATGTTTACACTCTCAATGATGTTGTGGAAAGATCTCATCGATGGTGTTGGATGCTAGATTACCTCCCTCCCGCCAGCTAGGTTCTCTATGGGGACTTCAATATGGTTGGGTTGGTATCTAACAAAGATGGGCTTCTTCCTTTTAGATGGACAATGTGGGAGAGAGAAGCTTGGTACTAAATGCACAATAAATTGGGTCATTTTTATCCCAATGCCAATTGTCATCATTCTGATGGGATGTGGAGCACTTGGTCTAATTTTTAGGTTAGTTCTAAGAGAAGTTTAAAGAGGCTTGGTTGTGCCATGATAATTATTTAGTCCTTTTTTTTCTTTCTCAGATGAATGGAATTACCTATCACTCCATTGATCGATGTGACTCTATCAATCCAATATCCCATTATCTTTATTATTGAATGGAAAACAAGTTAATGGCATCCTTGTAAAGCACATTTATTTCTCAACACTTCATTCCTCAAGTATGATCCCACTATGACACATATTTTACATGTTTGGAACATTTACCCTCAGCCCCACAACCACTCTAGCTAGACCCAATGGTGGAATAATGTCATCAACTACACTACTAGATTTCTTTGTATTTATGGAAAATAGTTTGCTATGTACTGATGATGTTCCTATGAGGTTAACACCAAAGCAATTTGTAAAAATTACTTGTCACAGTCCTTGAATCCATTCAATGTTGAACTCCAAGTCCACCTTGCTAATCTTTGCCACCAAAAGAAAATTGATGACAGTTATGTTGCCAGAGAAGAGCAACTCAAGGCTTGGCTCCACTGGCTCAAAGTTGGCAATCATGATTCTAAGGAGTTCTTCTAAGCTCTTAGAGCTCTTCATACTACTATGGTGATTCATAAAATCAAAGAAGGTCACATGGTGCTCTTTGAGCTTCCTAACATTCTTCAAGCCTTTATTCAACATTATGAGTAGGTCTTTGCCTCTCAAGGAAACTCTACAACTAGAGAGCATGCACTTATGGAGTGCACTACTACTAATACAAATAGGATTTCACCTAGGAATTGAGTCATTTTTTATGACAAGGCACCTAGGTGTGATGAATTTCTATGTGAATTTTACAAAGCCCTTTGGGAACATATTGGTCCTAACTTGTAAATGGTTTACTTAGATGCTTTCCACTCCAAATCTTTGGTAAATATTATTAACTAAGGAAATATTAAGTTCATTCCTAAAATAGGTGACCCTAAAGATATTTACAATTGGAGACCAATTACCTTACTTAATGTCTCCTCCTACAAGATCACTTCTAACACCTACTGGAATCTAAAAATTTAGGTCTCCATTTGTGAAATGATGTTGAAAATTGATGATATGAAAGGATTTATAAGCATGACCAAGATTTCTAAGGTAACTATTACCAATATTAAAAGTATGAGGACCCAGACTCATTGTTTAAATGAACTAGAGATTACCTTGAATTTGCCAAACTTTTTGAAATACTATGAATATAAATTAAAATAATACTATTGGAAAAGGTGAGTAAAGCATAATGTTTAAATAGAAATAGTGATACATGAATACACTCAGAAAATGGCAAAATATTCTACAACATATAGAGGTTTAGCATATTGGAAATATGATTTGCTCAGTCAGTGAAATATATGTTCTTTTCAAGGAAATATCTTGTCCTAAGGATTTCAAACCAATTCCTAATCAAATGCTTGTTAGGACTGACAAAATATTTAGCATTTTAATTACAAATCACATTTCTAGCAAACCTATATGGGATCATGTGTACATAAGAAGAGGCATATGGATAATTTGAAGAGCATTAGTATCCCATCCCATGGCTCCTTGTCAAGTATATAAAATTTTTTGGTAGAATTATTAAATGATATAGTCATAGATATATCATTGAGAGCATCAAATTAGTATTATATAACCATATAAGAAATAGTAACTCTATCACTATTGAAGCCATACAAGTGCAAGTATTTATAATCCATGTTTGGGATATGGTTGATGTAAGAAACATATCAGACATTCATCATAACATAAAAGCTAATGATTCATATTAAGTATTCCAAAATTGTTTCTAAGAATTGTGTGAAGAATATTTTTTGTCTATCGCAGGTATTAGAAGACACAAAATAGTTCAAAACACATTAAAAAATAAAAGTACAACAATGATGAAAAGGAAGAAATATGCACAGCCTGATACAAAGGAATAGTACATGATTATGTATGTTGAGACCAAAGAAAAGAATATAAATTGCATTATGATAATGGGGTGCTTGAAAAATTTCAACAAACTTATCAAAGATGGTCTAATATGTATGGAGCACTTAGGTTCTATGATTCATCATGCAAAGATGACAAATAAATAAAGAAAACTGTTAAGAAGTTCACGAGCCTGATTTTGGTCTAGAAGAAAGTGAGTTTGAGTCATTTTTACCAACCATTGATTTATACAATTATCAACATCTAACAATATTCTTAATATTGTTATAGGAATATGCATGATAGATGGAATGATAAAGTCTAGTGCAAGATGCGTCTAAGGAAAATATTGAATTTAAAAGTCTTAAGGATACGAGTGCCCAATGATATGTTTAGGAATATTTTCCTCATCCAGAGGGATTCCCAATATTAGAAATGAGTATAGAGTCAATGATACTAATTTCAGTTACATATGGCAAGACATCTTAGTGAATAGAGATCCAATAATATTTTGGAGACATGTCTGAGTTCGCTTGGAGGTCATTCTTATTACCAGGAAAACACAACCTCTAGGGAATTTTTCACTATGGAGAAACATGGGGATGAAACAAATATTTACATCCTTGGTGCCATGTGGGAGCTTATTCAATTTAAGATCATTTTGTTTAGACGATTCCATAAATTTAACAAGGCAAATATATGTCTCTGATAGTTATGTGTCATATTATGATTCATTAAAATAACTAAGTTCACAACTTTACTAGCAAGCGGTTGAGATCAGGTGGCATGAAGAGGCATGTAAATTCATTTCACATCTTTTCACTTATATATAAACTATAGATGTAAGAGACAATTCATATACATATACAATTCCAAAAATTTTACTCAAGATATCGTGGCACACGATATATTATTTTCTCATTGGTGGAGATAATGAATTTTTGAACTAAGCTCATGGATGTTGGATTATTGAATGAATTTATATGTGATTTTGGAGTCAATTTGTATTGGATGGATCATTTGTAAGGAGTGTCTCTAGTTGAATTTTTATTTCCAATATGATTAGTAAGAAATATTTATTTTATTTTATTTGCATGAAGCTTTAGAGTTAAAATATTATATAGTTTCTTCCTTTATAATTATTAATTTATTTTATAAATAATTTATATGATAGATAAGTGGACAAGATCAAATATATCATTTTAAAATCAAGCATGATAAATATTGAGAAATATTTAATTATTTCTAAATCTATGTCTGGTTTGTCTTCCTACCATAGGAGTTAAAATACTTTCTAGACTATTTTAAGTGTCAATATATTCGATCTGTCACATCTTGATTACTAAATTGTTCATAATTGATGTACGTAGAATTTTATAAACTTGTATGTTTTAAACATATAATATTCACTCTATCACCCTTCAACACTGGTCTTTATATTTTTCATAATTCACAATCCATACACTAGCAATTATTTCATATCTTTCCTTTGAAGAATCAATATATTAATTTGTTGCATTAATCCATACTTATTCTTATTTTGAAAATATTTGTATATTCATTTATTATTCTTAATTCATAAATTGCAAGTTTGAATTTTTATGTAATCCTTTTCATTTGGGAAACTTTCAATACATTCACATTCTAATCGATTTGCTATAAGTGTCTTGGACTCAAGTGTTTTGTTCAAGATTAGGTACACCCGCCTTGGTTTTGTAGAGCCAAAAGTGCAAGGAACTTGAACTACACTATTTAGTTCCATCAAGTTGACCATAATTAGTTAGATATCCTAGCATCGAGTTGGCAAGACTCATAGGATTCCATTGGAAACCAATATATTGACAACTCAACTAGGGAAAGTTACAAAAAAAACCCTAACAGTTTTTGATGTTGAGATTAGTAAGAGTTAGGTTCTATTTAATTTGTTGAAACATTTTGATATATTTGAAATTCTAAAGTGATAAGTTTTTTATAGTACATTTAATTTCCTTGAAGATTTTGATCTCTCATAATTTTTAATATAATTCTTAAATTGATTTATAAAGATTTGATCTTGTAGAAGCATAGTATGTTTTTTGTTAAGCTTTTTCTATAGATTTGATCTTTGGTGAGATATACTCTATTGGAAGGTAGAACTCAGATTCTTGAAGATTATTCATTTCCTCCATTTGGAGGTGGCGAGTCTATTGTATTTTGATACTTTAACAAAAGAAGTGCTTGAATCATTAGTGACTCTACTGAGGGAAGTGACTTAGAGAAATGTACTTTTCTTATTCTTGAAAGAGTAGACATTGTTATTGTAAAATGTTTGAACCAAAGAAAAGAAAAAAATATTTTCCAAGTGAAGATAGACCATTGGACCTAGGGAGATTCAAATATGATCCTAACAACTAATATTTTCACTTATTACACCCAAATTCTATGCAGATAGCAGTGAATGTGCTCTCAATCATTTCAATGCTTTCTACAGATTCTTACATGCATACTTGTGGATTTGGAAAGTCATGTAATGAGGCTTTTTGTAATAACCTTGGAAGATTTTGCAAAGGAAGCACTTAGCCTATTTCCAACACAGAGTATTTCATCATGGAGGGAATTGAAGGAGTGGTTCCTTGCTATATTTCATGATGTGGGCCATGAAGAAGAGATGAGTTATGAATAATATGAAGATCAAGATTGCAGCATGGAAGAGGATCCTGACATGTCTCCACTTGATGCCTTTTTCAATTTGGAAAGGTATGGGGGTGAGTCTTCAGCACATTTTTTTTTGAGGATAATGAACACTTATCATGAGATTGTATCAAACCTCAAACCTCCTTACATGGAATTTCTAAACAAAACCGTCAAGTTGAGAATCTCACCAAAGGACCCTAATGCAAAGCTTCTTCTTCAAATATGGGATGAAGCTATTAGAGATGAAGAAAAAGATGCCAAAGTAATACATGAACAAAATGATGTTTCAAATCTAGAAGAAATTGAAGAAGAATCTGATCATGATGAGACTGGTAAGGAATTAGATTATGAAATCATGGAAATGTTGAAGATCATTTTCTCAGTATGGATGAGATTTCGATCTTGTTAGACATGGAATATCAAAAGTATGTTGAAAAACATGGTCAAATTTTTCTTTTCATACAAAAACAAAAGAAAACTAATGAGACAATAAATGTGTCCTATGAAACATTCCACAAACAAGAAAATTCATTCATCTTGTCAAATCCATATTACTTTAATGAGAAGGAAGCCAATGAACTAGAAGAAGCATACAGTTTTTAGGAGGATGACATATTTGTTGAAGATGTGCATTATGGTCTAAGAACAGAAAGAAATCTATTTTGATACAATTTCAAAAAAAAATTAGATCTTTTATATGATGGATTGACAAATGGGAATGAAGAATATAGCTCTTATACATTTCTTGAGGAGAATGTGAACATTCAAGAAGAGGAAGAAAGTGCATCTGAGACAACATATGAATATGAAGAGATTTAACATGAAAGTCCTCATAAAGATATTCTTGAGATCTCTATATTCTTAAATTCATTTCTTGAAGAGGATCTTTTATGCAATCAATTTCAT
Source organism: Cupressus sempervirens (assembly GCA_028749045.1). Taxonomy (NCBI): domain Eukaryota; kingdom Viridiplantae; phylum Streptophyta; class Pinopsida; order Cupressales; family Cupressaceae; genus Cupressus; species Cupressus sempervirens. Next base: position 77,610,836 of record CM053789.1, read on the forward strand.
CAACACTATGATGAAGATAGCATACATAATGATGATTTTGAAGTTTACTTGTCTTATGATAAACAATCAAAAGGTGAGATATTTTTCAGTCCATCTTATGATTAGGAGTTATACCAAATATGTGAAGACGATATGAAATTTGACAAGTACAAAGAGGAGAAAATAAACATTTAGAGTATAAAGATCAAGAAAATTATGTGCTAGAATAAATCCAAGCAAAGAAAGTTGATCTAAATATTGGTATAACAAATAAATTGCATGGGGATCCTCCAATCAACAAAGATCAAAAAACACTCAATGACTTCTCAATAGAAAAACAAAAGTCAAATACCAAGGATTGCATTAAGGAAGTACAATAAATAATTATTGTTCATGAAATGATGCATACGATATAGGTAAGAAGTAGGAGTAGCATACCAAGGTAAGTATCCATGAAGACTCTGTGATGGAACTTGTTAATAATATGCTTAAGGAAATGCTTTTAAGATTTTGTCATATTTCTTATGAAGATTTTTATCCGATATATATTGATCAAACAAGTGAAGAAAGAAATCATTTAATTGAATTAATTAGTGATGAAATTTATTTATTTTCTATTAATCTTGTTGATAAGACAAAGATAAATTCTAATCCAAAAAAAGTGATGAAGAATGATGAAAAGTGGTCTAAATTTTTCTAAAGTAGCTAATCAGGCAAAGTCGGGATATAATACCATGAACAAAAGCAATGAGTTATTACAAGATCAAAATCAAGTGTTTGACAAAGGAAAGGATCAGTGATCATTTTGGGGGGCCTGGGGCCACCCAATTTCACCATGCACCATGTTAAGCATGGATGTTCAGTCTGCTCCTCTAGAGACAGCTAGAATTCTCACTATGCTCACAAGGGGCATATGTCCCCAATAAGAGCCACTGTTGGAGCATAAAAATTTAGGTCTCCATTTGTGAAATGATGTTGAAAATTGATGATATCAAAGGATTTATAAGCATGAACAAGATTTCTAAGGTAACCATTACCACTATTGAAAGTACAAGGAGCCAAACTCACTATTTGAATGAAGTGGAAATTACCTTGAATTTTCCAAACTTGTAAATTGAAATAATACTATTGGCAAAGGTGAGTAAAGAATCTACAACTTGCATAATGTCTACATAGAAATAGTGATACATGGATACACTCAGCAAATGGTAAAATATTCTATAGCATATAAAGGTTAGCATATTGGAGATATTATTTACTTAGTCAGTGAAATATATGTTCTCTTCAAGGAAATATCTTGTCCTAAGGATTTCAGACCAAGTCCTAATCAAATTCTTGTTGGGACAGACAAAATATTTTACATTTTAATTACAAATCATATTTCTAGTAGACATATATAGGTTCATGTATATAAAAGAAGAGGCACATGGATAATTTGAAGAGCATCAATATCCCAGCCCATGGCTCCCTGTTGAGCATATGAAATTGTTTGTTAGAATTATTAAAGGATATAGTCACAGATATATCATTGAGAGCATCATATTAGTATTATATCACCACATAACAAATAGTAACTCTATCACTACTAAAGCCATACAAGTGCAAGTATTTATAATCATTCATCATGAAACGTTGTTGGAAATATAAGAGGAGTAACTAAGAGGGGATGGGTGAATTAGTTACTACTAAAATAAATCCCAAATCCCTTAGATGTCAGTACAAAATACAAACTGAAAAATGAATATTGTTGAAGCTCAGTAAACACATACAGAATGTTGTAACTTGGTAAAAGCTTGACATATAAACTTTAGATGTTATCTGTGAAACCCAATTTGGGAAAAACCACCAATTGCAACTAGTTATTATTTTTCACTCTTCTGAAGTGAGCCCTATTAGGAGCCAACCCTATTAAAGGTTACAAAACACACTGTTAGGTGTGATCTTGTTAAAGGATTTAATCAACCTATTAGGAGTGGCCTTGTTTGAGGTCTTTAGACAATTCAATAGAATTGCCACCTTGTTAGAGGATTTGCAAATAATTGCTAAGATAACTCTATTAAGAGATTTAGATCACTGTTATAATGGTTAGAGAGTAACAATGAGATGACCTGATTTGAATACAATTGATTTTTTGATTACAAATCTCTTTTCTAGCTTGTACTTGATCCTTCCTGATTGAATATGGCTTTTCTACTTCACAAGGATACTCTACTTATCCTTCAAATTTTCTTCCTTTTCTCATTATTAGATCTTCAATAACAACTTCATTATTTTTCACACTCTTACACTTTGAAATCACAACTTAACTTTATACTTATATCTTCCACTTTGTCAACTTAGCTCAAATATAACTTAGAATAATTAATATTCATCACCATAGTTGGCTAGAATCAATAGATAAATCAATTAAGCTTAATATGCCAAAATAATAAAATCTTTCATTAGCAAACCTAGCTCGATAGAAACTAACTCAGAAATGAGTTCCTTTGTTAACCATCAGAAGCTTGGTTAACACTGAAAACTTGCTAAAATGCTTTGGCGATTGAGTGAGCTTGGTTAGCATTGGTTTCATAGAACCAACTTTCCTTTATCAATCGAGTGAGCTCGGTTAACACTCATTTTCTACATACTTTCCTTTGATGCCCAAGTGAACTTGGTAGACAAAAAAAATTGTCTTTACTAGTCGAGTGAGTTCAACATATACTGACTGATAATGATATAAAATTTGTGTAACATCAAGGACAACACATAATTAATCAATTGTGTCCAACATATAGAATTTAATAATTCATATTAAGTATTCCAAAATTGTTTCTAAGCATTATGTGAAGAAGATTATGTATCTATCACAAGTATCAAAAGACACAACATAGTTCAAAATACATTCAAAAATACAAGTACAACAATAATGAAAAGGAAGAAATATGCATAGCTCGATACAGAGGAACAGTACATGATTATATATTTTGAGACCAAAGAAAAGAATATAAGTTGCATTATGATAGTGGGGTGCTTGAAAAGATTCAGCAAACTTATTGGAGATGGTCTGATATGCACCGAGTGCTTAGCTTCTATGGTTCATCATGCAAAGATGACAAATGAATAAAGAAAACCACTAAGAAGTTAACAAGCCTAATTTTCATCTAGAAGAAAGCAAGGAGTTTGAGTCATTTTTATCAATCAATAATTTATAAACTTATCAACATCTGATAATATTCTTAATATTGTTGTAGGAATATGCATGACAGATGGAATGATAGAGTCTAGCACAAGATGTGTCTGAGGAAAATGTTGAATTTAAAAGTCTTGAGGATAAAAGTGCTCAATGATATGTTTAGGAAGATGTTCTTCATCTAGAGGGATCCCCATTTTAGAAGCAAGCACAAAGTCAATTACATTAATCATCGTACATAGCAAGACATCTTGGTGAATAGAGACCTGATAATATTTTGGAGACACGTGCGAGTTTTCTTGGAGGTCATTCTTGTTACCAAGAATAGATGCAGCCTCTAGGGGATTGCTCACTATGGAGAAACATGTGGATGAAACAAATATTTACATCCTTGGTTTTGTGTAGGAGCTTACTCAATTCAAGATCATTTTGTTCAAACCATTCCATAAATTTAACAAGGAAAATATATGTCTATGATAGTTGTGAGTCATATTATGATTCATTAAAATAACTAAGCTCACAACTTTATTAGCAAGAAATTGAGATTAGATGGCATGAAGAGGCGTGTCAATTTATTTCACATCTTCTCACTTCTATATAAACTACAGATGCAAGAGAGAATTCATATACATATACAATTCCGAAAAAATTACTCAAGTTATCATGGCACACTTGATATATTATTTTCTAATTGGTGGAGATAATGGATTTTTGAACTAAGCTCATGGATGTTGGATTATTCAATAAATTTACGGGTGATTCTAGAGTCAAGCTATATTGGATGGATCACCATAAAGAGTGTCTTCAGTACAAATTTATTTTTGGCATGATCGGAAAGAAATATTTATTTTATTTTATTTGCATAAAGCTTTAGAGTTAAAATATTATAGTTTCATCCTTTATAACTATTATTTTAATTTTATAAATAATTTATATGATACATAAGTGGTAATGATCAATTATAGAATTTTAAAATTAAGCATCATAGATATTGAGAAATATTTAATAATTTCTGAATCTATGTTTGGTTTGTCTCCCTATTATAGGAGTTAAAACACATTCTAGACTATTTTAAAATTGTGTCCATATATTTGATCTATCACATCATGATTACTAAATTGTTTATAATTGATGTGTGTAGAATTTTATAAAGTTTTTTTTTTGAACTTATAATACTGATTCTATCACCCTTTGACACTGGTCTTTATATTTTACATAATTCACAATCCATAAATTGGTAATTATTCCATATCATTCCTTTGAAGAATTAATATATTCATTTTTTTGCATTAATCCATACTTATTCTTATTTTGAAAACATTCATTTATTATTATTAATTCATAAATTGCAAGTTTGAAGTTTTATATGATCCCTTCCATTTGGGAAACTTTCAATACATTCACATGCTAATCAATCTACTAAAAGTGTCTTGGACTCAAGTGTTTTGTTTAGGATTAGGTACACCCGCCTTGGTTTTGTAGAGCTAGAAGTGCAAGGAACTTGAACTACATTGTTCAATTTTTTCAGGTTGGCCATCACTAGTTGGATATCCCAATATCAAGTTGGAAAGACTTGTAGGATTTTAAACTGCAGTTTTGGCAATTAACAAGGCCCTCACTCTTAAGATTCTCCATATTTTACCTCTAGTTGTTCAACCAAAGATAACTAGATTTATCAAATCCAGTTAAATTCTTGACAATATCATTGTGGTTTTGGAAGGAATGGAATGGGCTAGGACTTCTAAGCAGCAAGTCATCTTTGTCAAGATTTATTTTTCTAAAGCCTATGACGATTGAGTGGCCTTTCATTCTAGCAATTCTTCAGGCACATGGATTCAGTCCTACATTCATTTACTCCATGGAAATGCTCTTTGGCAATGCCTCATCTTGCATTACCATCAATGGGCACCAATATGATGTGTTTACCTTACATAGGTCTATTTTTCAAGGGTGTCTATTGGCCCCTACTCTTTATGTGCTTGTTGTTGAAGGTTTTGGTGACTTGTTGGCTAATTTGATTTCTTAAGGTCTTATTCATTGAATTTCCCTACCTGATTCACTTGTTCATCTTGTGAATGGGTATTTTGCAGATGATTCCTTTCTCACTCTCCTTGAGGAGGAGGATAATATCTCTAATACTCTTTAGTATTCAAACACTTTTTTTCTTGCCTCTAGCTTGGCCATTCAGTGTCACAAAACACTTTTCTACCAAGAATCCTTTCTGACTGTGCCTCTTTGGTTTTCTAAGTACAATTGGAAGTGCATTCAACATGGTGAGTTTTTTTCATTTCTTGGGCATTCCTTTTTCTTCTCAAGCTTCTTCTCTAAACCTTTGGAATGTTGTGCTTGTTAAGATCAAGAAGAAGCTTCAATACTAGATTACCAAGCTACTTTCCCTGGTTGGTAAATTCCATGTTTGTTCCAAAGTTTTGGCAACTACTCATGTGTATTATTCCTTTTGTTGGGCACCTTCTAAAGCTTCCTACTTGAAGCTTGATAAATTACTTCATGATTTTCTTGGGATTCAAGAGTTGATAGCCATGGCTTTCACAATGTGGCTTGGGAATATTGTTTCCTTCCCAAGGACATTCACGATCTTAGCCTTATTTCTACCCAAAAGTAAGTTACTACTCTTTGTGCCAAATGGGTGATTTTTGATATTACTAGAGATGAAGCTTGGAAGGTGCTTCTCCTACATTGAATTTCCTCTAGTTTTCTTATTAATAGACCTTCCTAGAAGGGTATTGGATTTTAAACCCTTCTTACTATGTCTAAGCCCGTGAATATACAAGAAACTTTTGTCATCAAAATCATTTGTTTAGGGATGGCTTGTCCATAAATTAGCAGAATATGTAATGCCCCGCCAGGAGATCCTTGGAATTTTCCAAGGATTCAAATCAAGCCAAGATATATATATATTTTTTTTTTACAAGTATGAATGCACATGAAAACATCATACAGGGATCACAACGATCGCAACGGAAGACTTCAACGCAATCCTGGCAACCAACGAATCTCCGAACGCCACTACCCAACTAACACACACAAAAAGCCAACAACAACAACGCACATGATGAGGGAACAAGAAAAAACCACTCATCAACAAAATAGCAAGCTGGGGGTAAAATGTAGAATCCTGAAATTTGGCTAAGCCTGAAATCCTGAAGCCCTAAAAATTGGCTAAGTCTGGATTTCTGAAGCTCTAAAATTTCCTAGAATCCATAACTTATCTCCGAGAGGTCTGAAACCTATCTCAAACGATTTGTCGCATATATTAAAATATATCTTAAGTATAAGAAATTAAATATACGTCAACTTATACTTAACAATATATTTTAAACCCCTAGGAAATCTGTTTTGAACCTAGAAGGTGTAAAAACCAAAAGGGTGTCCAAAACCAAATTCTAAACTTTCATCCGACAAGCCTAGATAGCCCCTGTTTCTCACGCGAGAAAGAAAATTGGTCTCGAGTTCCACGCGAGATCTTTCACCGCTTCACGCAAGAAAGTATGCACTTCACACGAGGACTACTGAGCTTCGTGCAAGGATTCGCATTCTTGCACTAGGATTCCTATGCGTCGCGCGAAGATTTACATTCTCGCGCGGGAAGTGTATTCTTTCGCGCGAGGAAGAAACAGTCTCATGCGAGGAAATTACAATCTCGCACGAGGAAATAAATCAGCGCGACACAAAACACAAACAAAAGCTAAACAAACAAGGAAACCTCCACACCGGGGAGTACCAGATCCACGTAAATCGAGGAATGAACACTCGAGAGCACTAATAGCAAGGAAAGAGGAACATCTAACCACCTAAAACATAAAAGCAAAGCACATACTAAAATAAACATTGCAATGAACAAAATACATTTCAGGAACAAAACAACCAAACTAAGTACGCGGTTCCTCCCAACCGTCAATAGCATCATAAGACCATCGTGGGTCCTAGCCATCCCCCGTGCGTAACATCCCAAGCCACCGACCAAATCGTCGGTACTGTCATAATAGGGACGTCACTACTAAAAACATGCAATAATAACACCATAAGAAAATCTAACATGCTAGTGATAACGCATAAGATAATCCTACAGTAGATAACATCACCTATCACATGCTAAACAGTAGTAAGCAACATATATACTACTAAAGCAAATCACATCATCTAATCATATACTAAACATCATAATAAGGGAATGTGCCAAATAAAATAACATCATCTAAACATGATATACAAGCATCCTAATGAAAGCATAAATCACAAGAAAGCATACTCCAGAACCTAAAGTACCAAGTGAAAACATCCAGCAATGGTCGCACTAGGACAAAGATCGTCTCTGTACACCGATCCCTAGCAGTGGTGAAGGTAGCTACGCCTCCCAACCATGTGGCACCCGTGGGTCCACACCCGTCGTGCTGATGGAGATAATGATCCAACCACAACCACACATAAAACACAACATCCATGGCTAACACTCACGCCAGATAGTATGATGGTTGAACCAAGAAACTAAGACAATGCAAGGAGTACAAGTCCTGGTCAGACACTCAATAGGCTACTATGTAGGGGCTGACATCTTGGAGAGTCGCTTGGCATCAAAAAGCCCAAGCTCGGATCGTGTGTCCTCAAACTTAAACAGGTGCTCAGGTTGTTTCCTCGAACTTAATCGGGTGCTCACACATTTTACTTATCTTAAGTTTATTAACAATCACACATTTTATTTAGTTATCACTTATATAAAGCTTCCTCTGCCAACCCATGACGCCATGATCGTCAGGCTGCGAGATAGAAGCCCCCTCCAGATGCTACCCTATCCTACCCATGCTCATCCTACAACAAGTGCCCGTGGGCATGCATACTCCCATCCCAACCCCAATCATCATAACTTTTGGAAGTACCACGGAAGATCGAGCCTCGCAAGTCACTCGACAAATGTACGCAGACGTACTCGTGTGTGGCGCACCACCATCACGAAGATCATAACACAAGGACAGGAATGAGAACACAATGCAAAGAAAACCCCCAACTGAAGCAACACGGGAAGGATGGATTCTACACGAATCCCAAACCAATAAAATCATACATCATGAAATCACTCAACCGACCTCAATCCGAGAGTATGGATTCTACATGAATCCCAATGATGTAACAAGACCAAACATTGTGAACTCACTCAACTGGCCTCAATCCAAGAGTATGGATTCTACACGAATCCTAGTGTTCACAAAACAAAAGCAAAGGTCTAAACGAAACCATAACATGTAACAAATCACTCAACCGAACACAAAGTCAGGAGTACAGGTGTGACACGCATCCCAATGCAATAAAAAGGTACAAAGGTGGTCTAACTGATATCCAAATGGATCATCCAGGTCCACAAACCATAATGTGCTAAGAAAACTCGAGAAAATAGGGTGGCACGCAAAACAAGGTAAAAACCCCAAAAATTTGGAAAACTACAAAATTAAAACCCATTTGGCTTTTAGGTTCAAAAACCCCAAAAATCCAAAAATAAATGGAATCGGACACCGTATGCAAAAACGGCCAGCATAACGGTACAAAACTCCAAACCCTCTTCCCAAAAAATAGGGAAATGTTCATACCCGCCCAACTGGGTAGAACTAACATACAGAAACGGAGGGGAACACTAGTTCTCAACCTCCAAACAAACGACTACCAAAAACAAAAGCAGAAACGGAGCAGAAACAATAAAATAGGAAAGCCCTACCTCACAGCCAAAAGGGAAAAACCAGAATCTAAACCATAAAATAAATATCCCGCAGAAGTAGCTGAAAATCATGGCAATCCAAAGTTTCCCCGAGCTGGATCCAACAAGCCCAACCTCGCGACGATCCAACACCCGTGGCTCCCACATCGAACAAAACAGTAAATCCTCATGAAGAGGATTTTTGGGTTTTACTCTCCAACTTTCCAATTTGAAAGTGAGAAGTGAGGAATTAAATTCCTCATTGGATACTTATTCACTTTTTGGGTGAATAATCAATTAGGGCATTTAACCAGTCAATCTAGTTAAACTTTGAATCAACCCAAACGAAAACAGGATATTCCTATAAATAGGAATTCATCTATGGCAAAGCTACCAGAAATTAAAATAAATCAATTTAAAAGCCCGAAAACCCAAAAAACATAAATCTCCTTAATAACTTCCGCGACAATGCGAACCTCTAAATGCACAGACATGCTTACTAGTCTAATCACCTAATGCAAATGAGTTTGGATCTAATAATCACCAAAAGGTTTAAATTAAACATTTTAATTAAGGATACGTTGACCATACAAAGGCGACATTGGTAAAATATGATCGGCTGGATCACTAACTCCATGTGCCACTGCCAGGGATATAATCCTGCACACTAAACAACACGATCAAGTGCAATTGCATATAATAACATAGTCGAGGCAATAAATGCATTAAATCACCTAATTTAACCATTTATTTAATTATATTAAAATAATATATTTACATCACTCACGTTCGCATAAAGCATAACAACGCAGGAATGAAGTAAATAACCATAGCATTAAATCCATCACATAACATAATAGAGGTATGTCCAAATACCAGATAACCAGATATCATCATAAAACACACTGTCATCTCAAAATGGCATCATCATGCAATATGATTAACTGAATAGCATAGTAGTCTAATATCTATGATACTGGAATCAAAGAGCAACATTTGACCCTCAGGTCATCTCAAATGTAAAACATCACATGAGTAACAAATATCTCTCTAATCAGAAATATAACAAAGTAAATGTCTACAGCACATAACCAAAGAATCCAACATGAACAATCCATTCTAATTACTTAAGCATTTAATAATGATTGATTACTCTACATTAAAAGGGCATTTAAAACACATAAGCAAACATAGTCATAAACATCACTAAGCACTACTACAGGAGCCTAGTCCGGTGTAGCATGGTAAAAGAACATAGTGCAATCTCTGCACACATCTCAGGGTAATCACAGAACAACCTCATGATACCAGATCGATCTTGGTAACCACTGGCACAAACCTCAGTGAACCAAAAATCACATCATAATCTCAAAGATTAGTCAAAAGCATAAACAAAGCAACTGATACATAAACATAAATCCAAACACCTCAACGGTGTAGACCACTCAGGGTCACAATCATGATCCCATCACAACAAAAGATCATCAAGGTTGCATCCATCACGATGACTTACAAAAGTCAAATGGGAGAGGCACTACAGAATACATGGTGGTCTCCCCTTTTTGTTGATGAAGGGGTTCCACTTGCTAAAGTCTATGGTATTAGTGCTCTGCACTTTCATAAGAGAGGCATAAAAATGCCTAAGGATTTTTTTTCTAGGGATACTATGAACCTTAGATCATAGAAGGACATACAATATCAATTATTCCTATCCCATCCAAATCGGCAGACTTTTGAGGTCTTGGTGTCTACCATACCTTCACACATGCTTCATAAGATGGGAATTAAACCTATTAAGCCTTGGTGGAAAGATCCGAAGTGGTATCCTTGCACTCCTCTTCTCAACTATAAGCTAAATATGTGATACCAATGGTTAGTGCCCCATTTTCCAATGGTTAACACCCTCAACCAATGTTGGCACTTGCAGTCTTCCCAAAGGACTTAGGGATTTTGCTTCAATAATATTTAGATCATCTTCACAATGCCAAAGATAGCTCACTTTTCTTTGTGTGTTCTTTTCTAGGGCTTACCCCTAGGTTCTCAACTCAAGCATCTAAGTATTCCAAAGCCTAGGTATCCTTTCTATGGACATCCAAAAAACTTGTGTCCACATGTTTTGTTTTAGTAGATTGGCTTAATAGTATTGGAGTCAGATTCATGATTTTTTTAGTCCTTTTAGTCCTAAACCTTTCTCTTTGCATATGATTTTTTTGGGGGATTCACCTCAAATTAATTTCAAGTACAACTAGATTTGGCATGTTTCTAGGATGGAGATCCACTCTCTAGAAAGATAGAAATGTTGTTCTTTTTGTTGGAATATTCAAATGGGAAGAGTACTTCTAAGGCGGGGAATTGAATCAGAAATACCTAGTTTTTAACCTTTTACTATCTTTTAAACATATAACTAAAACACAAATTGCATGCATGTAAACATATAAAGCAAATCACATGCACTATCACATAACACCAGAATTGATAACCCAGAAATCCTCTATGAATAAAAAGGTAAAACTAGGGTGGGGATGATACCCACAAAAATCATTATAGCAATCAATGTTCAACTACTTTTGATGGTCTTCCCTGTGAAAGGCCTACCCTATTAAAGGCTTTACACTATGTCAATAGTGACCTAGTTAGAGGATTTACAAAACACTTTACATGAAGCATCACCCTGTTAAAGGATTTATAATCGGTTGTTAGACCCACCTAATACATAGGATTTTTAATCACCTCCAAAGGTTTTCCACCTAGCTATTAAGCTAACCTATCAGTATAGGATTTCAGCATCTAATACAATGGTAACAAAGTATTAGAACATTTGACTTGATAATATGCAATCTCTAATTGTTGGGTTCAGGCACTTGATCTGCTCTCTTTTGATCTTGGTCCTCTGATCTGATATCTGTTCTTATTCCTTATCCCTTGTGTTTTTCTAATCAACTAGATATGAAAATGTTGTTTTATTCTTCTAAGTCTTTCCTTCTTCTCACTAAAATTTTGCTTTAATCTCCCCATACACTATTCTCTCCCACATGTGCAATGGTGCATTCGGCCTCCTTATAAAGAATGTGAAGACTTAGGGTTAGTTGTGGATCTATGATTCATATTGAATCTCAAATTCCTACTTATACCTTGCATTTTTCTCATTGGTTGCATGTCTTCTCCATTTTTCTAATTGGTTGCATGTAAATCATATAGGGAATGTGAATGTGAATGATTCGTCCTTATCCTTTCTCTCCTTCAAAATCTCTCTATGTTGGCTCCAAAAATAGTTTACATCTTAGTTTTTGAAGGCACAAACTATTATGTTGATCCTAAGTTACTCAACACATATTGTGTTCCTGATGCTTGGCACATACTATTTTTGGATTGTTCAACATCTACTACATTTCCGATTTTCTCAGCACCTGTTATATCCTAGTTTGCTCAACACCTATTATATCTTGTATTTCTCAACACATGAATGTCCCTAGATCACTTGACATTTGAACAATTCTAGATCACTCAACATACATTGTGTACTCAGCATATATAGTGAAAATGGTTATGTGTGTTGACACTCAATTGTCAAAACTATTCTTTTGACCAACATTCTCCCCCTTTGACATGAATGTCAAAAACACTTAACTAAGCATTTATGAACTTAACCTTATTGAGTACATTCTTTATTTGCTTGGAATTCATGCAAAATTTCAAAATATATTGTATGTAACAATATACCTTATGACTCCCCTTGAGTTGATTATGCCTTGTCAAATCTTGAAACTGAAATTTTATGCTTAAGTGCCTGATCCTCTCTGTTCTTTATCCTATTTCTGCATTTTGAGCCTATATGTTGTATCTGATCTGTGTGAAGTTCAAAATTTTGCATCTCCTCCTTTCTCCTTATTACTTGACTCCCCTTTTTGGCTATTTACAAACTTTCCACTCGATTCTCAAAATGAATAAAAGAATGTAATAAAAAATGAGCAAAATTTTCAAAAATTTGGTAATCTCCCATATTTATATATACATATATCCTTATTTCTTCCCCTATACATATTTCTCCCCCTTTTTGACACTAATGTCAAAGGGTTCTATAGAGTAATACCATTTTTAGCCAAAAATGTGTTATTTACCTCCAAGAGTATCTTCAGAGCTACATCCCAATTTTCTAGTGCAATGTTCAATGACTTATGCTAGACGGCAATCTCTGCTACTAGATGTACAAGTCCATTTGAGGTAGAAAGATTTGAATCTTTCTTGAGGACTATTTCTACATACATTTTCTCCTTATGGAGTACCTCCAAGTGAGGGGTTATAGAGGAATGGATTTTCATCAACTTAGCTTTTGTATTATCCTCCTCTACTATTAATACAGCTAATTATCTTTGAGTGTGAAGCATTTAAGAAAAATGCTTCTCACTTTGACCTGGAGTGGTGGGGAGTTGCATACTAGAAATCTTTAGATTCCTTTCCAAGCTCATTATTCTCTAGCTAGTCTCCTATGTGAAATTGGAAAAATTGCACAACTTGTTGTACATGGAGAATATATTCCCAAGTACAGTCTTTACTCTTTACAATTTCTTAGCCAGCTCAACTTGAGATAGTGTTATATCACTAGATATCTTCTCATTAACTTTACCTTGGAACTTCCTCTCTAACCATTCACTTAATTTGGTATTTGCATCATCATCTTCATTTGTCAGTTGGTCAACTATGTTAGATAGTTTCTCTACTATTGGCCTTGACTCATCAGGTGTCTGCAAGCTGAAGGCATCCATAAAGATGTCCTTTAACTCATTCAGTGCTTGCCTATATTTATATTCTTTTCTCAATACCTCTTGTGTCCTTCTATACAATGCACTCTACATCTCATTAATTTTTTCCTTAATGAGGTTGTTGGATTCATAGTAGGGTATTTTAATTTCTTCATCTAGCTCAAGAATTCCATAATGAAGTGTCCTGGCTACCCTTATTGAGCTTGAGCCTAGTATTCTAACTTGCAATTCTAGCATGTGTGTGCTCAGCTTCTGAAGAGTTTGAGTGGGAGTACCTATTTTGGGTAGTTGAACCAAAGTTTGTATTGCAGATTCCTCCACATTTCTTGTCTCTTCCTTCTCTTCTATTTGTCTCACTTTTTCACTATCAATGGCTAGGGTTGTACCTGCTAACTATACTAATTTTTCTTTTTCCTCCACTGCTGCTGCACTTGGCACTTGAAGTGCATTTATGATTGCTTTTGGTGGAGATGGTGGAGGAAGTAATAGGATTCAAGTAGTTTGAGTGGTCAAAGGTGGTTCTTGTGTTTTCACCTTGACTTTCTTCGATTTTACTACTAACTTTTGTAACTCATCAACACTGACCAGTATAGGACTTGTGCATAGTCTAGCTACTTGGGTTGATTGGTCAAGGATCTTTGTGAGATCCTCTGTAGTCAATAACATCCTTTATTTTGATACTCTCTGCAGGTGTGAAAATAGCATGAGGAAGGCTAGGAGGTGATAGTTGTGTGTCTTGCACACTTTGTTCTTGTTGCTCATTTCTACCCTTTTCTTCCTCTTTCTCCTCTTTATTCTCCTCTTCATCTTTCTTTTCTTCTTCCACTTTCTTCTCTTCCTCAACCTTCTTCTCTTCTTCCTTCTTTTCTTCTCCCTTCTTTCCTATTTTTTTTATTTCCTTTATCTTGGCACTTGCTTCTGCCTTGTATTCCTCATCAAAAACATCATCAATTTTCTTATTAATTATTTTCTACAACTATGTATATTTTCTCACAACATCTTCAATTTTATTCTACAAACTACTAAATGCCCTATGCTTTGGAGTAAATCTACTATTGTGCCTCTTAACTGCATTAGTTATTTGACCTTTAGTCAAATCAGGCAACAATCTAGCTAAAATAGACTCCCTTATTTCCTTTTCCATTTGTAAGAAAAAATGCCATTTTTCTTCTACTATTTTATACAACTCTTTGGGCATTGAGCCATCTAGCTCTAGAGGTGTGTGCTTGTACTCTGCCATCATTGTATAAATAGATTCCTTTGTTTTCTTTTTCTCTTCCTTTGTGAGCTTATTGAAATCTAAATTCTTCAAATCTTTTAAGTCTCCATTCCTAATTTTTGCACATAATTTATCAATTGAAGACTTAGGTGGATGACTTACCACTTTGTACTGACTATTATCATTTGACTATATATTTTCTTCATCTGAGTCAGGTTGGGCTACATATTTTCTTCTCTTCCTTGGCTCCTCGTCAATCTTCTTGGTGGCTTTCTTCTTATTTTCTACCTCTTCATTAGCCTTTTGAGTAGTGGCTCTGGTGGTGGCTCTAGTAGTAGGCTTCTTTGCTGCAAGTTTTGTCACTTTCTTTGCCTTGGGTTAAGGAGAAAGTTGAGCTTTAGCCTTTCTTTTAGTGACCTTCATTATAATAGGTTCTTCCTCAACTTCTTCTTCCTCTGCACCTTTTTCCTTATCCTTACCTAGACCCTGTGTCAATTCTAATGGCTCCTACCTTTGCTTGCCTTCTTCCTCACTATCTCCTGCTTCTTCATCTACTTCCTCTTCCTCTATTGTGCCTACTGCTTCAACACCAAATTTATTCTTTATCTTTTTGATCAATTTTTCGTTCTTCTTCACTATAGTGGTTGTTTTAAGGGCTATAACCACTTTAGATTTAACAACATCATAAGTTCCAAAATGTTTCTCTACCTTGTCAATATCTTCTACAAGTAGTGTTGTTATTGCTACAGAGGCCTAATCAACATCAAGTTCATAACCTAGTGGCCTAGGCCATCTCACTCTAGGTACAACTACTTGTATATAAGTGTAATCAATATCCACAAGAAAGCAAATTTCCTTTACATGTTGCTCAACCAGTGAGACTGGTATACTCATCCTTTGTTTCATGGATTTCTTGAAGTCCTCAAAGTAACTTGTCATCTGAGCATCAAAATTGTCTCCCATTTGATCAATGAAGTCATTGATTTGTGTGAAAATTGTCTTGTTAGGATCTGATCTAACCTTTCCAACTGATGGAAATTCCTTCATAACATAGAAAAATATGCAGACCAACAGTGATCTAAATTTGCATTGGGTTCCTTTTGATTTCTTTATGGCTCCCAAATTTTCATTGATTTGTTGTAGCATAAACTCTACTAGATCATATGTGTGGTCCTTCTTTACAAGTTTGTAGGCTACATCCACTACTATTCATGACATGCTATTCAATCTACTTGATTGATAGAATTTGTGAGATATGACTGTAACATTGAAATCAAGTAGTGGATCAGTAATGGTATCAATGGTCATTCCCCTGTTATTCCATTTAGCACCAATGTTCTTCTTTATGGCCTCCTTTTTATCACTTCTCAAGGTCTTAGGCTGATCTAGGGTTGGGAAACCAGTAACCCTATGAATAATTTTCTTTGTAATCTTCATTGGCCCTATTTCTAACCAGAATGACCCATCATGAATTTGACTCAACACTATACAAATCCATTCAGTCTTAAACACAATGGGGAAAACTAGGGCTATAGTTAAACCCTTCTTTTCAATTATTTGAAACTCATCCTTCAATGCACCTCTATCACCCAACTTATCAAAGGCATTGAAAATTTCTAAGTCACCCATGGCTCTAATCTTATAGTTATAGCATTTTCTGACATCTGGGACCATTACAACTTTGTCTAGAATGACTGACAAAGCACCAAAAGGGTCATTTTTATAGGAAACTTCAAGAATGGGCCTAAATTCTGGCTATTTGACTTCATTACTAACAAGTTGAATTTCATGACTTTCCTTCCCCTTAGTGGTTTTTGACCCAGATGCCATTGTTTATCGAACTAGGGTTTAAAATTAAATAAACTTTCAAGTTCTGTGTAGCTTGGCACTTTAGTGATATACATATTGATCAATGAAATGGAGTTGAATTATGGTTGGAATTGCTACAAATCGCCACTAAATCACTATGTGATCACCTATTCACTCTGCTCAACTTTTCTCTTTGTTTGAATGGCTTGAAAATGAACAATTTTCACCTTTATTAGGTTCAAAAACCTAGCATTTATTGCATTTGTGCTTATAGCTGTATACTTGGCTTCCAAAGATTTTATCAACTCAGCTTCCACTAAAGTTCATCTACTTGGCAGCTACTATCTAATTTCACTCATCATCAACTAAAATTTTCAATTGCTCAGGAGCCACTAAAATCTCTTACTCGGCATCCACTAGTTTATTTAACTCGGCATGTACTGAAGTTTTACTCGACAACCAAAGGTAGCTCAGCATCATCTTCTAACTTTTAACTTGGCATCTTTTCTCATGAATATTTCTTCTTTGCAGTACTTCTATGTTTTTTTGGGTTGATGTATGATACATCTTTATATGTATCAACCTCATGTATTTGTCTTGTGCTTAATTGGATGAGGTGTGATTACTTGACCTCTTGGGTGAAGTGATATCTCTATTTGATGTGTTGCATTCAACTTTCTTCTTCCATGTCTTGTTCATTTGTCCTCTTATTTTTTCAACCTCAACCTTCTCTTTTCCTTTGTTGACTTCAGTCTTTGGTGCTTTTGACTTTGTAGGACAATTTTTGCTGATATGACTAGTCTTCAAACAACTAAAACATGTAGTTTGGTTTAGCTACCTATTGTAACTTCCCTTGAAATGTGTCCTTATGCAATTTTTATGAATGTGTCCATACTCTTGACAATAGTGATAGCTATACCTAGTATTATAATCCCAATTGTAGTGATTTGTATGATTGATTCCTCTTGCAGGCTGATTAAGTGTCCACATAGGCTTTGATCTGCATTCAAATGCTCTATGTCCATACTTTTTGTAGTTGTAGCAATGACCTTCAAATCTTAGTGTCCTCATGGTCTTGGTTCTGTAGTCTTGTGTTGAATGTCCTTGCTTTTTACACTCATGACAAAAGTTTTCATTTGTAGGCTTATCATGTTAATGACTATTCTTGCTTCTGCACACATTAAAGGTATGTCCCTTTTTACCATAGAAATGAAAAGTAGGTTTAGTTTTCTTACCTTTTTTGCTTCTTTCTTCAATAATCTTGGATGATTCTCCTCGTTTAGTGCTGATGTAGCCAAGTCCTGAAGTATCATTACTAGCCCTTGGTGATTTCAGCAATTGTTCAAAGTACTTGATGGCCTCATTGGGTTTGTTGTAACTTTCTACTATTTCCTTTTCTCTCTTCAATTCATTTTGCAGTTGTTCATTCTACATATTCAAGGTGTAAATCTCAATGTCCTTTATGTTTGCCTCATAATGAGCATTCATCATCTGGCTTAAGGTGTCTAGGTGCATGTTTGAGATCTTTTCAAATTCAATTGTCTTCTCTTCTAGCCTATTGGTGAGATTTCTCTTGTCATCTTCTATCATGGCCTTGTCTTCAATAGCTATTTCTTTTGTTCAGTCACTTCACAAAGCAATATGGCTTGTGATTATTGTTCAAGCTTGAGTAATCTTATTTCTTTAGCTTGTGCTCTATTTTTCTCCATTAATTATTCTATTGCTACATCAAATTCCTTGGAATCTCCATTGGAAAACACTTATGTGGTGTCAATCTCCTTGAAGCGTATGTCATTTTCAGCTATGGCTATCTCCTTCCTTCTTTTTAAGGATTTTCTCAGTTCCTCTCTAGCTTCCTCTACTTTGTGTAGAGCTAGTTGCACATCAATCACTCGGTTGTCAATAATCTTCCCAAGTTTGTAGACTTCCATCTTCTGACCTTTTTCTCCAAGATGTTAGGCTTCTCCTTGTGAGAACCAGTGCTCTGATACTAATTGTTGGAATATTCAAATGGGAAGAGTACTTCTAAGAGGGGGGGGTGAATGAGAAGTACCTAGTTTTTAACCTTTTACTATCTTTTAAACATATAGTTGAAAAACAAATTGCACGCATGTAAACATATAAAGTAAATCACATGAAATAACACATAACACCAGAATTGATAACCCAAAAACCCTCCAAGAATAACAAGTTAAAACTGGGGTGGGGATGATACCCACAAAAATTAGTGTAGCAATCAATGTTCAACCACTTTTGATGGTCTTCCCTATGAAAGCCCTACCCTATTAAAGGCCTTACACTATGTCAATTGTGACTTGGTTAGAGGATTTACAAAAAAACTTTAGATGAAGTGTCACCCTATTAAAGAATTTACAATAGGTTGTTAGACCCACCTAATACATAGGATTTTCAATCACCTTCTCGAAAGGTTTTCCACCTAGCTATTAAGTTAACCTATCAGTATAGGATTTGAGCATCTAATACAATGATAAGAAAGTATTAGAAAATTTGACCTAATAATATGCAATCTCTAATTGTTGGGTTCAGGCACTTGATCTACTCTCTTCTGATCCTTATCCCTTGTGCTATTTTGATCAACTAGATATGAAAATATTTTTCTATTCTTCTAAGTCTTTCCTTCTTCTCACTAAAATTTCACAATAATCTCCCCATACACTATTCTCTTCCACATTTGCAATGGTGCATTTGGCCTCCTTATAAAGAATGTGAAGGCTTAGCATTAAGTATGGATCTACAATTCATATTGAATCTCAAATTCCTTCTCATACCTTGCATTTTTCTCATTGGTTGCATGTCTTCTCCATTTTTCTGACTGGCTACATGTAAATCATATAGGGAATGTGAATTATTCATCCTTATCCTTTCTCTCCTTCGAAATCTCTCTATGTCGGCTCCAAAAATAGTTTACATCTTAGTTTGTGAAGGTACAAACCATTATATTGATCCTAAGTTACTCGGCACATATTGTATTCTTAATGCTCGGCACATACTATTTTTGGATTGCTCGACATCTACTACATTTCTAGTTTGCTCAGCACCTGTTATATCTTGGTTTGCTTAGCACTTGTAATATCTTGTATTGCTCAGCACATGAATGTCCCTAGATCACTCAACATTTGAATAATTTTGGATTACTTAGCATACATTGTGTACTCGGCATATATAGTGAAAATGGTTAAGCATGTTGACACTCAATAGTCAAGACTATTCTTTTGACCAACACTTTTCTCTCATGACTTTCTTGATATTAATTTAGCTATTTATACTAAAACATGTATATATAACAATGTTATGATGCATATTTAGGTACAAGCAAACAAGGTTGCACCTAATGTGGCCCACCTTTAAGAGATGCCTAACTATTGGGGAAATTCTCTATGTATTATTGTTAGGATACCTCTAAACTCTAGCTCTATTGACCATTCTTTGTCATATGGTTAGAGCTCCTCCACCCGTCGGTCACACACTCTAAGGTCTCAGGCTCCCCACCACTCTCTTGATGGAGGAAATAATAGTTGTCAGTGTCATTGTGTTTCTCCAACATGACATGGCTCCAAATGGTCACCCCCTTCTCTTGTTTCTCCTAGTGGTTAGACACCCCATGTTTCTTGTTCTCCCACTTGGCCACCTACTTCCTCCTCCTAAGTGTAATTCTTTTGCCTTGATTTGCCAATCTTGCCTCTCAAGGCTAAGGGAGAGAAAGAAAAAGAAAAAGAAGATGATGAAAAATGATTTTTTCCTAACTCACCTCCACACCCATGGATGGTTGGGGAGATAATGATAAATTGATCTGCCTCCCTCTATGGGTACTACTCTTTCTGCCTGAGGTGGATTTTTTTTCTTAATAGTTGTATTATCTTCTGGTTGTATGCGTGAATATGTGGCCTCTGCTAACACACACACTTCAACATGGTCATTGTATGCAGATTCATCCCAGAATGAACATTGGATTGTTCATCCGAAAATCAGCCTGCAAAGTGACCTGTTACTTTCTATCTAAAGGGAATTGCTTGTCAGATATCCTCAGATTCATGGTGTTTAAGCAACTAGACCCTCTAAGAACGAAGTATTTGGCAATGAAATTAAGCTAAGAATGAGTATGCAGATTAATCTAGAATGAAAGATGCAATGTAATCTAAGAACAAATAAAGCAAACTAGATTAAGCATATACATGATTAAACTAAAATGAGATTAAACTAAGAATGAGAATATATGCAAGAAATGTAAGTAAATATGAGCATGAATTTCAACAGCAATTTGATGCAAATTCTCCAAATTCATCCTTCAAAATGAAGAGATGAGGGTCTCTTAAATAGACTTTCCTGAAATCCATCAACGGTTGAGATTAATTCGGATCAATGGTTAGGATTGAAGATGAGGTTCAGTCATAAAGGGAGATTCCCAAATTAAAGGGAGTTAACAGATTTAATTTGAGTAGAAAAAGGAGTTAACAGATTTAATTTGAGTAGAAAAAGGAGTTAACTCATTTAACTCATTTTTGATCAATAGTGAACTGGAAATTTCCCTTTCTGAACTGAAGAGAGATTTTGTTGAGATATTTAATTTAATAAAATGAGATATGCTCTCATAATTACTTTTTCTATTTAATTAAATAATCTTTAATTAATTAGAGACACTTTTCTTATTTAATTAAATAACTTCATTTAATTAATTAGGAATGGCTTCCCATTTAATTAAATAACTTTGTTTACTTAATTAGAAGTAAGTACTCCATTTAATTAAATAATTTCATTTAATTAATTAGAAATACCTTTCCCATTTAATTAAATAATTACATTTAATTAATCAAGATAGGTTTATTTATTAAATTAAATAAATTAAATTCCATAGTACATTAGCCTTAGGATATAATTATAATTTAAGTAAAGTATAAATACTTAATAAATAAATTATAATTAAATCAAGTAGATTTAATGCGACTAATATGAGTGTGTACTATAGGAATTAAATAAGAAATATGATGAATGCAGATTAGGGTTTTTTACATCTGACAATTAAGTCAAGTAGAGAATAGCAGAATGAGAATTGCTTATTAGAATAGGTCTTAGGATTGATCAGAAATAGACCAGAATTGGTATCATGGCAATGAGCCAATTTTGGGGTATTACATTTTGCCCCTCTTTGAATGAATGTGCGAGCAGCATGTTCAATTCAAATAAAATCAGAAAGCATGATGCGAACATGAGATTGGTTCCGAAGGTGATGACATGGAGACCAATTGATAAGCTTTTAAGGACTATCTCTAGAATAGAGCTTAATCCCAAGGAATCCAAGTAGAACACCTAGATACCTAAGATTGGTAGCATTTTTTAAGGACTATCTCTAGAACAGAGCTTAATCCAAAGGAATCCAAGTAGAACACCTAGATACCTAAGATTGGTAGAATTTAAAGGACTATCTCCAGAACAAAGTGTAATCTTTAAGGATCCAAACAGAATGTCTAGATACCTGAGATTGATAGCATTTAGAAGATTATCTCCAGAATGGAGCTTAACCTTTAAGGATCCAAATAGAACACCTAGATACCTGAGAATAATAGCATTTAGAAGACTATCTCCAAAACGGAGCTTAACCTTCAAGGATCTAGATAGAACACCTAGATACCTAAGAATAATAAATGATAACAAGGTCCTCATCATGAGTCATAGAGTCATCCCTAGAATGAGGCTTGATCCTCAGGAGTCAGGGTTTAGACTGTCCCAATACTTGTCTATCAAACTCTAAGAAGATTTGTTATAAGGTTGATCAATTGATGAAAAGATAAGATAGATGGCAAAGATGCCAGATAGAAGGGAACAAAATGCACCAATTGATGAGATGCCCCAAGTGATAAGGGCATAAGATGAGAACTAGATGCTTGAAGTAGTAGGTATTCAATGATGTAATCATCCTACCCCCTCGGGAGCGAAATCAAAAGATGACACACCAAAAATAGATGTGAAGCAATATAGCAATAGATACAGAAGAAATTTGAGATTCAACAAAATGTAGAAGAGATCAAAATGATTTGAACAATAAAGAAGAGATCAGAATGATCAGATGAAATATGAAGAGATTAAAATGATCTTGAAGAAATATGAAGAGGTTAGAACGATCTGAAGAAATTTGGAGAGATCAAAACGACTTGAAGAATTTGGAGAGATCAGAATGATCTAAAGAAATATGAAGAGATTAGAATGATCTGAAGAAATATAAAGAGATCAGAATGATCTGAAGAAATATGAAGAGATTAGAACGATCTGAAGAAATATAAAGAGATTAGAATGATCTGAAGAAATATGAAGAGATCAGAATGATCTGAAGAAATTTGAAGAGATCAGAAGTGATTTCGAGATCCAAAAGACCAAGTTTGAGTTGAAAAGATTCCAAGAATTGCAAAGTATCAAAAAGATTTGGATTGCACAAAAAAAAATTTTAAATGCATTTTGAGCCACTTAAGTGTGTCAAATTTTGAATTCAATCCCGAAAAATGGGTTCAGAGAAACCAAAGTAGCCAAGAGGGTGATTAATCAATCATTTGTGCAGTTTATGAAAGAACATGATACTTTGAAGAGATCAGCAATCCCTCATCTAAGAAGGTGAAAGTAGATTTGTAATTCAATTGCATGCTTATGCAAGTGAAGTATGTAATGCAAGACTATGTTAAATGTAACCCTAGGTCTGGTTATCGAGCCTCGACGATTTATCATCACTGGATATAAAATAAAGTTGGTATATTATACAATCCCCACTAACATTGCAATCATGGAAATATGAATATAACATATGTTATTGGTTTTTTAGGATTAAATGAAAGCATTCGAGGCACAAGAAGCCAAAATGACCAGAACATTTGTCCCTTTTAATGTAGCAAGTTAACATAAGCATCAAAGCATAAATGCAAGGATGACCTGAATGTTTCTTGCATGATAGGCACACCAAACACACAAGAGATCCCTCTTATGCTAAGTATTCAGTATTCATTTTGTTTGCAATGACCCCTGCATTCATAACATGAGACAGAAGTGTGCTAGATATACTCGCAGTGACCCGTACGTTCACTTAGTAGGACGAGTATCAGTATGTACTATAGCATGAATATTTCACCCCAACAAACAAGGAGAAGAACCAATTTTATTGACATATCTGTATAAAAGGAGTCAAGGTACACACGATCATCCAATATGAGATAGAGGCTCTTATAGTGGACACCCCTGTTATAGGAATAGATCAACTTATTGGAACTAAACCGCAAACAGAAAGCAAAGAAAAAGATCATGCCCCTAGTCATTACTTCTCTAGTCAAAGATGACATCATCGAGTTTCTTGAGGAGATATGATAAAGAAAAACAAAGCAAACAAAGAAAATGCTCAACATATCCAAACAAGTATATCATTTTCTTTTAGTTCAATGTTTTCGAGATTAATGTCAAGTGCCAATGTCCAGAACATGTAAGAAAGAAATCTCTTCAGTAGGGTGACAACAGTAGGTAGATGCAATTAGAATGATTGGCGACTGAGGTCAAAGAGGAATCTTCACGATGAAGAACCTAAGAAGGACTAAGTGACAGTAGATAGACACAGCCAGGACGACTGGTGACTGACGCAAAAGAGATCTTCCATAAAGGAATCTTGAGACTGTACACTCGAAAGTGTCCCACTCTAAACCCTTCTATCCAAACGATTCCATGAGTTGGAATGCTTAGATGCCGGCTTAGAGCTCCCTATCCATGGAGTGCAAAAGAGTATATTTCAAGAATAAAAAGGCTCTCAGATGAGCCTTTGAGATACTCTTCTTGCTAGTAAACCATGCAATGGGAGGTTCCAAAGACAAGATGCAAGAATGCAAATGTCCCAAGGAGTTCCTCAAGGATGCAATGCAAATGAAGATTAAGCTAGAATGAGAATGTCAAATGCAGCTATGCTAGAATATGAATGAGAGTGTTACAATCCAAATATTAAGCTATGTGAGAGATTATTGCAAAATAGAAGCTAAACTAACATGCAACATGAATCTAAGCTAAAATGCCATGGTATGAGAGAATGTAGACAAGAAATAGAAGTTCTCCACAAAGCTCCAAAGAAACCTATTAGAAAACCTGCAGCATAACAATATTCAAAATGAGGATCGATTGAGGGGGAAAGCTCTCTCCCTTTTAAAGATGTATGGACGGTGGAGATCAAGATGAAGATGGTGGATGATCAACGGTTGAATTCGAAAATAGGAGTGATCCATGTGCACACACAAGTCAACCAATAGAATATAAGTTGACTTGTCATATAAGACAAAAGTCTCACAAGCCTTTTCTTTTATTTGTAAAATAGAAAAAGGACTTTATGTGTGCACTTTAAGTGGGTTAGAAGAATGGGGTCTTTTATTTAATTAAAAGGGGACATGTTCTTTTAATCAAATAATGAACTTAGGATAGCATAGTCAAACTATAGGTTATAATCAAATAAATTGATTATTAGCAATTTGGCTTAGGTAAGTGATTAAATTAATTTAGCCAAAATGTTGAAAAGGGGGCTAATAGTCTAGATGACCATTTTTAGGTGATTACATTTGCCCCTCTTTGACTAATGCGTGATTGATCTGGGAACACATTATGTCAAAGAAAATCGAAGCCAAGTAGGCGATGATAGATATAGATGTCTAATTCCGAAGAGTGAAATGCAGAAATAGATAGCAAGTCCTGAATGCACAGCCTGATAGCAGTAGTACTGAACACTAGGAAGAGATGATGTTAGAATTCAAGAAGAATACTAACACTTAGAAAAGCAGATAGAGTGAGAGCAAGTGAGAAGATCAAACAAATGCTCCTAAGCAGTGATAGAGTATTTCTGCCCCCTCGGGATCGAAATTGAAATGAGGTAAGGGGATGCAAAAACTGGCTAGAAATGAGAAAATTAGAATATAGCAATGTCCAAGATGACAGATAGATGATTAGAAACCAAGAATGACTATAAAAAAATTGATAAAATGCCCCAGTTTGACTAGAGTTGACCTTGAAGGATATAGCATAAAAATAAGGTCGAAATGAGTAGAAAGGTGATTTTAGACATGAAATAGTGAATTTAAGTAGATATGAAGTATGGAAATGATGAAGACATGAAGAAATGAAGATGCCCCAGTGATGATTCAAAGATTAGACCTCAAAAGGTCAGCTAACTGCTCAGAAGAAAGTAGAATTTTAAAGACAATTTTGACCATCAAGATGAACTCGAATTTGGATTTCGATCCCGAAAATGAATCTAGGACGTCAAAATTATTTAAGAGGTCAAAAATTTATATAATGTGATGACAAGATAGAAAAGAGATGAAGCGAAAGATTAAAAAGGTGAAAAGACATAAACAAGAAGAAAGTAAAGAAATATATGAAAGGAGTTAGCCGATATGTCCATAGAAAGATGAAGAGAGAGCTCTCCCCATATGCAAGAATGCAAGACTAAGCTAGAAAATGAACCTAAAATGCAAGCTAATATGCAAAGTGGTTTACTAGCAAGAAGTGTATAACATTTAGACTCTTAATTTCATCATTGAGCATTTATTAGGGACATCATGAGATCATACAACCATCACTAGTATAACTATGAGGATATGAATATGATCGATATTAGATAGGTATGTGGAAATCCAATCTAAGCATCAGAGACATGTAAGTCAAGATAACTACACGATTAGATTCCCTAAGTTTAATTTAGCAAGATTACACCTGTATCAAGGCATAAGCGCCAGGATAAACCCTGAGTGCGGTCTTGCAAAACAATCAAGGATGATACATTTATAAGTCAAAGTGTTGAATAGGACAAGCATGAATGCTTACAACACTATAGACAAACAAAAGTATACCCACAAGCAGAAATCAAGAAAATATGTCCCATGCCCCCAGTCTTCTAGTCAATGACATCCTTGAAAGACTATTAGGGAGGGAATACATGGCAAAGAAATCATCATAGACAGCACACAAAGTAGATAAAGATCAGTATAGCTTAATCGTTTAAGTGTTAAAGTGCGTGTGTGTAAGTCACTTGGCCATTTCTTCAAGACTTGATTCTAATAGTGAGAAATATCGTGGCATTGGAGACTGTAGGTAAACTATCTGAAAAGTGTTGAGAAATACTTGATGTCAAAGTGGGTGGGGGTAGTGCTGAGAAACACTATTTTGTGAGTTGTCAAAGAAACCCAAATGCACAAGAATACCTCAAAAAGGCTAAGTAGTTATGCCCCCGAGATGAGGAAAAGAAACAATTCCAAGCCAAGAAATGTGTAGCAAAGTAGGTGATTGAGACTAATAGACATAGGTGCAAGGGTTTCAAGTAGTGCCTGTTTCTAGGTTTTCACCACTTGACAGATTTTTTTTAGGACTTTTTTCAATTTTTTTGTATTTTTGTATTTTTTATTTTTTTTGGTGATACATCAAAGCGCCTATTGCTAGGTTTTCACTAAGATGATCATTTTTTCAGGACATTTTCTGATTTTTAGGATTTTTTTCAAGATCATATATGATTTTTTTTGGAATTTTTTAGAAGGTTTTAGATATCACTAGTTCTCAAGCAAGATCACATCATTTTCTCCCAATGTCTAGCAAGGTATAGGACACGATGGAGAAACAAGCCAATGGATAAGCAGAGATGGATAAGAAAGGAGTGTGAAGCAAGTGAAAGTGATCCTCAAGAATTGACTCCTCAAGAGTACCCAAGCTAGGGAAAGAGGTGAAATAGTCATCTAAAGCATGTTTTGGATAAGAAATGGAAGAAATGAGCAAGATAGCATGTAGGATAAGCAGTGAAGCCAACAAGTGAGATAGCATGAAGCATGTAGTCCAAAAGAGTAGACATGTCAAGAGACCTATGAGAACCATGTTTCATTTATTATGATCAAGATCAAGGGGTCAACTAGATAGTATAGCAATGGGATAGAGAAATAAGAATAAAGCTCAAGATAGAGGCTATGAGTGAATGGGAGAGCACAATAGAAAATCTAGTGGATAAGATAGCCAATATGCAAAGATAGCTCAACAGTGTTAAGATCAAAGAGAGAAGAGGGGATAGATGGATGGTGGAAGAATTATGCATGATGCCTATTTTCTAGGTTTTCATCATGGTACTTATCTAAGGTGCCACAAGAAGTAGTTTTCACCATAAGATAAATTTATTTCTCTTTACTTTTGCTACCAAGATGCCACAAGAAGTGGTTTTCACCAAGGCACATTTTCATTTTTTTTCTTTTTTCTTTTTTTTTTTCCTTTTTTTTTTGAATTTTTAGAAAGACCTCAACCTTTTTGAATTTATATAGTGCTCCTATAGGAAATATAAGTCATGATAAACCAAGACCATAGAAAGGTATGCTCAAAGATGTTGAAGAGTATATGGAGGATAAGAGTGCATATATAGAAAGTAAGTGTAAGTTTTAGAGGATTTCATGTGGGTAGCTAAAATATTGGACAAGATCAACATTGACACACACCTTGAAGGGTATTGGAACAATGGAGGAATCATGGATGAAATAGCTTGAGATTTAGATGTATGATGTGGTAGAAAAGATTTGAAAAAAAGTGGAGTGGAAGGCTTTGGAATATTTTTAGAAAGATTTTTGGAAGAAGATGGAATGGAAGCCTTTGGAAGCTTGAATGTCAACTTTGAAGTATTTTCAAAATTCAAGTCTTTTAAAAGAGACTTGGGAATCCATATAGCTTTAGATTTTCTTTTGGATACTTCAAAACACATTTCTTTAATAATGGGTTTAGGAACCCATATTTTCTTTGATTTAGCTTTTTTAATAGTGGACCTTTGCAGTCTCTTTTGTGCATTCTCCTTCTTAGCATTCACATGTTGATTAGATGGGACATAGTGATCTTTCTTTTTCAATGGATTCTTATGTTTATTGTCACTTCCAAAGGACTTGGGATTTGTGGATGAATAAGGCTGATATGACTGGTTTAGATGGATAGATGGGTGAAAAGTCATCAAGGATGAGTGTCTTTGTTGGTCTTGAGGTATGATGGGAGAGCTAGGGAATGAGCTAGGAGTGAATGTAGGAGATGGAGGAACATAAGGCCCCAATATGGATGGAAGGTTTGAATGCTTTAGCTTAGATGGATAAAGACCAAGGATAGATTTAGAAGATGCAAAGGGATAGTGGGAAGGGATATCAACATCTTTAGAATGAGCAACACGGTCAAAGCCATCAATAGACTCATAAGTACCTTTGATAGGAACAACATTTTTAATAGAAGCACTTGAAGCTTCAGCACAATTTTGAAGTGGATATGGAGAAGTAAAACATGAGGGGATGCTTTGATCTTGACAAGTAGCTTTGGATAGCATATGAAGAGAACTTTTCTCATAATTTTCAGTAAGCTCGAGGGAGATGATGGAAGTGGTATCTTCATCATACTTAGGAGGTGGACAAGATATAGAATATGGAGGGGAAAAATCTTGAAAGAGATGAAAGGGTGCTTGATCTTGATCTTTCTTGACATTTATAGCTTTTTCTTTTTGAGAGTCTTCTTGACATGGAGCCACTTCCAAGGACAAGGGAGAATGAAGAGTGAATGGAGTAGTGCATGAAGGTTGAGGATGTTTAGGATTGGTAGCATGGAAAAGGTTTGCAGCCAAATGAAGGTTAGCTTGAGTTTCTTTTAGAGGTAGCCCTTGAGGATACACGTAGTCAATGTGAAAAGCATTAGGTTCTTTATTTGATGGAGGCATGTTGGAAAGCTTTGAGGTTTTGGGAGATGCACGAGTGTTGGAAGAAGTGGAAGATGTAATGGAGCCACTACTAGACATAGGTTCATCAATGTAATCTTGCTCAAGAGAAGTATCTTCACCACATGAGTCACTAGAGGTTCCAAGATCAACAATCTCATCATCAATGAGATCTTGAATTTTATATTTCAGCTCTATACAATTAGAAGTAGCATGGTCATTAGATTGATGATAGGCACAATAGGTATCTAAGAATGGATTTCCATAGGAGCTAGACTTAGGCAACATGATGACCTTGGTGCCAAGAAGTGTTCTCAAAATGTCATCATAAGAATTCCCCAAGGGAGTAATATTTCTCTCAAAAGTATGTCTAGAGTCCTTTGGTTGTTTCTCAAGTGAATAGAATGCATCCATGTCTTCATTATTATCTTGGTCAAAGATAGGTCCATCATGAAATTTTGGCATAGGCTCAAAGTAGGTATCACTTGCTTGACCTCTAAAGAGGTCTTTAGATCTAAAAGATGAAGACATTTGATGTCTTGAAGTAGAGTATGTAGACCTAGAAGAAGAGGATGACCTCAAAGAAGGTGACTCACATGCATGTAAAGACCTTAAGGAAGATTCATCTAATGATGCAATCTTCTCCTCCAAACATTTCTCAAGTTTAGACTTCATTTCTGTCATGCGCTTAGAGAGATGAAGGTAAGAAAGATCATTTGTCTCTTTTAGTTCTTTGTATTGTGCATATAGATCTTGAAACTCTTTAGTGACATGGAGGATATCATGATCATCTAGATTTGGTTGAAGTTTGGTAGCACAAGGTTTAGGTCCCATGGTTTTAGATGCAAAGCCAAGCATAAAATAGTCTAGAAGATAACTTGATGTTGAAACTATAGGAGGTAGAGTGTTCACTTGCCAAGATATTAGAGAGAGATTAAAGTGACTTGTCAAACAATATGTCCAAGAAATTTACGACATGAATGACTCAAGTCAATAGCTAGGAAAGATGCCAAAATAGCCAAATAGATAGAGCAAGCAGGGTGACAAGTGAACAACTCTCCAACCCAAGAGTGTAGTCAAAAAATCAAGGAAACCATTTCAGCAAAAGGATAACTAGCAAGCAAATATAGACCATGAAGACAAAAAGACCAAGAGCACTAAGACCAAAAATTCACTTTAAGCATGTTCAAGAACTAGAGACATATAAAAGAAAAGTCAAATGATGAGACTCCTCTTAGCAAGCAAGACAAGAAAATGTTTGCATTTGATGTTTTGACTTGGTTGATAAAGTTTGACAATAGCTGATAGCATAGCAAGTTTGATGTTCAAAAGCAATTTCTTTCCAAGCAAGATAGTGACACATGGAGTAGTCTTCAAACAATCAAACAAGGGACAAAGCAACCTTGCATGATACAAGCATATGTGACGTCTCAAAAGAATTTCCTAGAATTATCATCATGTGTATGTTCAAAAGATTTTTACAAGTATACCACATTCGAGAACACATCAAGCAATATCTACCTAGAAGTCATAGTTCATTACTCAACAACTTGTCCCACGCTTGATGCTCCTTTGCCTCACACCAAGTGGTTTCCCACAAGAGATATTGGCTTTGTCATGGAAGTGCCATAAGCACAACCAAGGGAACACATATGGTGAGTGTAAATCTTGGGGTGATCCGGGTAGTCCACTAGGATCGATCCTTGCACCAAGAAGTTGAGCGGCTAAAAAAGGTAGTTACTAACTTAGAGTGTTTAGATAGGGCTTCCATTCATAGTGTTCCTCTTGCTCCCAATTATGGGACACCTCACCTTGCGATGAGTAACCGATCTCGCGATCACAAGAGTACCTTAAGCATTCTTGCCTAGTGATCTCCCTATGGTCGAAATCCCATAAGCGATCACACTAGACGAAGATAAACACTACGTCTACCAAGATTTTGTGTCCTTGATAGCCTTGAGTTTATAGTGGGTTGGAAGAGCTAGGTAATCGGCTTGTTCCCACTTGGGTCGTTCCTCTCAGGTTGTCCGAGAGCAGGCCCTCTAAAGGATTCTAACTACACAAAGTGGATCAAATTTTGGAAGTCAAGATTTCTGGTTCACCACAAGGGTGAAGAGCATACTCTCCTATTCCAATCATTTTCTCCCAAACACGCCAAGAAGATTCAGTTACCCCTTGCTTTTGAAACCAAATGGCAAGTCAAGATTTCTGATTCACCACAAGGGTGAAGAGCATACTCTCCTATTACCAAAAGACTCCAATCACAAGTTTTATGTGCCTATGAAAAATGAACAATTATTCAATGCCACACATGAAAACAAAAAAGCAAGAAATTTGGGTTTTTATGCTTTGGGCAGCCCTGCAAACAATCGTTAGTAGCCCTTGTGCATTTGAAGCTTTGACATGCGTTCTTTTTATGCAATGTTTCAAATTTTTTCACAAGGATGGCAACCTGAAATCACAACTTGTTAGCAACAAAAGTTAGTGTGAAATAACATAAAAATCTGCAATAAAAAGTGGTGAGTTGCTTCAAAAATCTAATTTATCCTCCAACCAAGTACATGCAAAGAAAGTGCAAGTTAATCACAAATGCTTTCATTTTTACTCTTTGGTTTTGACCTAGTCATCAAGATTGGACTTTTTTTCTATGATTTCGTATCCAAAAATGAAAACAAAAAAAAGAGACCCCTATTAAAAATCAGAGAGCTTTCCAAAAATGCAAGAAATTTTAAAAAATCTCTTCATTTGCTCCCTAGAGATTGATTTTGTCAAAACAGGTCAAATTTATCAAATCGAATTTTTTATCCTTAATACGATCTCAAAATTTAAAACACAAAGAAAGAACCCCCATTAGAATTCAACAAGCTTTCTGAAAATGTAATTTTTTCTAAAAAATGCGCTGATTTGCGATCAAAAACGGCTTTTTATGAAAAATAAAGAAAATATCATCACTTCCGAAAATCACGTCAAAATGCTCTAAAAATTGGACTGAAACATTTTGAGCATATACCCAACCTGCAAACAAAATTTTAAAACCAAATTCTAAGCAGTTTAAAAGATATGATCAAATCTTTAAACCAACTAAGTTTTTGGCCTTCAAACCAATTTACTTATGGCTTGGCCTTAAAACCAAAGTGAAAATTCTACAAAAGCATTTGATTAGACCCAATATGCTGCTGTAAAAAACCAGAGATAAGAAATGAAAGCAAATGGAGCTGAAAATTTGATTCAAGCCCCACGGTGGGCGCCAAAAATGTACACTCGAAAGTGTCACACTCTAAACCATTCTATCCAAACGATTTCATGAGATTGAAATGTTCGAATGCCGGCTTAGAGCTCCCTATCCACGGAGTGCAAGAGAGTATATTTTAAGAATAAGAAGGCTCTCAGATGAGCCTTAGAGATACTCTTCTTTCTAGTAAACCATGCAATGGGAGGTTCCAAAGACAAGATGCAAGAATGCAAATGTCTCAAGGAGTTCCTCAAGGATGCAATGCAAATGAAGATTAAGCTAGAATGAGAATGTCAAATGCAGCTATGCTAAAACATGTATGAGAGTGTTACAATCCAAATATTAAGCTATGTGATATTAAGCTACATGTAAAAATAAAAACTAAGCTAAGCTAGAATGCCATGGATGAGAGAATGTAGACAAGAAATAGAAGTTCTCCACAAAGCTCCAAAGAAACCTGTTAGAAAACTTGCAGCATAACAATATTCAAAATGAGGATTGAGGGGGAAAGCTCTCTCCCTTTTAAAGATGTATGGACGGTAGAGATCAAGATGAAGATGGTGGATGATCAACGGTGGAATTTGAAAAGAGGAGTGATCCATGTGCACACACAAATCAACCAATAGAATATAAGTTGACTTGTCATATAAGACAAAAGTCACAAAGCCTTTTCTTTTAATTGCAAAATAGAAAAAAGACTTTATGTGTGCACTTTAAGTGGGTTAGAAGAATGGGGTCTTTTATTTAATTAAAAGGGGACATGTTCTTTTAATCAAATAATGAACTTAGGATAGCATAGTCAAACTATAGGTTATAATCAAATAAATTGATTATTAGATATTTGGTCTAGGTAAATGATTTAATTAATTTAGCCAAAATGCTGAGAAGGGGGCTAATAGTCTAGATGACCATTTTTAGGTGATTACAAAGACATGACCTGAGCAACGGTAGGCAGACATAGTGTAAACAACTGGTGACCATTGCAAAAGAGATTCTATGAGGAGAATCTCGAAAAGAGTGACACTAGTGACAGTAGGCAGACACAGTGAGGACCACTGGTGACTATCGTAAAGGAGATTCTATGAGGAGAATCTCAAAAAGAGAGTAACACTAGCGATAGTAGGCAGACGCAGTCAAAATGACTGGTGACTGTCACAAACGAGATTCTATAAGAAGAATCTCGAAAAGAGTGACACTGGCGATAGTAGTCAGACGCAGTCAGAACGACCGGTGACTGTTGTGTAGGAGATTCTATGAGGAGAATCTCAAAAATAGTGAAACTAAGGGGGAATGCCCCTGAGCTGTGACAAGACTCAATCCATGGATACATGAGTAGAAAGCAGGAAAGAAAAAGCATGAAAGTGATTGTACAGAAAGCCTAAAGGTATGCTACAAGATGAGGCATTGGGAATAAGAGGCACCTGTTTACCAGGTTTTCACCTTCTTGGCAAGCTTTTTTTTTTTGCTACCATGATGCCTGTTTCCAGGTTTTCATCAATGGCACTATTTTTGTTTTTCAATTTTTTTGTATTTTTCTCCTTTTGATTTTTTTGTATTTTTGAGATTTTCAAAAAAAAAATTTGGTGTTACCAAGGCCCCTATTGCTAGGTTTTTACTAGGATAACAATTTTTCAGGACTTTTTCCAATCTTTAGATTTTTTTTAGAGATTACTAGCTCTCAAGAAGGATCACCTTGATTTTGTTCCAGTGTCTAGCAAGGTGCAAGACAATATGTAGGATGAGATGTAGTAACAAGTTGGTGGATAAGTGGAGATGGAAAGGCAAGGAGTATGAAGCAATGAATGTTACCCTCAAGGAAAGTCTTCACAAGATTGCCCAAGCTAGGGAAAAGGATATAACAATATGAGCTCATGGTGTAATGAAGGGTGTCACGTAAGTAATCCACGAAATTGACCATGTCAAGAGATTGCTAAGAACTGAGTTTTCTTCTTTCTTTCATTGATCAAGACCAAAGGGTTAACTAAATAGGACAACAAATTTTGTTATGGAGCTTATGAGTGAATGACTTCAGGAATGAGGACATCTGAAAGATAAGCAAGATCATGATAGGATTTCATGGATGGAAGAATTACGCATGATGCCTATTTACCAAGTTTTCATCATGGTACTTATCCAAGGTGCCACAAGAAGTGGTTTTCACCATAGAATGGATTTATTTTTATTTACTTTTGCTACCAAGGTTCCTGTTTGTAGGTTTTCACCGAGGCACATTTTTTACTTTTTCTTTTTTTCTTTTCTTCTTTTTTTTCTTTTTTTTTTTTCTTTTTTTTCTTTTTTTTTTTTTTGGATTTTTAGAGTTTTTGAAAAGAATTCAAGCCTTCTTCAATTTGAATAGTGCTCCTATGAGAAAGATAAGTCATGATAAGCCAAGGCCATAGCAAGGTACACTCAAAGATATTGATAAGGTAATGGAAGGGAAATGAAGGGAAAATGAGAGGTAGATGGAGGATAAGGTTGTTGGTTTTGGAAGACTGAAACTAGCAAGGATGGAAAGCAGGCATAAGATTTAGAGAATCTCATGAGCCTGGACGAGATATTAGGCAAGATCAACATTGACACACACCTTGAAGGGTAGTGGAATGATGGAGGGAATATGGATGAAATAGATTGAGGCTTAGATATATGAGGTAGCAAAGCCATTTTGGAGACGAGTGGAGTAGAAGGTTTTGAAACCTTTTTAGGAAGATGTTGGAAAGGAGATGGATTGGAAACCTTTGGAAGCTTGAATGTCAACTTTGATTTGTTTTCAATATTCAAGTCCTTCAAAAGAGACTTGGGAATCCATATAGCTTTTGATTTTTCATTAGATGCTTTGGAATGCATTTCTTCAATAATAGATTTAACAACCCATACTTTCTTTGGTTGAGGTCTTTGAATAGTGGACCTTTGTGGTCTCTTTTGTGTATTTTCCTTCTTAACATTCACATGTCAATTAGAGGAGACATAGTGAACTTTTGAGGATGGATTCATGCACTTGTGTTTGAATTGATCATCCAAATTTCTTCCAAAGGACTTAGGACTTGTGGATGAATGAGGCCAATGTGACTAGTTTAGACTGAAAGGTGAATGTGAAGAGTTCAAGTATGTGTATCTTTGTTGATCTTGGGGTAGGGTAGGAGGAATGTGTAATGAGCTAGTAGTGGCAATAGGAGATAGAGGAACATAAGGTCCCAATACGGATGGAAGACTTGAAGGATTTAGCTTAGATGGATAGGGACCAAGGATAGATTTAGAAGATGTGAATGGACCATGAGTATGGATATTGTTAGAGTAAATAATTAATATTTAATTATTTATTCTATTACTTAAGCTTACTTAGGTCATGCATATTTCATATTTAATGCATGTAGTGGTTAGTTGTTGACAACTCGGGAGTTTTCTCCTTTTTTAGCATATTCCACTTTTTGTGGATGTGTGATGAGTTGTCAATCTTATCTTCTACCTCCTTCCAGCTTGTTCTACAAGCTTCCTGGAGCTCTTTATATTCGAGCTCTCTCTCATTGTAATAACATCAAATCATCACATCACATTATTGTAAATACATTTCTTCTTGTGTTTGCATTATGATGGCTCTCATGTCCGTTTAGGATTTTGCCCATGCTCCATGCTCCTCCCCTTCTATGGCTTCTCTTTGACAGGTTCGCATGCAGGTGATCTTGGCATCTTCGAAGTTGGCTTTCCTCAACTCCAACATGGTATCAGAGCCTTCCTGTTGCAGCTTTGTTGAAAAAATTTTGAAGCCGTGATTTGAAGTCACAAACCCTAGTTTGTTTGTGCAATTTTTCTTCAAATCAAGGGATCAGCGATTTTTTGGAGCACTTTGGGACCAAACGGACATCACCATTGGATTCGGAAGGCCGTTTGCAGTCAGAATTCATATAAAACTTGTCATTTTTGGAGACAGGGCAATTTTGGCAAATTTTTGAGGCTTCAAGGAGTCTACCGTACGGTCGTACGGACGCAGCAACGGATTTTTTTTTAAAAAATATATTTTAGGCAGCGCCGCCGCCGTGCCACCGCGAGGCCACCACCGCACCACCTGCGCGCAGCCCGCAGGGGCCGCAGCAGGCATCACCGCCCGCGCTCCGCCGCGGCCCGGCCTCCTCCCGGCCGCCGCCCGTCCTCCGCCCTCCGCCGGCGGCTCCTCCGTCTCTGCCGCCCTACGGCCACCGCCTCCCAGTTTTGCTACCCCTGTGGTCGCCTCCGCCCGCCAGCGCCACTCAGACAACTCTGCAGACTGTCAGCAATCTTCAGCCACTGCGGGGGTGACACGTGGCATGGGCACCACGTGGCACCTTGCCATGTGGACCCGCCATGACACCCCTGCCACATCAGCTGCCATGTGGCTATGCCACGTGGCACTCTTTTTTTGCTGCAATGGCTGACGGGCCGTCAATTTAAGTCTCAAGGTCTGTTGACGTCAGCATGACATCATCCCTATGTCATCATCCTTGCTTGCACTCTCCTTCAAGTTCTCTTTTGCACCTACTTGTGGTTTTTTTGCCATAACTCTTGCATACGGAGGTATTTTTCCGATCCAAAAGAAGCGTCGAAAAGTTGGTTCTGAGACGGAGATTTTGGTGCAGGTATTTTTCGGTTTTGATGCTTTTTTATTACCTATTGTTTCTGTTGAAGTCCGAAGTCCTATTTTTGACTCTGGCATGCATATCTTTTGCGTCCCATGTCTGTTTTTGGAAAACTTTATATTTCTGGAAAGCTGGTTCTGTGTTCTTTTCAAAAATGTAGTCATTTTTCTTTGTTTTTGGCATCTGCTCTTTCTATCATAGTTTTGGCATTTTTGCTCTATGGTGGATATTTTGAGTGTTTTAGGCCCGAGGATCATTTTCCTGGCATGGTTTGCTTTCTTTTCGGCTGTACTTTCTTTTGGTTCAGCTCTTTTTTAATTTTGATCATTGTAGCTATCTTTTTGAAGCACTTTTTATTCTCGCATTGAGATAAATTGTCACTTTTGTATTTCAGGAGTCATGAATGTTGTTTTGAGTCAGCTGTGCATGCACTGTTTCATAAAGCACCATGGGGGGGATTATTTGTTTGCTGTTTTAGGCATTCTCCCTTTGTCAAGTGAGTGTCCCTTCCACGACATTAGCCCATGCAGAGTCAGTTAGACCGTGTCTTTATCGGTGGCTGAACCTCTTTCCCTCTCTCCTTGTTCTTGGTTCGTTTGTAGGAGATTTTGGCTCACCTTCTCAGTTGCCTGTCATCACACCCCATCTGCATTAAGGGGGGGTTATGCTGTGTTCTAATGCATCCATGGTTCGATGGTTCGATAGTGTGAACTATGTATTCAGTGGTTGATCCTACATACAAGGCGATTGCAGTGGCTGGCTACCTATGCATTTCGGTGAGATGGATCATCTACCATATAGACATGCTCCGTTCCTGCCTTCTTCTTCCATGGAGGTTTCTTCAGATCAGCAGTTTGGCAGATTTGCAACTTCTTCATGCTTCAGTGATGCTGCTTCTTCATGATCACTCTTTATTCCTGTTTTAGGGGACAATTTCCCTAGTTGGAGACTTCTTCAGCTCTTCACTGGGTTCTTACCTCTTTTTGGGGGAGGGTTTTTCCCATGTGGTTTTCTCTCTTTCCTCGCTTACAGAGGTTGCATTTTTTTGCATTGTACATGGGTACCTAACATGGCCTCGTTGCCGGGACCCATTATGCATTTCATCTTTGTTTTGTGAGCTTAAGGCATTTCCCTAAGTTGCACTTAAGGGGGGGTGTTAGAGTAAATAATTAATATTTAATTATTTATTCTATTACTTAAGCTTACTTAGGTCATGCATATTTCATATTTAATGCATGTAGTAGTTAGTTGTTGACAACTCGGGAGTTTTCTCCTTTTTTAGCATATTCCACTTTTTGTGGATGTGTGTTGAGTTGTCAATCTTATCTTCTACCTCCTTCCAGCTTGTTCTACAAGCTTCCTGGAGCTCTTTATATTCAGGCTCTCTCTCATTGTAATAACATCAAATCATCACATCACATTATTGTAAATAATTTTCTTCTTGTGTTTGCATTATGATGGCTCTCATGTCTGTTTAGGATTTTACCCATGCTCAATGCTCCTCCCCTTCTATGGCTTCTCTTTGACAAGTTCGCATGCAGGTGATCTTGGCGTCTTCGGAGTTGGCTTTCCTCAACTCCAACAGATATCAGCATCTTTAGAGTGAGCAATATGACCAAAGCCATCAATAGATTTATGAGTAACTATTATAGGAGCAATACTTTTGACAAGAGTATTTAAAGCTTGAGCATAGTTTGGAAGTGAATGTAGCAAGGTAGAATAAGAGAGTGAGGGAACACTTTCTTCAAAAGGAATCTTAGGTAGTAGAGGAAAAGTATCCTTCTCTTGGTCTTAGTCTCCTTAGGGATGGTGGAAGGAATATCTTGATCTTGCTTAGTAGAGGTGCATGACATGGGAGATGGAGGCCTATGTGGCTCTTGAGATGGAGGCACGAGATCTTGGAAGATTTGAAAGGGGATGAATGAATCTTGGTCTTGATCAACACTTGTTTCTTCATCATTTAAGTGGTCCTCTTGACATGAAACCAAGTCCAAGGATGAGGGAGTATCTAAATCTATATTCAAATATATTTTTGGAGGCTGCATAATAGGCTCTTGAAGGGATAATGGATGAATAGTTGAATTTGGAATAATAGGAGGAGCAACACATGGAGGTTTTGGATCTTTGCTTTGTGTAATATGGGAGAGGTTTGCAGCTAAGTCAAGATTAGCTTGAGTTCCCTTTAAAGGTAGTCCTTGAGGGTACACATAGTCAATTGGGGGAGTAGTGAGTTCTTTTGGTGAATATGTGTTGGAAAGATTGGACAATTTAGAAGGTGGATGTATGTTGGAGGAAGTAGAAGTTGGGTTTGAACCATTACTAGACATGGTTTCATGATGTTGATCCTTCTTAAGAGTAGACTCTTTATTAGCTGAGAGCTTAGATTTTTGAATTATGCCTTTTTCAAAGAGATCTTGGATCTTGTTTTTCAGCTCCTTACAATGTGAAGTTTTATGTAAATTATGTCTATGATAGGCACAATAGTTACTCATAAAGGAAACTCTCGCCAAAGTGAGCTTAGGTAAACTAATGAGTTTTTCTTGAAGAAGTTCTTCCAAGGTTAATTCATAAGATTTTCCCAAAGGTGTGAAATCATGCTTTGGTTTAGGTTCCCAAGGTTTGTTTTCAAAGATATTTCTAGATTTCATGGGTGTTTGTGAGGTGTTCTTAGACGTCTTGGATTCAAGACCACAAGAATGTGATTTTCGGTTGTCATAAGAGGAAGGGAAATTGTCTCTCAAGGAGATTTTGTTCGATGATGTTTCATCTTCCTCCTTCAGTCTTTGAAGTTGAGTGCTCATTGATTGGATTTGTTGCTTCATGTTTGCCATAAGAATCCCTTCTTCCTCACTAGGAATATTGGATTTAGCACATTTTTTGTTGGCCATTTTGATGTACTATGTTTAAAGTAGTGACAGCCAAGTTTTAGAATATAAGTAAAGTTGCCACAGTCATAGACAATGACAAAAAGCAGTAGCTTAGACAAGGACCATACTAGAATGTAGTCTCAGAAAACCAAGATAAGAGTGCAGTATACTAAGGTATGAATTGTCTGATTTGAAGGCTAGAACAGCCAAAGATTATAACTATCATGACACAGAGTACAAAAAGCACTAAAGGAAAAGAGCAAGATAACTGAGAGATAAGACTAGTCAAAGTATGGATCACAAGTCATTAGCTAAGTAGGATACCACTGTTTGGGACTATTTGCAGACAGAGAGCGATAAAAGGACTCAAAAAAGGGTAGCATGCAGATCGCAGATAGCTAGATCAAACCAAAAGTGGAAATGCTAACACAAGATCTCGCGTGAGAAACCTTTACGAGTTGTGCAAAGAATTTTTACAAGTCGCGCGAAGAAGTTTCTGTCTCGCGCGAAGTTCAGTGACAGTTTTTAATTTCGCGCGAGAAAGCTCACAGGGTCATGTGAAGACTCATGACAGAACTTTAATTTCATGCGAGGACAAAATGATTTCGCGTGAGGACCAAATGATTTTGCATGAGACTAAAAAAGTTTTCGCATGAGAAAGTAGATTAGTTTCAGAACAGCGACTAATTTTGGCAAGATTTTTGGACTTTTTAAGATAGATTGGGCAGATTTTTGAGACAAGTTCAATTTAATAGACAACAAATTTGATCATTTTAGTAAGAAAATAGATAAACAGGCATGTAGAATAGCAAGCAGGTGATATCAAGCATGTTTGAAAACAATGAGCAAGGGCAAAAGCAACCTTGCGCATGAACAATCAAGTGACTTAGTTTTACACTAATTCCTAAGAGAGCTAATTGTGTATGTTTTCAAAGAGTTTTGCAATCATTGCACACATTCCTAGAAAGTAAAATGTTGGCCTCTCTAAGGTTTTTAGTAATGGTTTGACTCTGCAACTTTTATGACTCACAAGGGTGATCTCCAATCCCGGTGCACTGAGGTTTTGACACAATTCGAGAACTTAATCTTCAAGAGTTGCTAGGGAGATCTGACAACCCACAATGAACTACACCTATGGAGATTTCTTCCATAAGGACATTTATATAACGGTTGTCACTACCATGGCGAAAATGGCTGTTACTGCTTGAGGTTTCGTCAACATGGTTTTCCCTGTAGAGGGATTGTCTGCTACGGTTAACCCTCTCTAAAGGTGACTGACTCACAATAGTATACCACAAGGGGACTTAGCTTCCAAATTCAAGGTTTTGACACCTTTTCACCTTTAGCCTAATCAAAGAAGATAGATTAATTCGACATGCTAAACTAAGAGTATCTCTTAAAGATCTATGATATCATCTCCTAGTGATCTATCAACCT
The DNA here is from genome assembly GCA_028749045.1 of Cupressus sempervirens. Taxonomy (NCBI): domain Eukaryota; kingdom Viridiplantae; phylum Streptophyta; class Pinopsida; order Cupressales; family Cupressaceae; genus Cupressus; species Cupressus sempervirens. Next base: position 77,652,352 of record CM053789.1, read on the forward strand.
CTCCGGAGAAAGGATGCCTCAATCAACAAGTTGAAGACTCATTTATCTGCGAGATGCTCAAAGTATCCTCCCCACCTACAAGGAATCTTTCTTAGAGAGGAATTTCACTAGGAACCCACTCCCTCAAGATCCACGAATAGTGTTCATCGGGGCCTAATTACTATGTGTGTACAAATGTTAATTCCCCAAAGAAAATCTATCCAAAAGAAATCAAAAAGCACAAGGTGGTACACTTAACGCTTTAACTAATGCGAGGTGAGTCCAAATATGTGGAACATTTAACCCCTCACACAAGCCAAAATGACTCCACAACTCAGAAACTAGTGAGTTCTAGAAAGCACAAAAGGGTTGCCTAGTGGAGCATTTAACGCTTCTTTCCTATAGACCCCTCCCCTTTAACGTCGTGTTGATCTTGCAACCACAGGGTGGAATGAGGGGCTGGTAGATTAGCAAGTCCAATAACCCAAGATAGCTAATTAGATCTATAACTAATATCTAAGCCTGCTAAATATAAGAAAAATAGTTTAGAACTTGAGATGACTACTCCAAGGGGGGGTATTCACTTAATCAATGGATGAAGTGAAATTACATGTAGATGATGCTTAGAAAAATATACTAAAAAAGTTTCCACTTGTCTATAGTATCAAGTAGAGGAACAATGTTTGCAATCAATGCCAAAGGGTGAGATTGTCAACATAATTTATTAGTTGATTGATTATTATGTACATGGTGCTAATGTTGATGATGATATAGAACATAATAGAAATAGGATAATCAATTATACTATTGGCATTTGATGTCAAACTATTTGGCATATCTTATCAGGTAACACTTGAAATAGAAGAGTCATGAACAATTGAATGATTTAATTATTTATCAATATCTATGAAAGAATTAGTTTATTTGATTGTTGAATATGATTCATGAAGATGTTTTGAAAATACAGCGAAGAAAAAACTCTATCATGAGCACATGTCAACATGATTTGAGAAGATTGAAGTAATAAAGATAGGAAAAGTCTAATAAGTAAACTGAACAAACAAATAGGTAAAAGAAGTAGCTTATCAATACACTAAGATCTTATTGGAAGACCTTAGACTTATTAGTAAACTAGAAAGTTAGTAGAAGACTATACATACTAATACAAAGGAAAAGAGCTTTTCACAACAAAGGATGGATAAATAAATATGTAAATAGTAAAGGCTTATCGATGAATGAAGAATAGTTGATGTAGGAGCATCCAAGGTTCCTAAAGATTTTGAATTTTTTTATGGAATACTAGAGGTTCTTCACCATCTCTATAATATTTCTTGGTTGGAATCTTGACTAAATGTGATTAGTGGAGAAGTTTAGTACTTGGTCAAAAATGAGGTGTGCTCAGTCATCTTTGAGTTGTCATATTGGTCAAGGAGCTTAGTTAGTAAAGGAGCTCGGCATATACTATGTATCTTGGCATCTATATTGTTTCTCGGCTTATACTATGTGCTCAGCATGTTTTGGTTTCTTAGCAACTGAAGGAGGTTGGTGATGCTTAAGGGATCTTAGGAGTACTTGGTTGGTGGTTACTGATGCTCAGTAGTTTAAGCTTGCCAAATAGAGTTATTGTGGATTTGATCAATTGACTTGGTGCATTTAATGCATGGGGAGTTTGATCATGATGTGGAGTGATCATGGGAGTTTGTGTGGACCTATTTGGGTCTTGGTTATTTCTCGTAGGTGTATTTAATGGGTGTTGTAAGCCTTCTAAGGCTTTTTGTATTTACTATTTGTTGTAGGATAACCTATGGCTCAAATATGTATTTAATGTAAGGGTTAATTTAATTTGTAACTTGCTAGGATAACTTGTGCCTTAGTTGGGTATAAGTAGAAGGGTCTTGGGGAGTCTTGATTCATTAATCATCCACCATGAAGAAGATGTAGTATTTGTGAGAGTGAAGTTTTCTAGTAGAGCTAGTACCTACAGCTTGGGAAACAGGGAGGTTGCTTGGTTGCTTGGTTATTATGTTATACTATTTTTTTGTTATAGGTATAGAATAGCTAGGGTTTGGATTGGATCTTGAGGGATATTCTAGAACTATTAATTGCTTTGTATTTGGTCATAACCAATAAGGCCTTATAGTCTGGTACATTGCATCTAATTGATAATTTTAAGAATAAATAATTAAGTGTGGTATCAAATCTTGTATCTTGTGTTGTATTTCCATTGTATGGTTATTGTTGAAGTTGATGAAATATCAACCCCATAGCTCCCTAGAATCACCTATATGCAAACACCTATCACAAAAGAGAGAAACAAAAGCTATGGAGGTTGAAATTGCCAAATCCATAGATAAGACATTCTTGATGAGCAAAAGAGATATTTTTATTATTGAAAGTGAATGAATTTTGGTTCTCAATGAATTTTTACAATGAGAGATCATCCTTATAAAGGAAATCAAAACCCTAAAAGGGTATAACCTAGTTTCCATAATAATAATTAATAAAATTCCCTTGAAGCTTAGAGAGAATCAAATAGATGCACTCAGCATCAGTCTTCATCTTTTCACAACCCTAAAATGTAGATCTTTGTTGATCTTGTAATTTCTACCTCCATAGCCTTTTGCTTCTCTCTTGTGTAATAGGTGTTTTCATGCAAGTGATTCTTCGGAGCTTTGGGGTTGATCTTTTAATCAACTTCAATAGTTATTTGTTGCAGGCTAAGACATCTCTATTGGGGATTCTCTCACCTTGTACTACATCAATCATTGATGAATATTCTAGGCATGGCTCTAAAATTAAAAATATTATTAGGAGATGTGAATTGATATTGGACAATTGGAAGGAAGATGCACGATTTAATGAAAAAGGTGATGACATAAAGATTGACTAAAACATTGAGGATAGATTCATGGGGAAGTTTCTACAAGGAAAAAATGGCTTATGAAAAGATGAAATAGGAGGATGACATGGTCAAGATTTTTTATGGAGATTTGGATTAACGTTTAGGATTTATGATTGGAGGATTTTCTACTTTTGGAAACAAAGAAGATGATTGGTATCATGGACGAGTATAAAAGTAGAGTCTTGTGACTGAATATCAAGTTATTGAAAAGTTGTCATGATAGAGAAAGATATAGAATTGAGTAAGGATTAGAATAGAGGATTTGGAATGGTATGTTTATTGAGGAACTTTATTGGGTTTGATTAAGTAGAAATAGTGCAAACTATAGATTGTTTGTTGACTATTTCTCTTTAAAAATTATGATAGTAAAATTATTTAATCGAGTGGGCCTAACAAGTCTTTTGTAAATCCTCTAACTAGGTGACTTTCCCAAAATATTATTTAAATAGTTCTTTTGTAACCCTTAACTAGGTGGACTCCTAATATACATGGTATTATTATTATATTGATGATTTTATGTGATGAATGATTGTTTAATGTTTACTTTACCAGTATTGATGTAGTAGGGTAAAGAATATTCAAAGGTCAAATCTATTTGGTAAAGTTAATTGGAACTATAATTTATTTTGGGTTAGTGATTACTAATTGAACCCCTCTTAGTAATCATTCCTATACCTATAATTTTAATATGTTTCCTACATCTTAATCTTATTGTCATTCCTAAGGTAGAATATTGCTTTCATTTTGTTCATTCAACTCTCCTTGAAATCTTCACTTATATCTTATCACCAATCTATTTAAACCATTTTACTATGCACAATCCTCTATATCAATTGTTTCATCTTTTATTCAAATACAATGAATCTACTTTGATCTGTTTGATCATTCTTTCAAAACCATTATGTTATGTTGTTTATCAATGAATATGCTAACCCATTCATTACTTCTCTTGTTTACCAATAGTTACATTTTATTGATAGTAAACTATCTTCCTTTGCACTGATATCTCTTCATGTTTCCTATGTACCAATAATACTTTAGTTCTCAAATAACACTTATTTTTCCTATTTGTCATATTTGTTGTTAATGCATAATTTACCCATTTGACTTCGTCTTTCCCATAAGGTATAATTGTTTACCTATTACCTTTACCTATTCACCTTTTTTTTCTAACTCCTCAATAATGACTCTATTTTTAATGTTTTGATAGTAATTACAACCATATCACCAAAATTATCATTAGTAACCAATAAATGATTTTCCAATCAACATGGTTCTCTTGTAGGACTTGTATATTTCTTAGATCATAAAATGAAGTGAGAAGACATCCTTTTATACCAATTTTGGGATCATAAGTTGAAAGCATGGACTATATAAGTTGGGAAATGATAATATACATCAGACCTAAAAACCAATGAAAAATTTCCTTGTGGGTTGAGGTCAACCTCAACCTCAAACCCAAGATGTTTTTTATTAAGTGAAAACAAGTTTTGAAGGGGCCCAAAAACCCATTACATCCAAAATTTGTAAGGGATTTGAAACTAAACATAGATGAAATGTTGCAAGAAGATATTCAAGAATAGAACAATAGAAAAAGGCAAATGAGAGCCTAACAGAAGGAAAACAATAGAAAGATGGAAAAAAAAAAACTATCAGGCGCATACAAAAGCTCAACAGGACAAACCAAGACCCTAAAACATCTACTAAATCATGGGGAAAAAAAGGGAATCCCTGCAACCCCAACCTACAACCCCAAAACATGGAAAAATTCTATGAGCACATACTGATCAACCAACTAAAAGTGTATTTCCTTGAGCCAACACAATCCATAGGGGAAAAAAATTTCTCCGTACAATAGATCCCATCAAAACTCCCTTCCACCTTAATAAGAATATAGGGAGGAAGTAAATCCCCAAATAAAATCACTTCTAAAACCACCCTACCTTCCTAGGAAAGCATAAGGAGATGGTCACTTATAAATTTGGACCTCTTTTTTTATGCTTTTCCATCAAAATTATGACTAAAAAATGTAGAAACCTACCATCACTAAACTATAGTCACAAGTTTGATGACCAAGATGAGTGTTGATATATCGATGGAAAAATCATCAAAAATTATTGCCATCATTGTCTCATGGTAGCGTCAGATAACTAATTCAAAATATCAAACTATTGATGCCTATGAGAGAGTTCAATAGCCAAGATAAGTGTCAATATATCAATAGAAAATTGTCAAAAATTAGTGCCAACATTGTCCCATTGTAGTGCAAGACAACTAGTTCAAAATGTTGAACTATCGACACTTATGAGAGATGGTTCAATAAGTACTTCACATCATTGACGATAGGAGGTGTCAAAATATTGACGATTTGGAGATATGTTGCAATGGATTTATTATACTCTCGACGACAATATCTTTTGAACTATCAACAACCTATAGAAATGTTTCAACAGGTTTCTTATACCATCAATGATAGTAAACATCAAAATAGCAATAGTAGTCAGAGATTTTTAAGAAAAAATGGAGCAGCAAGCAGAATTTGTTAGAGTAAAGTTTAATTACCTTTATCTTCACTTAAGATTTCACTATTGCAGATCACTATTCAGTCACTATTGAAGCTTGAACTTTGTCACTTCATGTGGATGACATTCAAAGTGAATCATGTGGGTGACATTTAATAAAAAAATCTTTTATTAAATATCACATTATCCCTTTAGAGTTAGGTCAAATTTAGGGTTTCCTAAAGTGGTAACTTGCTTAGCAAGTTTCTAAGGAGGTGACTTGCTTAGAAAGTCTCTCAAAGAGGATGATTTCCTTTATAAGGATATCACTCCTTGTATTTTGTAATACTTGAATAAAATTTTGATTGTGTGAACATTTGGAGAACACTCAATATTCATTTTATTTCTCTCTTGAATACTTTTTTCATCTTGAGAGACACTCTTCTCTTCTTTGCTTCATTCTTCCATGTAATAGGTGTTTTTTCTTGGAGGTGATCATTGTAGCTCCTATGAGTTGGGTTTTGTATATGTCTTGCACACCAACTCCTACATGGTATCAGAGCCATCCTATATCATCTTGTTTTTGTTTAAAGTTCTTCTTTGAAGCTTTCAAATAAAAGGGTTTCAAATACCCTTTTTCTGAGTTCTGAAGGGGTGTTTTTTGTGGTGCAGTTTGAGTCCAAACGAACCTCACCATTGGATTCAAAAGGTCCAAAAACCCCCAGTTTCATATAAAGTTTGTCCAGTTTGGAAAAAATTTGTTGTTGGAGGCATTTTTTTGCTTTGCTTTACATGTTTTTTTGTGGATCTTGGAAGGGTTAGTTTTTCAGTACACTTTAAGCCCAAATGGACCTCACCATTGAATTTAGAGCACCCAAAAACCCTCATTTCCATATAAAATTTATCCTATTTGGACACCATTAGCATTTGGATGCTCGAGCATGCTTTATGAGGTAAGTAAAACTTTCAAAAAAATATAAAGAGAGGAGTCCAAAGGCACCATCAGTAGCACCCACTATGGTTGCCAACTGATCATAGTGGTGACCCACCTACCACCCTCTATGGAACCACCATAGCCCACCACCATTGACTGCAGAGCACCTTTCCGCCTCCCATTACGCCAACCAGCTACAACCCTGCCATCATCGCCACCTCTACTCTACTATTTGAGAGGCACCACCGCATGTGACCACCACCCTTCCACCTACTACAATAGCCCACATGGTGCCTACTACATGGAAATGATGCCACATCAGCACCTACCATGTGACAGGTGCCACATCAGCAAATGAGCCCCACTACCGCATTAGCATGCCATGTGGCACTACCATGTTAGCATTGATGTGGGAGTCCTTTTTTACTTTGGCAGCCCTGAGACCATCAAATTTAAGGCAATGACTTGCTGAAATTAGCATGCTATCAGCACTACATCATCCTCTTGCATGCCCTTTTGGCCCTTTCAGAGTAGCTACTGGTTTTTTGGTCGTATCTTGCAAATACAGACTCCATGTTTGGAAAACAAAATATTGCTGAAAAGCTAGTTCTAAGGTCATTCTTTTGGTATAGGAATTTTTGGGTTTTGATGTAGATTGGTTGCCTATTTTAGTAGTTAAAGCTAGATGTTGTAGTTTTCACTCTGAAGGGCATATCTTAAGCATCCCAACTCCATTTTTTGAAAGCATTATATTTCTAGAAATAGTGTTCAGTTCTCTTTCTAGAAATGCTATTTTCTCTTCTATATTTTGCTCCAAGGTCTTTCTATTATTATTTTTTCTTTATTGTACTATGATAGATATCTTGGGTGTTTCAAGTCTAGGGATCAGTTTTGTGGCATGGGATTCTTCTTTCGGGTTGTACTATCTATTGTATTCAACTCTTTTCCCTTTCTAATAATTGTTGATATCATTTGTAAGAATTTATATGCAAACGCTCTAAGATAAAGTGCCATTCCTATCATTTCAAGATCTTGATCATCATTGTGACGTATTGTACTCGTACTACTTTATAAAGTGCCACGAGGCAAATAATTGTTTTCCTTTTAGTGCCATATTCTTTTGTCAAGTGAGTGTCCCTTCCATGACATTAACCCCATGATGTGTTGATGACACTTGCCTTTATAGGTGTTTATACCTCTTCCTCATGCTATTTTAGGATCTTGCTCATCATTGTGATGCATTATACTCACACTACTTTATAAAGTGCCATGGGGGGAATAGTTGTTTGCCTTTTAGATTCATATTCATTTGTCAAGTGAGTATCCCTTCCATGACATTAATCCCCTAATTTTTTGATGACATTTTCCATTATAGGTGTTTGTAACTCTTCCTCACTCTCAATGCTCTCAATTCTTCTCTTTTGCAGGACGTATTGACCCACTTTCTCTATTTTTTGTCACCTCACCCTTGTCACCATTCAAGGGGGATTTCATTGTTGGTTTCTAATGCTTCCTTGGTTCAATGGAGTGAACCATGTATTTAGTACTTTTTCCTATGTACTAAGCAGTTGTAGTAGTTGGGTACCTATGCACTCCGGTGAGATGGAACAGTTACCATATGGACATTTTTTTTGTTCCTATTTCGAATGTTGTCTTCCATGTCCTATTGATTAGCTCTTTGAGCTTTGGTGTTTTATGCCATCTATATCTTTGATTTTATTTTTTTTCCTTTTCATGCCTCCTAATTCGAGTAGTGTCATCAGAAAGAACTCATACAGATCACAATCTTCTCTACCTAGTCGGGTTTTATTGCCACGGAGGATCTTCACATCGATAGTTTCTTTTTTATAGAGTTTGTGACTTCTTCATTTTTCAATGATGTTTCTTCATCATCACTCTTTGTTCCTATTTTCTAGAGCAATCCTCTAGTTCAAGGCTTTTGCAATCCTTCACTAGCTTTTTTAAGCTATCTCTTTTTGGAGTAGAGATTTTCCCATGAGGTTTTTTCTATTTCTCCACTTTATAGAGATTTAGTTTTAATTGGGTACCTAATCAGGCCTTGTTTTTGGGACCCAAGTTTGCATTATAGTTTCCTTTCTTTTTATGCATTGTTTGTAGCAGCATTATCACTCATTTTAAGGGGGGTGTTAGAGTAAAGGTTAATTACCTTTATCTACACTTAAGATTTCACTATGGCATATCACTATTTAGTCACTATTAAAGATTGACTTTTGTCACTTCATGTGGATGACATTTAAAGTGAATCATGTGGGTGACATTTAATAAAAGTTTCCTTTTATTAAACATCACATTATCCCTTTTGCGTTAGGTCAACTTTAGGGTTTCCCAAAGTGGTAACTTGCTTAGCAAGTTTCTAAGGAGGTGACTTGCTTACCAAGTCTCTCAAAGAGGATGATTTCCTCTATAAGGATATCACTCCTTGTATTTTGTAGCACTTGAATAACATTTTGATTGTGTGAAAATTTGGAGAACACTCAATATTCAATTTTTTTCCTCTCTTGAATACTTTTTCATCTTGAAAGACACTCTTCTCTTCTTTGCTTCATTCTTCCATGTAACAATTTTTTAGCTTGCAGGTGATCATTGTGGCTCTTGTGCGTTGGTTTTTGCATATATCTTGCACACCAACTCCTATAGAATTCTATAAATTAATAGATATTGAAATCATAACTATCAAAATTATTTTCTATATGACATCCATTGGTCATATGGTTTAATTGAAATATGAGCTTAAATAAGTTGTTCAATTGATCAATGGAAGATTTGAGACTGGGGTTATAATTTTTTTCTACATTCTACTTTCCCTATCCCATGTGCTTGCAGACATGAGATCAAGAAGGGAATAAAGAAACTACTAGATTGGAAAATTATAGAGTTGAAAATGTTTGATTGTGTTATAAATCTCTTGCTAACATCCTTGTAGGAGATTATTATAGAAGATATGCAGGCCTTCACGAGAAAGGGTATAGGTTAATGCAGAAGAAGTTGCATCATATGCTAAAAGGAGTGTTTCTGATGAACTTAGTCCTTTCATAGTTTTGGTCAACTACTTTTCTAGAAGGTTTCATCATCCTGGTAGTAAGTTTGACCAAATACCTGGTTGAATATTAGCTTAAGAGCCAATGAAAGTCGATTTGTTTCCTTTTTAAAGGAATTGTACTCTTTCTTTTTCATTGTTCTGATGGCATTTTTAGGGATAAGGTGCAAATGCATGTAGGTTGTAGAATTGGTGGAGGCTCCATAGGAGGAAATTGTGAGACTTTTTAAGCAAGCTAATAATCAAGAGAAAGTTACCATTATTGATCTCTTGGGGGTGGATTATTTGTAGGCTAGACATGTGCATCATGGGAAACTAATTTTTGAGCTTTTTTGTCCTATTGTCCAAGTGTTTGGTCACCCAATGCCTATTAATAGTATGCCTATTAATAGTATGATTCATAGAATGTTGGTAGAAAATATTTATATGGAGGTACCTATTGCAATGGATCTGATTGATACAAGATAATCGAGTGGAGGGTTTTTGAGTTTTTTTTGTATGGAAGAGGCAGGTAACAAAAATTTGATGAAAAAAGATTGGAAGGTGTTTTAGAAATGTGTGGTGAAGGAGGTCAACATGAGCAAGTTTGAGGCTTTTTTTCTTCGAACGTGAACCTGTTCCCATTAAAAGTGTTAGAAAGGCTTATCTCTATTGGAAATGGGATAGGTTATCTATTTCATTAAGGTAGTAGGATGGGTTTGTTTATTGAAGTGGTTCTATATTGGAGAGTATGCTCCTTCTTTTGATGTAATCCTTTTCTCAGTAATAATTAGACTAAAGAAAAGCAATCATATCTTAGTGATATGATTATATAGGTTAATTTGATCTTAAAATATTTTAGACATTATGGATATATGGTACAAATAAGTTTCTAGAAAATCTCAATACTCACAAGCCATAGAGGAAACATTGGAACAACTTTTACGTTAAATTTACATTGATGTTATATTTCATCTCTTTCCTAATATTATGTCTTTTTTGGTGCAACTACGTAGAAAAATATTGCAATATGCCTTTATTTTATTAATCATTAAGTAAGATGTGCAATTAGCTTCTAACCATTATGACAATTTGAAATATACTTATTTTAGTTAAAGGTGTTGAAATCAACAAAATAATTCATAGCAAGACATTTAGACTTCATATGTGAATATAATATATATTTTTATTGAATTAGATACAATGACATTGAAATCTAGCCACCTTTATACTAGACCCCAATGAAAAAAAGCTTAAACTTACAAATGATCCATAGTAAAAACTAGATTTTAAATGAGGAACAGGTGGCTACTATATTGGCCTTTGACATACTTTAGATGATCAAATATAACGTTGGGTGGTAGTGTAGAAGATGAAATTCACAAAAAAATCATTTCACATCTCCTCAAAAACTAATAGGAAAAAGTAAGCACTATCAACAAATCGACTCCAAATCACACCATGGTCAACTAAACCTAAATGAATAGTCCAATATCAAATAAACTAAACTTGAATGAATAGTCTCTACTATAGTATTGTTATTGATTTAAAATCCTTCAATGTCTTGAATGCAACTACTTGATACTTGGGTCTCCAATGCTTTAATGGCTTAGTCATTCTCAATTTGTTTCAATGGTATTCACTAGCATACTTGTCTTCATTTTTATAGCCATTTCATATCCCTGATTTAGAATCTTCATTTACTTTCCTAAAGTATGATTACTAATCACAACAATATCAAAATGAACTAGTTGTTGCACCAACCAAAAATGGTGGAAACTCTCTTGCTACTCTTAATAGATCATGTGCACTAAGATATGGAACAAACAACCAAATAAGTAACTCCCATGTTGGAAACACTAAAAAATCTAATACGATGCATTCATAATGGGTCAATCTAGCTGGAAAGATCCCACAACCTCAATCTCAGACAATATTAATAAGATCTACCTATGACATAATACTACAAAGCATTACAAATGTAGCATATTTCTTAAATTCCATACAATAGACAAAATAAGCATTATAAATTCATAAACATTTATGGTACATTAAGCTACTAATCACCCAAGACCATATTGATGTTGATAACTTTATGTCTAGCACACAAAACATATAAATAGATTCAAGTATTATTATGAACTTGCCACTTGATATCTATGAAGTAAACATTATAGTTACTAGGCGTGACTAAATTTTTAGTAAACTTAAAAGATTATTATACGTTAATATTGACAATCAAATACTTTCTCCTCCTTGGTGGACAAGTGTGATACACAATCTCTTGCGAGAGTAGCTCCATGTTTGCATACAACTTATAGAGAAAGCAAGATATTGTCCATTTCTACTAGAGAAGCAATTGGTAATCAGAAATAAATCATCATTTGCATACAATTTATAGAGAAAGAAGCATGTTGTAATTCATAGTACTTATGTTAAGGCCATTTTAAGGTGTTCACCTGGAACTTGCTATGTTCACCCACTAAACACAAGTACCATGTTGAAGACTTCAAAGTTTGAGCATTCCCATGATCTACAATAATGACAATAATGCATGTGAGAGTCACTAATGACATGATACAAAAATAAGCTATAACTAAAATGCTTTTAATAGGTTTAGTTTGAGCTTCACTTGGTTTAGCTTGAGCTTCACTTGGTTTCAAGAATCTTTTCATATTCTCTACTTAACAAGGCCAACCACATTAAGGTGGAAGCTCATTTGGCCTCTCCCCCCTATAGTCACTCTAAATTACTAATTAACAACTAAGTAAATATATATTTCATTCATTCATTTTAGAATTATATCCATTGAATCATTATAATCACATAACATACATTAACACAACATACAATTAATTAATACATATAAACATTCATCAATAATTTGTGAACACATCAATCATTATATTCACATAACATTCATTAACATGACATATATTCATTAATACCTATAAAAATTCATCAAGAATTTGTAAACACGTCAATCATTATAATCACATAACACTATTCAATAACATGACATAAAATTCATCAACATTCATAATCCATCAACATTCATCATCAATAAGAAATATTCATAAAAATCAAGCAACATTCATCATCATAAAAATCCATTAATGAGCAACATTCATCATCATAAAAATCCATTAATAAGAAACATTAATAAATATCCAACAACACATTCATCATCATAAAGATCCATTAATAAGAAACATTAATAAATATCCATCAACACATTCATCATCAAACAAGGTTTAAAACATTCATTTCTTCTTTTATTTTTTATTTTTTCTAAGATAAAGGCTAATGGGCACATCTTGACTATCTTCAGCATCTTATGGCTCTTGTGGTCCTGATCTTACGACATGAGGATTCCTCTTCTTTCATTGAGGACAAGGCTGATGTGCCCCTACAATAAGAAATAACTAGGTTTAATACTAAAATATGTTTTTTTATGTGATAAGTATTTCATTAATCTAAAGAACATAACAAGGGTTTTTCTTTACCTAATAGTGCCAAGTCATCTACTATCACATTCTGTTCACCCCCAAACTCAACATGCTCAATACTAAAATCACTTTCTACATACTCAAAAAAATATCACATAAAGGTTAAATTTTATTAATAATTACATGATTAATTTGAAATAAATTAAATATGTACCTATATCATTGTGATGCACATTGAGGTCTTTGTCATTTGTAGGATCTGTGCCTTCATCATCATGAGTAAGACCTATGCCGAGAGTAGTAGGCTATAGCGAAATGTCATGCACAGATTGTTATCATTAATCAAAATTAACATCAAATAGATTATTTTTCATGAAGTTCTCATTTACTATTATTATTCATTTGGCCTATTTACCTATGTGTCAACCACTAAACCAAAATCTTCGACACATGTTTGGCCACTGGAATCTCTGTGGTGCTGGACAACCACTACTTGTGGCCTTGCTTGAAAGCTATTTATTTGTCCTCTTTTGTGGCCACTAGATTAAGTTCAATGCCCTACATTTTTTGCATAATATCTTCAATATTGAATGTATTTCTTATTTGTAATTTTATATTTAAAAAATTGATATGAAATTTCATTTATTGCTACTTACAAGGCATGACTAAATTTTCATATATACACCAAAGACAAGGTGGTGTTGACCAACCTTCTCTTTTCTAGCTTGTGTTGCCTTTGATGTGTCCTACGGCCTATTTATGTAAACTTTGAAAATGTTAGAAATATGTTAGATTACATAAATCCACAATCAACACAGCTGATGTTCTCTATTAAACTCTTTAACATGTTAACATTTGAAATAAAAGTGCAAACTCTTGAATGAGATGCATTTTGTATTTTTGCTAGTGGAGTACAAGCTTGCTTCCTTGCAACTTTCAAGCTACTTAAAGCATGATATTTCTTTTCTACCTAAAATCAATGGCACTTGAAACTATTTTATAATGTAGAACTACATTAGTTTTCCTGTATGATTCAGAATTAAGAATACATTGATTGTATGATTCTCACTATATGGTGAATATAGTAATTTAGCATTCTTGAAAAAAAATGTGACTAAATTTTATGAGATGCATACCTATTTTTGTCGGCTAGTGGGTTAATTCCTTTGTCCCTTACTCACTTCTATTTTGTACCTTCAATGATTTCATTCCACTCCAGTTGTAGCACTATAGGAGGATGCTCATACTTTGGGTTGAGTTTTAGAGCACTTCTATACTGGTTTCTCATAGTCTTTAGATGCTTGCAAGCCTTTTTTAGAAGTTAGGCTCTATTCAAAATATTCTGACCAAAGAACTCCATAATTTTTATGAGATGATCTTTTAATTCAGGGGCATGGTCAATCGATCTTTTAGCAAAAAAAAAATTATTAGATAAAAAAAATTAGTTCAAGGATGAAAAAAAAAATGTAGCAACCAATTATATCAAGCTATGTACCTTTTACGTAATTTGGGCCCAAATATCTTCAATGTTAAATCATAAAAAGTTTCATTAAAAAGATTTTTTCCTACAAAATCATCACCTCGTCATTAGTCAAAAATGAGTTATGAATAAGTAAACTACAATTACACTCTAAATAATTACAATTTTAAAGTACCTAGAAGCTTAGGAAATTTTAAGGGAATTGTTGGAATTATAGATGGAGTAACTAAGAGGGGGGGTGAATCAGTTACCAGAAAAAAAAATCCACAGATCCCTTAGATGTTTGATAAAACTATTTACTATTGTCACTCGGTAATCACACTTAAAATGCTATAACTCGATAAATGCAGTGTATGTTATACTTTAATAGATCTTAAACATTCATAGTGATTAACATCCAAGCATAAAGGAAATAACATGAACACATGAGACACCAGATTTAACATGGAAACTCAATATAGGAAAAAACACCAACTAACTTACTACTGATTTTCACTCTTCTAAAGTGGGCCCTATTAGGAGCCAACCTGGTTAAAGGTTACAAAACATGCTATTAGGTGTGACCTTGTTAGAAGATTTAATCGCCATGTTAGCAGTGGTCTTGCAAAAGGTCTTTAAAACAATTCAATGGAACTATCATCTTGTTAGAGGATTTACAATTGGCTATTGAACCAACTTTGTTAAAAGATTTTGGAATCATTGCTACATTGGTAATAAAGTAACAATGAAATGACATGAATGAGATGCAACTAAAATTTTTGACTACAGATCTTTGTTCTGCTTCACTCTAGATCCTTCTTAATATAATATAAATTTGTTGTTCCACAAGGATATCTAACCATCCTTCAAATTTTCTCACACTTTCCTCTTCAAATAATCAATACACTTGCATACTTGCTCATACTCATTGAAATCTCAACTTCACCTTTCATTTATACCATACAAATTATCAAGTCGACTCATTTACAACTTACAATCACCAATGATCATTACCTCAGTCAGCTGGAATCAATACTTGAAATAAATAAACTTTATTTCTCAAATTAACAAAATCCTTCATTTGTCAACCCTACTAGGTAAACACTGATCCTAAAATGATTTTTTGTGTTAACCAACAAAAGCTTGGTTAACATTGTAGTCCTACAAAGTCCTTTGGAAACCAAGTTAACTTAGTAAACACTAACTTTCCTTCGTTAACCATGTGAGCTCAGTTAACACTGCTTTCTACCACATTTTCCTTCGATGCCTGAGTAAGCTTGGTAGACACTATCTACATAGAGTAATTTCTAGGAATGCTCGGTAGACACAAAAAATTGCCTTGCTGACCAACTAAGCTTGGTAAGAAATGTCTGCCAACTGATATGACATTTGTGTAACATCAAAGACAACACGCAATTAGACAATTGTACCAATAGGAATCATATCTTTCTCAGTCATCAATAATAATGTCACAAAAAATCTAGTACAAGTAACATAGCCTACTCAAGGAAAGGTTGGTAAATTATCATTAGTAATGGTATCAGTTCAATCATCAACATGACAAGGTCTACCTATCCCATTAAAAAGTTAATCAATGTAATAATATACTCAAATGAACAAGAAAGTACAAATATTATCATATTTAAAACATAATAAAATGTAGCAAAATAAGGATTTACCATCTCTACTTGTAGTAGGCGTGGATGTTTGCATGCTCCTTGTTGTTGATCCTATAGTTGACAATCTCAGAAGGTTGGCCAGCATTATACCACTATAAGCAGAACCAATCCTACACCAACATATTAGGAGTAGCAAATCATCATATCACAATAAGCAATATTTGAAAGATAATTGCATATGTACAACACCAAATGAAAAGCTCATTTTTCAATTAAGCCATATGACTAATGAATGTCATACAAAAAATAAAGAGGATAATGATTTAATTGTATAAATAGTATTAAATATACTCCTAACCTTGTTTTCAAAATGCTATTCAGAAGGTTCACACTTCTAAATAAAGGTCAAACAATCAATCAAATTACCCATCATTAGAAAATGACTAGTACACAACCAAACCTAGAGAAATGAGAACTAAAAACATAACCAAGTTTTCTACCAAAATATTCATTTATTATATTTACTACAATATTCACCATTATGAAATACATTCTCTTTTCTTTTAAAGTAGTTGTACTCTTTTTTAACAAACTTAATAAATAATAAGCGATGAAAGAAGACTGAAAGCTCTTATTGTAATGTCCTTTATTTAACTGTGTTAGGAAACAGGGACAATTACTTCAACTCCCCTTTCTACTATGCTAATTGGATGAAAATAAAGTAATTAATGAAACTTGAACCAAAAATATCTTATTTCTGATATGAAAATTAATATATGAAAATGGAAATAATCACAATCTGATAAGAAAGCTAATGGAAATATTATCATTAATGTCAAAATAATTTGAGTGATTTTTAGAAGTTGTTGTTGATGTCAAAAGTATGCATATTAGGAATATTTATATCAAGACCAACATATACATTACTTGTCATTTGAGCATTTCAAATAAGTATGAATACACCAATCATAATTGAACTTGAAGGATAAATTGATTCACTAAAGAGTGCATTGAAAATTGTGATATGGAGTGATATGTTCCTCACAGTAACCAAGAAGAACCATCATCTACAATTGTAGATGTAAAAATAAGGTCCATTTGCCAACAAATATAGTGCACTATTATTAGAGATGGCAAATGAAGGAGAGACACATAAGATAGGGCAAGCCAAGATGGAAAACAACTAACATTAATAACAATCTAGTAGATTGAATAGTCAACATTAAAGAGCGCATAAATCAAGACTGATATTTAAATATACAACGAGATTATATTTAAAGAGTCTCATTATTCATTAACCAAGAAATGTAGACTAGAAGCAATGAAGAGAAGACAACATTGGGTACTATGTATTAAATGAGAGAAAGAGAAACTTTATAAATCATATGTTGAGTCACTTCAAAGCCAGAAAACAGTATAAAAGAAACCATATGACCAATGACTGACTGTTATGTACAACACAGATATCCAAATCATATCATCACAAGCTCATGGACATGGAATTAGTCAAGAGGATATACATTTATGACTATATAATCATAAAGATTCAGTAATTATAATTAGAAAAGATATATGAGTTTTCCACATACAACAATTATCTTAAGTATCAAAGAATCAATACAAGTTGTTAAGTAAAGGAGAAGAGTGAACATGACAATAATAATATAAAATTGTTAATAATAACCATGAAGAAAATAATGTCCCTTATGATGGTTGAGAATTGAAATCATGTACCTAAAGGATGTACACTGGTACCCTCATTAGGTGGAAGAACTTGGTGTGGTCTCAAAAATTCTTATAACAAAACATAGATATTATGGTTCATGATCCATAAATTAGTATAAAAAATAAAGCTTTTTTGAACTATTGTCCCAGAAAAAGACTCATTGTTGCTTACTTCTAGATGGTGTGCTCTATGACACAATTCATTTCTTGTGGCCTCTTTTTCTTCTGTTGGATTTTGATCCAACACAAGCCCAAGAATTTGTAAATTGATGTTCTTCAAGGTCTTTTTACACAGGCTAACAGGGTAACTACTATATGTGATGTCATCATCACATAATACAGTGGTTGTCATATCAACAAGTAACTATTGTTGTGAAATTTGGTCCTTTCCCTTTACCTCTCCCTATGAATCAAATTGTGAAAAAAAATATCAGTAAAACAATCAAAACAAGTCCAAAATCTTCACAAAAGTAACATAATACTCTAACATTTTGTAAAATTAAAATTGCATTAATATTTATATAGAAGGTTTACCTATGCTAGAGAAGGGGTGGGAGCAACATCCTTGCCTTTGTCATATGATGGCTCGGCCATATCGCCCTATGACAAAGAATATATATAAAACATTACCATAATCAAAGGAATAGTCCACTTAGCAAAAAAACTTATTATTAAAATTGTATACTATATATTAGAGTTCTAATTGGAGGTAATTAGTTTAAATTTTACATATATAGTACTTACAAGTCCCGTGATAGTAACTTTCTTTTTATCTATGTGATTCAAATTGTAATCTATTAGCAAATCTTCCCCTAAACTTAATAATTTTATCACACATACAAAAATATTATTTCCCTCACGTGCCTCAAAAATGCAATTGGGTCCCTTATTAGTTGACTCAAGATTCCTACTATTTATAAAACTTTCAATGTTCCCTATTACTTTTGGACTTCCATCAATGTACATAGCAAGTCTTTTACTTTGATCATTTTCTTTCCATTGTAGATAATTTGCTAACAGTGCATACCTACACATACTCTTTTTTTATTGAACTATCCACATCCAATTTTTGTAATTGTAACAAGGTCCTACATACTCCATCAATTCAACAACCTTGTTATAACTAACCCTTATACCATCCATGGAAAATAGGCCCAAACCATGTAATGATGATGGAGTTATGTGATATATCCTCTCATTAATACAAAAATTAGTGTTAATTCGAGGAAATTCCTTGGGTACCCATTTTTTCTCAAGATGTGTGTGTATACGTGAAAATGAGGCCTCGATTCTTTCACCTACACTTCAACATGGTCATTGTATGCAAATTCATCCTGGAATGGACATGGAAGAGTTCACCCAAAAAGTCTGACAATGTGACCTGCTACCTTCTATCTAGAAGGATTTTGCCTATGTGCTTCTCAGGATGAGATGTAGGCAACTAGACCTTTCTAGAATGAAGGATTTATGCAAAATATGAGTGTGCAATTAATCTATATGAAATGAAATCTATTTTATTAAATAGTGAAAGAAACTAAGCTAGATGTATGCATTATTAAGCTAAATGACAATTTAAAGTGATAGCAATGTAAAAGCCTAGAAAGCGAGTACTCAATTCGACAACAATTCAATAGCATCAAAATCTAACCTCTGTAATGAGGGATTGAGAGCCCCTTAAATAGAATCTAGGAATAGGTCAATGGTCAAGATCAACCTTGATGAATGGTTAAGATTAGATAGAAGATTCAATTAAGATGGAAACTTGCTTGTGCAAGTGAAGTTAATTATTTCAGATCTGAGTGTGATAAGTAGTTAACTGAAGTTGTCATAAGTGTGAGAGAAAGTTAATTGGATTGATTCTAATTTTGAGAAGTAGTTTGCTCAGAGTTTCCATTTTAGAACTGAAGATAGGATTTTGAAGATATTATTTAATTTAATAAGTGAAACATGACCTCATAAATGCCTTTTCTACTTAATTGAATAATCACATTCAATTAATTAAAGTGGGCATAATTATTAAATTAAATATTTTAATTCCCTAGTACATTAGCCTTAGGATATGATTTAATTTAATTAAAGTATAAACACTTTGAATTAAATTAAATCTTAATCGAATAGGTTTAATGTGACTAATATGAGTCAATACTTAGGAATTAAGTAGATGTCTTGATTAATGCAAATTTAGGGTTTTCTGCATTTGACACTTAGGTCGAGTAGCGAAAATTAGAACTAGAATTGCTTAGTGGCATAGGACATTAGAATTAATTAGAATAAACCAAAATTGGTGATCATGGCAATGAGCCAATTTTGGGGTATTACATTTTGCCCCTCTTTGAATGAATGTGCGAGTAGCACATTCGATTCAAACAAAATTAGAAAGCTTGATGTGAAGATCAATAAGTAAGATTGGTTTCGAAATTGATGACACGGAGACCAATTGATAAGCTTTTAAAGATTATTTCCAAAATCAGAATTTAATCCTAAGGAATTCAAGTAGAACACCTAGATACCTAAATCAATAAGCATTTAAAAAAATTTCTCTTGAATGAAACCTAACCTTTAAGGATCCAGATAGAACACCTAGATACTTGAATTGATAAGCTTTTAAGGATCATCTCCAAAATAGAGCTTAACCCTAAGGAATCTAGATAGAACACCTAGATACCTAAGATTGATAAGCTTTTAAGGATCATCTCTAGAATGGAGCTTAACCCTAAGGAATCTAGATAGAACACCTAGATACTTGAGCATAAAAGATAGCATGATCCAATCATGAGCTATAGAACCATCCCCAGAACAAGGCTTGATCCTTAGGAATCGGGATCTAGATTGCCCCAATACCTATCCATCAAACTTCGACAAAGACCATTATAAGATATAATCAGTGAAATGGAAAAATGAGATAGATGAAAAATGATGCCAGATATAGGGGAACAAGATGCCCCGAGTAGGAAATAAGATGGGAACAAGATGCCCTAAGCAATGAAGCTTTAGATTGAGCTGAAATTCAGATTCAATGATGTAATCATCCTACCCCCTCAGGAGCGAAATCAAAAGATGACACACCAGAAATGTGAAATAAAGTAGTACGTTTGAAGATGCAGAAGAAATTGAAGAATCAGTAGAATATAGAAGAGAATAGAATGATCAGAAGAAATTTTGAAGTTACTTTGGCATGATTTTGAGGTCCCAAAGACCAAATTTGACAAAAAGTTGACCAATTTTGACAATAGTTGACTTTTTCCAGAATAAATTTTGAAAATTTGAAGAAATTGTGAGTTGAAAACGTTCCAAGAATCTCAAAGTATCTAACAAAGTTTGGATTGCACAAGCATTCGATCGTGTCGGTCCCAAAAAATTTTAATGCATTTTTGGGCTACTTAGGTGTGTCAGATTTTGAATTCAATCTCGAAAATGCATTCAAAACAGTCAAATTAGCCAAGAGGCAATTTTTGCAAAAATCAGAGCACTTTGAAAAATTAGGTCAAAACCTATATAAGGGCCCAAGGGGTCATTTTCAAATCATTTGTGCATTTGTCTTTAGTGGAGAAGAGAGCTCTGAGAGAGAGATGTGTTAGAATTATTTAGAATAACTGAGAGGGGGGGTGAATCAGTTATTCAAGGTCCAATAATGTCCAATCAAACTTTCTAATAAAACAGAGGTGAATCAGAAGTACTATCCTTTTTACTTTCTTATCATGCATGTAATTAAACATTAAACAATTATTAAAAGTAAACATGCATCACACCATAAGACAAAGGATTTTGATGACCCAGAAACCCTCCAAGAATAAGAAGGTAAAATTGGAGTGGGGATGACACCCACAAAATAACTATGCAATTGATTTCAACCACTTCTGAAGGCCTGCCCTGTTTAAGGCTACAGTACATTGTTAAATGTGACCCTGTTAAAAGATTTCTACACCCTATTAGGAGTGTGCCTTGTTAGAGGACTTAAGAACATTCAACTTAGAATGTCACCCTGTTAAAGGATTTACATAGAGTTATTAGGCCCACCCAAGTCCATGGGATTTACAGTCACCTTCTCAAAAGAATGTTTTATGCCTCTCTAAGGATCTCCTATCCTCCTCCTAAGGATCTCTTATCCTTCTCCTAAGGATCTCTTTATCCTTCTCCTAGGGATTTTCTATTATTTTCCTGAGGCTTATCCACCTAGCTATTAAGCTAACCTAGCAATGTAGGATTTCAATATCTAATACAATGGTAAGAAAGTATTAGAAGGGTTTTGACCTGATACAGATTGCAATTCTAACCTTGTAGATTTCATATCACTCTTCAATTCCTTTCTTTGCTTGGCTTTTCTTCCTTGCAGTGCTGATAGCTTGTTCACCCTTCAAGATCTGTCTCATTGAGTTCTTCCACTTGTAATGTCAATGCACTCTTATGGTCACTTGATTAACTCAGAGTCTTGATGCTCTGTTCTTACTCCTCATTGTGTCCTCTTCCTGATACTTCACAGTAGCCTTCTCTTGGCTCCTTCGCATGACTGCTCTTCTTACCAACTTCGTCTCATATTCTCTCTTGATCTCTGACCTATAACACCTTATATAGAAGTTCTATTCTTCATTTCTCTCTTAAATCTTGATTTGATTTTGAGAAAGCGGTATTGTTTTCCCTCTAAATTGTTTCTGCTAAAAACTTCATGATAAATCAAATAGCATTTGCCTAGAATTGGTTTGCATGGTTCACATGAAATTCTATGACATCTACTCATCATCCTTATGATCCAACTAATTCACAAAATTTGATGTAACAAACTTATCGCTATTGATCTGGCGAATCTTTTGACTTAAAAAATAATGCAGCAACTCAGCATTATTGATTTACTGATGCTCGGCTCCTATTTTTATTTTACTAATGCTTAGCACCTATAGCATTTCTTCTTTTCTCGGCACTTGAAGACTTACTTGGCATCCATTACCTTTTTTCTGATGCTCGGCACCTAAATAATCACTTGGCTCACACTGAAGTTGAACTTGCTTGGCTTCAACTAAGAATCTTCTCGGCTCTAACTAGCTTGCTCGACTCTCTCCAATGAACTTAGTTAGGCTTTACAAATGAGTTAGTTAAACCTTACATCTTTGATGTGTCTTAGTGTGTCCATCCTCTTAGAGTATGTCATCAATACACTATTTCATCAATGGCTTAGCTGATCCTTATACTTCTTTACAACATCATAACTTCAACCTTTCTCTAGGTGCTCTAGTTACATCTTATTAATTGCCTCCTCCTTGTCAATCAACCAATTGATAGTACTTGGATCACTTAAGCAATTGTCATTCTTGCGAGTAGCAAGTTTGACATCAATGACAAAACAATGATTGAAAACATTCTTTACCAGTTCCATTGTTCTTCATTCATGATCTTTTCAATCATTTCCAACAATCTCCCTCTTTGGCATTGATGGCAAACCAAACTGATCAATTGATTGAGCTAATCAACTTAGTTACCACCAAAATTATATATGTTTTCTATTTGGTATATAACTCCCTCTTTTGTTGATACAAATTGAATCCTTTGTTCTGCTTCTCCCTTAAATACATCTCCCTCTTACTTTGTATTGATCAGTTTGTTATAAATCTCCCTCTTTGACATAAATGTCAAAGATGTAGCACCTTCAACGTACTAAATACAAGCTTTTCATTTTATGGTTTCTCCCTCTATCACCATGCTTGTGACTGATCTTGAGTTTCTACTCTTGTTGTCATCCTCTGCATCACTCTTCTGTTATTTCAATGGTCTACTCCTATTGATGTAGGGCAGCCTCTTTCTTTAGACTGCTTGAGTTAAGGGCATTACCCCCAACTTGCCTCTAAGATATTCATAAGGATCCTTGGGCAATGGTTTAGTGAAGATATCTCCAATTTGTTCCTTTGTGTGAATGTACTCCATCTTCACTTGTTTGTCTTCCACCAATTCTTTGACATAGTGATACTTGATTGCAATATGCTTGATTTTTGCATGCATTACTAGCTTTTTGGATATGTTTATAGCACTTGTATTATCATAATACAGTATCACAAGTTTGGTTACCTCTTCTTTCATTCCTTTCAATAGATGTTTAAGCCATACAATGTTTGTGCAATTGATTGCTACGGCCACATATTCTACTTCTACAGTGGACTGAGATGTGCATGTTTGTTTCTTACTAGTCCAAGTAACTAGCCTTCTTCCTAAGAATAATGCTCCTCCACTTGTGCTTTTCCTATCACCAATGTTGCCTCCTCAATCTGCGTTTGTGTATGCATTGAGCTCAAACTTCTCATTCTTTTTGTAATATAGGACATAATCATCAGTTCCTTTGAGATACCTCATTATCTGTTTTACTACCATGAGATGATTTTCTTTAGGATTAGCAAAGAATCTAGCCACTATTCCAACTACTAATGCTATGTCTAGTCTGCTATGTACAACATATTGTAGTTTACCAATCATGGATCTGTACATTGTTTGCTTGATGTCATTTGATTCATCATTTTTGGATAGCTTATGTCCCATTTCCATTGGTGTGCTAACTGGTTTGGAGTCTTCTAATCCAAACATCCTGAGTATCTCTTTGATGTACTTTGATTGTGTCATGAACATACCATGTTTTAGTTGATGTACTTGCAATCCAACAAAGAACTTGATTTCTCCAAACATAGACATTTCAAACTCATGTTTCATTTTGTTAGCAAAACTTTTGCAAAGTGCTTCCTTTCCTCCAAAAACTATATCATCCACAAAGATTTTAGATACAAGGATATCCTTACCTTCTTCTAATTTGATGTACATGCTGTTGTTATCATCAGTTCTTTGAAATCCTATTTGCACTAGATACTTGTGAAGTCTCTCATACCAAGGTCTAGGGGCTTACTTTAATCCATATAGAGCCTCGTGTAATTTTCATACCTTTTTTTTGTTCTTTTTATCAACAAATCCTTCTGGTTGCTCTATGTAGACTTCCTCTTCAAGTATACCATTCAGAAATGCTGACTTAACATCCATTTGATAGACTTTAAATCCTTTGAAGGATGCATATGCCAGTAAGGTCCTTACTCCTTCCATTCTGGCAACTGGAGAAAAATTTTCTCCATAGTCTAGTCCTTCTTCTTGTGCATACCCTTTATAGACTAGTCTTGCCTTGTTCCTTGTGGTTTCACCATTCTCATCTAACTTGTTTCTAAACACCCACTTGGTTCCAATTACATTCTTGTCAGCCGATCTTGAGACTAAGGTCCATGTCTTGTTCTTTTCAATTTGTTCTATTTCTTCTTTCATAGCATTCTACCAGTCATCATCTTTTATGGCTTCACTTATTTTTTTTGGTTCCATTTTGCTGAGAAGACATGTCTCACTTTTGAGTCTATTCATTGTCATTGGTCCTGCCTCTTTATTTCCAATAATTTGATCTACTAGATGATTTCTTCTTACATACTTTGCCAATATTGGTTCTTTCCTTGTTTGCATGTTGTCTCTTTCAAAATCTGAATTCTCATGCATATTTTCATTAGGTATTTGTTCATTTCCTTCATGTTGGCTACTCTCAAAATCTGAATGAACATTCTCTATATTCTATAGCTCGGCTTTTCAATGTGTCTACTGTTTGGCATTCACTGTTTGTGACTCGGCAGATACTAGGTTTTTTTGTTGATTGTCATTTTGAGTTCCAACTTCACCATTATTAGGTATACCTTAATAAAAGTATACAAAGGTCTTGTATTCTACTACTTTCTTATTGTTCTCAACACTTTGAACTTCTGCAAGATCATCAAATTTCACATTTGTGCTCTCTACTACTTTGTTAGCATTAACATTCAAGCATTTATAAGCTTTTCTTCGAGTATCTAATAACCAAGAAATGTGCCTTCCTCACTCTTTGCATCAAACTTTCCATTTCTAGACTCTTTATATAGATAGCATTTGCATCCAAATATTTTGAAATTTTTTACATTAGTAGAATTCCCATACCATAATTCAAAAGGTGTTGCATTTGTACCTTCCTTGACTTGAACTCTGTTGAGTGTGTAGATTGCAATACTTACACCTTCTCTCCAGTACTTGAGTACAACATTTTTCTCCATCATTAAAGTCTTGGCATAGTCAATAACTGATCTATTCCTTATTCTGCTATACCATTCTAAGGTGGAGTCCTAGTTGCTGATGTTTGCTTTTTGATTCCTCTTTCATTACAGAATTCTTCAAATTCTCTTGATGTGAATTCACCTCCTCTATCAGATCTGAGACATTTTAGACTCTTCACAATCTCTTTCTTAACTCTGGCCAAGTACCATTTGAACATTTAGAATGCATCTAATTTTTGTTTCAGGAACATGACTTTTATCATCCTTGAATAGTCATCTACAAATAGCATTATGTATCTGTCACCTTTGTAGCTTTTCACTTCAATAGGACCACACAAGTCAGCATGAACTAGCTCTAGTACTTCATTAGAAGTATAAGCCTTGCTTTTGAAAGTTGACTTGGTCATCTTCCCTAGTTGGCATTGTTTACACATGGTGTTATCATAATTTTTCAACATTGGTAGACCTCTGACTTTCTTCATTTTGCTGATGCTTATCAGATTATCAAAATTTATATGACGTAGTCTCTTGTGCCATAACCATACATCATTAGTTTGAATAAAGAAACAAGAAGCATCTTCCATGTCTAGGTAAAACAAAATACTCCTAGTCTGATCACATTTTCCTATTAGACTTCCTTGACAATCATAGATCTTGGCAACTTTATTTTCAAATTCAACCTTACATCCTATGTTGCCTAACTATGAGACACTTAACAAGTTATAATTCAGGCCTTCAACATAGTATGCATTATCACATGTTATCTTTTATGTAAGCTTGATACTACCTTTCCCTTTGATCTAACATGCTGCATTGTTACCAAATCTAACACTATTTCCTTCATATTGAGTAAAGGAAATGAACTTACTTTTATCTCCAGTCATGTAATGAGAGCATCCACTATCTATGATCCATTTATCATTCTCTTTCATGCAGGTTACCAAGGCATTTTCTTCATCTTCATCTGATTCATCTTTCATAGCCACATAGACTACTTCATCATCATTCTCATTAGAGTCTTCTTCAACAATGTAGCATCTTTTTCCTTTACCTCTATAGTCCTTGGTGTCCTCTTTCTTGTTCTTGAAGTTGCCTCCATCCTTGTAATTTTTCTTTTGTATACATCTGGCTGCAATGTGACCAACTTCATTACAATTGAAACAAATGATTCGTATCTTACCTTTGAATTTTCCTCTTCCTTTGTGAAATTTTCTTGCTAGTAATTCCTCCAATTGATCTACATCATCTTCATCAGTGCTACTGTCACTAGATACATACTTTCCATTTCCACTCTTTTTCTTTGTTTGTACTTCCTCATTGTCTTTTATTGTCATCTTGGCTTTGGATGCAGATTCAAAGTTTTCTGGCTTGTAGTTGTCAAATTTGGATAGCTCAAAGGCAGTGAGTCTTCCAATTATTCCTTCAAAAGACAATGCATTGCTTGGTACACACCTTAGCTCTTGGATGGCTGATACTCTTATAGCATAGATAGGAAGCAAAGTTCTCAAGTATTTGCTAGATATTGTTTCTTCTGCTAACTGTCCTCCTAGGCTTCTTATGGCACTTATCACTTCTTTCATCCTTGCACCATATTGAGTAGCATTCTCTCCTTCTTTAGTTTTCATGTCATCAAACTTTCCTCTTAGGCTCTCTCTTTTGGCTCTCTTGACATTATAGTCACCTCCATAGATTCTTGATAATGTTTCCCACATCTGATGTGCAGTACCACATTCTTTGATGTCATCATATTTGGCATAGCTTAGTGTTGAAGCAATATCTAACATTGCTTGATTGTGCTCCTTCTTCTTGCTCATGTCATCTATAATGAGGGGTCCTACAGGGTCTACATGATCAACTGTGATTGAGGTCTATGCATAGTCACCTATTGATCCAAGGTGTAGCTTCATCAGACATTGCCATGCAACAAATTTGTCTTTGTTTAGCTTGGGAACTTCTCTCTTGGACATCTTGATCTTCCTGCTGCTAGTACCTTAAAACAAATCAGCAGTGTGCTCTGATACCAATTGTTAGAATTATTTAGAATAACTGAGAGGGGTGGTGAATAAATTATTCAAGGTCCAATAATGTCCAATCAAACTTTTTAATAAAACAGAGGTGAATCAGAAGTACTATCCTTTTTACTTTCTCATCATGCATGTAATTAAAAATTAAACAATTATTAAAAGTAAACATGCATCACACCATAACAGAAGGGATTTTGATGACCAAGAAACCCTCCAGGAATAAGAAGGTAAAACTAGGCTAGGGATGACACCCACAAAATAACTGTGCAATTGATTTCAACCACTTCTGATGGTCTTCCCTGTTAAAGGCTACAACACACTATTAAATGTGACCCTGTTAAAAGATTTCTACACCCTGTTAGGAGTGTGCCTTGTTAGAGGACTTAAGAACATTCAACTTAGAATTTCATCTTGTTAAAGGATTTACATAGAGTTTTTAGGCCCACCCAAGTCCATGGGACTTACAGTCACCTTCTCAAAAGAATCTTTTATCCCTCTCTAAGGATCTTCTATCCTCCTCCTAAGGA